>CM072513.1:87072001-87092001 GCA_036898135.1 Oncomelania hupensis
TGTTTTGAGGACGTGTTGTCCTCATATTCTCACAGATCCTCATCTGCTTATTGCCCACTCTTCGCCTGCTCTAGCCCATTTTTCATCACGCCGCGTCACTCTCAAGCGTTTGAGAGAGGATTGAGTTAGGAAATGGAAGAGGGGACTTTCGAGAGATCGTCTTGAAAAAGGAAGGGTGGTCCGTTCCTCGGGTACCATAATCAGTTTTATTTTATTTTTTGACGTAACAACGCTTGGACTCTCTCTCTCTCTCTCTCTCTCTCTCTCTCTCTCTCTCTCTCTCTCTCTCTCTCTCTCTCTCTCTCTCTCTCTCTCTCTCTGTGTCCTCCTCCTCCTCCTCCTCCTCCTCCTTCTTCTTCTTCTTCTTCTTCTTCTTCTTCTTCTTCTTCTTCTTCTTCTTCTTCTTCTTCTTCTTCTTCTTCTTCTTCTTCTTCTTCTTCCTCTTCTCTCTCCCTCCCTCCCTTCCTCTCTCTCTCTCTCTCTCTCTCTCTCTCTCTCTCTCTCTCTCTCTCTCTCTCTCTCTCTCTCTCTCTCTCTCTCTCTCTCTCTCTCACACATTCAAAGCCAGGGTCTTGCTTTCCGTAGTGTGAAAATGCCTTCCGTCAATTATGAGCGATAGACCCTCCGCCACCCTCCCCTCTCTCTCCTCCATCTCTAACTCCATTCACCATAACAAACACCACAACAAACACCACAACAAACACCACAACAAACACCACAACAAACACCACAACAAACACGACCAACCTCACAGGTAACCTTGCTGGCACAATTCTCTGACTTTTATCCCAAAAAGCGTGGCTGAGGTTGGATAGGGTGTTCTCCCCTCCCTAAAGGTATTAAGAAAGGAAGAAATCTTCGCTTAGTCTCAGCCACGCTGCATGTGCCACCACCACCACTACCCTCGTCTTCCGCACCTCTTCCTCTTCTCCTTCACTTTCCTAACTCTCCTGCTGGTACTTTAACGAAATCTTGTTTTGTTTTGTTTGATAATCTCGATTATCTAAACAAAAGCGTTGTTCAAAGCTAAATAGACGGCAACCTTAGATTTTTGGACCTATTTGTTTTCGCCAATGATTTCTCCTTCAGAAAGTTAGATTTGTTCCCATTCGCGTTGCCGGCCAGCCAGATTGTGGATATTTCTTTCGCTTGATGATCTTGTTGCTTTTTGGTATTTTATCTCCCTGAGGATTTCATTCAGGCGTCTTCTGAAAAATACTTTGAAGGACCAGTCACTTGATTGTCAGCAAGCCCAGTTGATACACTGACGAGCTGATAACACGGCGAAATGGACATCTATACACAGGCGGCGGAAGCAGGGGGGGGCAGGAGGTCCATGCCCCCCCCCCCCCCCCCTAGAAAAATGTTGGAGGGGGCAGCCTTATATATTGCCCCCTCCAATAATGAGTAGTGTTGTTGTTGTTTTTCCAAGGGCATTAAAGGATTTTTTTTTCTTCAAATGGAATCAAGCATTACAAGTGTTTATCATCATAATCATCATCATCACCCTCTGATCAGTAAGAGAAGTTCGTCCCTTCGTCATCATTTTCTGTCGACGCGTCATAATCGTTAGCCTTAGCGTAGATCAACGTGACCGACAGTTTTTGACATCGTGCACGTCACAGTCGCGTTTTGAAAACTTTAATTTGCTGTCAGTTTTTACAGTCTACCGTTTTCAATATCAGCAATTTTCTCGACTACAAGTGAAGAAGTCAGCAAAATGGCAAATGCTTTGACAACTGGTGTTATTGTTCCTCGTCAAGCATCCCGACAGACTCTCCGTGACAACCAACCTGCGGCCACTCCAGAAGAATATTTCAAGATTAGCATTGCCATTCCTTTCTTGGAACACCTGTCAACCGAATTGGACTCGAGGTTCAAAAATGCTGGTCTAGCAGTTGATGGTCTATGTCTGGTGCCAAGCACTTTAATAGACAACCAGGATGGTTTCATGCAGGTTCCAGAAGGGGTGATGCTGGCAATGTTGTGGGAGTCTGACCTACCAGACAATGCTACCCTTGATGCAGAATACCAACGGTGGGTTTGCAAATGGCGAAGTGCTGCTGAGAATGCGACAGCTATCATCCCATCCACGGCATCAGAAGCACTGAAGCATTGTGACAGGGATTTTTTTTATCCCAACCTGTTCATCATGCTTTAGAACCTTTGCACCCTACCTGTCACTACTGCCGAGTGTGAGCGTTCAAACAGTCAGTTGCGCAACCTGAAAAACTACCTGCGCGCTACAATGGGGCAACAGAGACTAAATGGACTTGCATTACTGAAAGTGCACAGGGATGTTGATATTGACTTCAAAGAGGCAGTGAACTGTTTTGCCAGAAGATACAATTCACAAATAGTACTAATGCCGAGGAACCTAGTGCAGCAAGACTGAATTAAGTGAAAGCAGGGCGGTGATGTTCATAAACTACAAGGTAAAGCTTTATACTGTTAACGATCAACAAAAAGTAGTAGTATACAAAACATCTCTGCTGATAAATAAATGTGTGTGTGTGTGTGGTTTGTTTTTTTTAAGGGAGGGGCAGAGGATAATTTTTGTACCCCAGAGTTTGTCAGTTCAATTGTTCAAAAAGCTCAAAGTCCCAGACCATCACAGATGGCTTTTTCAAGGTTCAGATTGCACCAGATTGCACCATTTTGCATCCTTGAAAAAAACAATTTCCGGGGGAGCATGCCCCCGGACCCCCCTAGAAGGCTCGGCGCTTCGCGCCTTCGCTGAATCTGTAACCCCCACCCCCACCCTCGACTTTTCCCAGGTCTGGCCCTGATGTCAGTGAATAGTGTGTGCCCCCCCCCCCCCAATCCTGAGCAGCTTCCGCCGCCTGTGCTATATCTATGGCACAAACCAACACATGACCATTAGCAGCCGTTGGTCCTGATTCCGCTCTTTGCAGTCCGCTAGACCCTATACACAATGACTAACTAATTCATTAGCAGCAGAGAAGGGGGATAGAACGTGTTCTATGATTCCCTCATTGCACGGAAAACAGCATCAAATAAGGCTTATATCCAAGATACTATTAATACACTCCAGTCCCTGCCCTTTTTGTACGAGACAACTTTATCACAGGTGTTTTACACACATTAATATCTGTCTCCCTGTCAAAACGATTTGCCATATTACCGTGCTTTTTTATGTTTCAAATCTCTACGTACAAGAGAATCCTACTTTTGACAAACCACACCCCTCCCACCCACCCACTCACCCACCCCCACACACACGCCCCTCTACCACAAAAGAAGAAGAAAAAAACCACGTCTTTTTTAATTACTTTATTAACTTCTGTTGACGTGGTAAGTGCATCAAGTAACAAAAAGCCTGCACTGGTAAGAAACGACCACAAAAAATAAAGTTATGTTTCTAGGTAAGTGTAATAAAATAGTAGAATCGCTTAAAATAAATACGTAAATGCATCGCGACGATGCAGACGGATTCACAAACTGCTGGAAACACGGCTCGCTTTCAAAGCAAGCGCTGTTTGAGAAAATGTCTTCCGTCCCCGTACCTTTCGGACGAATTTGTACAAGTGCATGCCGCCGGCAAACGGGACCGAATAATAATATTCAATGTTATACGCGCCTTATTCCTGAATCAGGGTCAAAGCGCGGCGATCTGTAACCAAACTACACGCTCACATGTTACAGACTCTCCCACATACACAGCAAACATATTTATTTATCACTCAAACATGTGGAGTAAAGGGCAAGTTGCTATTGGTAGACATACATCGAAATCGAATGTTATTGTTGAAACGTTAGATCCAATTCCATTATTGAAGGGATGGAGGATATCGGAGTACCCAGAGAAAACCCTCGCTGTCCTGAAAAGTCTCGTACGTAAGTCACCCAAGTTCGTCCCGTGCGGAGTTCGAACCCACGACCTTCAGCACAGGAAACCCGCAACCTATCAATTGAACCACCGGGCCACCCCTCTGACCTACCCTCTCTGGCAGGGTAGGTCTTACTGAAACCAAGAGTCAAGTATTTTAAAGCAGAGAAGGTCTCACTGAAACCAAGAGTCAAGTATTTTAAAACAGTTACGGCTCACTGAAACTAAGATTCAAGTATTTTAAAGCAGAGTAGGTCTCACTGAAACCAAGAGTCAAGTATTTTAAAGTAGAGTAGGGCTCACTGAAACCAGGAGTCATGTATTTTAAAGTCTGTGTACCGGCTTAACAGTAAATGAATGTGTTTTCTCACCCCGTGGCAAGCTGCTGGACGTTGATGGAAATAGTCCTCGTTTCAACTTGTCACCGACGCTCACTGCTTGTACTTAACTCTGTTCTCGCCCACTGCCGCCCTTGTTCAAGCAACGGGTAGAGGGAAGGAGGGAGAGAGAGAGAGAGAGAGAGAGAGAGAGAGAGAAACACATAGACAGAGATAGACAGAGACAGACACACAGACAGACAGAGACAGACACACAGACAGACACACAGCCATGCAGAAAGAGAGAGATGACGACAGACGGCGACAGCAGAGCCAAAGAGAGGGTGCCCATACTTCTACGGTTGGATGGTTGCTGGTGAATGTTAGAAGGAGGTTGGATGATTGCGGGTGAATGCTGCAAGGAGGTTGGATGGTTGCTGGTGAATGCTGAAAGGAGGGTTGAATGGTTGCTGGTGAATGCTATAGGAGGTTGGATGGTTACTGGTGAGTGTTGCAAGGAGGTTGGATGGTTGCTGGTGAATGCTGAAAGGAGGGCTGAATGGTTGCTGGTGAATGTTATAGGAGGTTGGATGGTTACTGGTGAGTGTTGCAAGGAGGTTGGATGGTTAATGGTGAATGCTGCAAGGAGGTTGGATGAGGACGTACCACGTCGACGGAACATTGACAGTGCTGTTTTACACGTGTCTCATCCCAACCTCATGACTACGTCATTTCCTCATCTTTTTGTCCTTGTGGGCAATATAAAAAAATGTGGCCATTTTCACTGTCCATTTTAGCAGTATGATTGCTTTGGTGGTTCAGTGTTAGGGTCCCTACCCCTCTTTCCCTGGGATGGTTATCCCCGTCTGCCATATCGCCAATGGTGGGTGTAGACGTTAAACCTCAATGTTCCTTCCTTCCTGTCCTTGTGATGAGGAATGTATATTTTATGTATATGAAAAAAAGTTTTATTGCTATTTAATAATAATAATAATAATAATAATAATAATAATAATAATAATAATAATAATAATAATAATAATAATAATAATAATAATAATGGGATTTATTTGGCGCCTAACCCCTAATTTAATAAAGCTCTACTTACATGTACACCTCGTTATGATATGTACACATGTACACGCATCTAAGACATAATTTATTCCCATCCAAGTTTCAAGGTCTTCTCCGAATTTTCTATAGTTCTGTAATGCATATTGCACAAATTTGCACAGTTCATACCTGCTTCCTAGAGCTAGCTGTCTGGTTAGAAACCGTTATCTTCACAGTACTAGTAAATCATAAGCCTTAATAAAACAACATAAGGTATATTATCTGGGGTACCGTTGACCTCAGGAGAGGGGCCGGGTAGCTCAGTTGGTAAGAGCGTCTTGCTAGTAACCGAAAGGTCGCTGGTTCGAATCCCGGATTGGTCAACGTGTGATCATATTATTTTCCCCTTTACCAACAACTGGCCCGCTGGTGTCAGTATAAATCGGTCCAGTAGTCGCCTATATGCGAAAGTGTCGTGTGACTGTAATCTACATACAAACAAACAAACCCTCAGGTGTCGGCCAGGCAGGGTGGCCTCATCGCACAGCCTAGCTGAGACTGGCTGAGCGTAAGTCCGGGCGAGCTCCAGACACACAGTGTACAGAGAGGGATCACTAGGTTGGATAACTACGCCTCGCTGCTTTGTTCAACTAGCGGCAGAGACTAGCGGTTTGGCAAACGTAGACCTCGCCGAGTCAGAGCTGCGCGGTGTAGTTAGGTCAGCCGACGGTCAACAAACTGCAATGACCGCTGCTAATGGCTGTTGTTTCGTACTGCGAAAATACTATGAAGCAGACCATTGTTTCACCGTGTACGGTGTTATGATTAATGGTCAGCGGGGTTGACTGCAGTTTATAACGCAAGCCTGAACAGTCTGCATACGTGTTGTGGTGGATCTGTTGGTACTATGCATGCCATTACCATGGGTTATGAGACTAATACTATGACGAGTGTAGTACTATGCAGAATCATTTATACACTACTGTTTTGGTAGCATGTCATAACATAATGCAAGATTTAATAGACTGGTGAAGTCTTTGCTGCTCAGGGTTGGGTGGGGTAGGCTTGTAGGAAAGTAAAATTTAAAGTAATGTTTCTTGCCAACAGTCTTATATCGCACTTACCAGCTTAAAGAGATACTCAAAGCTGTGGCCGAGACCAGTTGGGTCTTTCCGAACCGAACCGAACAGAACATGTATTGCCATTTTTTTGTCCGTCTTTCATTTCCTCGATTTGAATTGCTCAGTGCGCAGTCTCTATCTATCTATCTATCTATCTATCTATCTATCTATCTATCTATCTATCTATCTATCTATCTATCTATCTATCTATCTATCTATCTATCTATCTATCTATCTATCTATCTATCTATCTATCTATCTATCTATCTATCTATCTATCTATCTATCTATCTATCTATCTATCTATCTATCTATCTATCTATCTATCTATCTATCTATCTATCTATCTATCTATCTATCTATCTATCTATCTATCTATCTATCTATCTATCTATCTATCTATCTATCTATCTATCTATCTATCTATCTATCTATCTATCTATCTATCTATCTATCTATCTATCTATCTATCTATCTATCTATCTATCTATCTATCTATCTATCTATCTATCTATCTATCTATCTATCTATCTATCTATCTATCTATCTATCTATCTATCTATCTATCTATCTATCTATCTATCTATCTATCTATCTATCTATCTATCTATCTATCTATCTATCTATCTATCTATCTATCTATCTATCTATCTATCTATCTATCTATCTGTGTTTGCCGGTCGGTCTGTTTTATCTTGTTCTGTCTGTCCGTCTCTCTGCCTGTCTGTCTCTCTTTTATTCACTTCGTTCTTTATGTTTATTAAAACTGAATTTCCACCTCATGAATTACACCGTTATAAAATAGTGTCCGTCTCTCTGTGTACGTTTCAGCATCCTCGAGCTACGCAAAGAAAAATCCCGTGATGCCGCGCGCTCTCGACGAGGGAAAGAGAACTACGAATTTTACGAACTGGCCAAGTTACTGCCCTTGCCGGCCGCCATCACCAGCCAACTGGACAAAGCGTCCATCATCCGACTGTCCATCAGCTACCTCCGTCTGAGAGACTTCTCTGGCCTTGGCGATCCTTCCTGGTCCAGGGACAACCACAAGTCCGCCAAAGGTAAAGGCTAAACTGTGGTGAACCTCTTAAAAAAAAAACAGTTAAAAAAAACAAACTATGGCTATGAGGTTGCGTTAGATCAACTTCATACTAGAAGAAGAAATAAGAAACACTCAAACTCAACTCGCTAGGTAAAAGCGCACATTTTAGGCTGGTTGAAACATTTTTCTGTTCAAGTGTAGGAGACACCGTCCAGGTATAAAATGAAAGACATCAAGCTCTAGCATTGAAAGCAATTATATATGACATTTATTAAAAATTGAGTTAAATTCATGACTAACAAATAATATAATTATGTGAGAAGAGTTTCCTTCGATTTTTGTCGTTATCCCCGTCTGCCATGTCGGCAATGGTGGATCTAGACGTTAAACTTCTGTATTCATGCAAGAAAGCAAATGTATATTTCTAACTGCAACTACTCGTCAACTTCACTCTTTCCAGCATTTGTTCTTGACTGAATGCACATCGATGTTTAACGTCTACACCCACCATTGGCGATATGACAGACGGGGATAACCATCCCTGGCCGTAGTGATCTAAATCAACACTGAACCACCAGAGCAATCCTACTGCAAAGATGGGTGGCCTCGTGGCGCAGTGGATAAGTCGCCGGTTTCCTATGCCGAAGGTCGCAGGTTCGTTTCCAGCGAGGGGCGAACGTATGTGACTTAGATACGAGACTATTGAGGTCAGCGAGGGTTTTCTCCGGGCACTCCGGTTTCCTCCCTCCCTTCAACAATGGTACAGGACGCAGTCAATATAAAAATTTCAAAAGTAAATATTCGATTTTCTTCCGTCTTCTAATAGCGATCTCCCTGCCTTTACACCACCCTGTTTGAGTGATGATTGTGTATTTGGTGTGTGTGAGGGTGGATGAGACAGGTGAGCGTGTATGTTGGTATAGATCGCCGCGCTTTGAGCCTGATTGATTTGGGGAAAGGCGCGTATATAGCATCCTGTATTATTATTATGATTTATTATTAGGATTTTTTATTATTATTATTATTATTATTATTATTATTATTATTATTATTATTATTATTATTATTATTATTATTATTATTATTAAAGATGGACAGTGAAATGTCTACTTTTATCTTGTCCACCACCTCGGGATGCGAACCTGGTTGATCGGTGTGCTTCTCCTTGGAAACTTTGTCATGGAAAGCTATGTTGAAGTACCAGAAACGGGAAATGGTCGTCGAAATATCTTTTTGTGAAAGAGGATACTAAACCATCTTGTATCTTTACTTCTAGACGAATCTTCCTGTCCCGTAAGTGTTCTCAAAACCTTAGACTATAATTTATACCAGCGTTATTTCTTGAAGTTTGTTGTCACGGCTGACAGAGAAAGCGACGGTACAGAGTAGGAAAGAGTTGTAAAGTCTACGGACCCGTGATTACCTATCAGCCCGCCCAGCGCGAGGCGTGACCCTTTGCGATTAGAGGGCCAATCAAATTACAGCATTATCTAACAGATTAACCCTTTTCCGACCTCCAGCTTTAACACCACACTGACTGCCACTCACCCGTTCTGTCTGTCGCTGCATTCTTTCCTTTCTTTCTTTCTTCCTTTCTGGCGTTTACTGTCTTTTTTTCGTCTTGTTTTTGTTCTTTCTTCTTGTCGTTCTTCTTGTTCTTGTTCTAGTTCTTCATCATCTTCTTCTCCTTTTCTTTTGTGTTTTTCTTTAGTTCTTTCTTTCTTCATGTTCTTGTTCTTCTTTATTTGTCTTTCTGTATTTCGGTCTTCTTCTTCTTCTTCTTCTTCTTCTTCTTCTTCTTCTTCTTCTTCTTCTTCTTCTTCTTCTTCTTCTTCTTCTTCTTCTTCTTTCTTTCTTTTTTTTATTTTTTTCATCATCATCATCATCATCATCATCATCATCATCATCATCATCATCATCATCATCATCATCATCATCATCATCATCATCATTATCATCACTTCTGTTTCCTCTTCATCTTTGTATCTTTCTTATTCCTGTTGTTTTTGTTTTTATTGTTTTTATTGTTGTTGTTGTTGTTGTTCTTCTTCTTCTTCTTGTTCTTGTTCTTCTTCTTCTTCTGCTTCTTCTTCTTCTTCTTCTTCTTCTTCTTCTTCTTCTTCTTCTTCTTCTTCTTCTTCTTCTTCTTCTTCTTTGATATGGAGTTATGGTGGTAAAAGGACGAAATCCTGTCTCCTTTTGTTATTTGCGAACTACACTTTTAAATGATTTTATTGGCGCAAACGACAGTCAGGTCATCTTGAACCAGACAGAGCAATCATTATAAATTCAGCTTGGACTCTTTAAGTTGATTTCGGCTTTTGACTGTAATTTGTATTTACTCCGTCTGAGCGTCCTGTGACTTTGCGTATTTCTGACGTCAGTGTGGACTTGAAGCCGTTTTATTCCAGCCACCGTCGCTCAGTGGTGGAGCGCTCGCCTGGCACACCGATGACCTAGGTTCGAATCCCGTGGTGGGCAACATTAAAGTGGCCAGTTTTATGCTATCCATGTCAGCAGTATGATTTATCTGGTGGTTGAGTGTTGGTTTAGGTCCCTACTCTTTCTCCCCTGTCGTCTGTCGTTTCGCCAATGGCGGGTGTGGACATTAAACGTCAGTGTTCTCTTCTTCTCTCTCTCTCTTCTTCTTAAGTAAGCTTTGTATGAGGAAGGGAGGGAAGGAGGAAGAGGGCAAGAGAGAGAGACAGACCGACAGACAGAGAAAGAGGCAGAGAGAGTGAAAAAAAAGAAACAGACAGAGCAACAGACAGAGAGACAAAGATTTAGCAGGGCTGTAAATCGGTCGTGACGATTGTCTCATTTTCACGGATGGTCCCCAGTGATCCCAACTTCGTTTTCAAACTGCCCAACGTGCAGAGGTTTAGCACTGATGGGCACCGACACGGCACAACACAACACTCTTGAAGAAATAATTAGGGGTGCAAAGGTATTCTGGTGAATAAAACTGATAATATTTCTTATTTGTGAATATAGGGTGGGGTGGGGTGGGGTAAGGGTAAGTGGGAGGTGAGGTGGAGGGGGGGGGGAAAGGAATATTGGAAATAATTTATTGACGTTTGTATAGTACAGTTTCAAAGTCAGTTTCCTGCCTTCAATTTAAGAAGTTTTACTTAAAGACGGCTAGAAGGGGTATAAAGCTACTTATTTTGAAGAAAAAAGGTGTATTCTCCAAGAAGATTGTCTAGCTATCAAAGACTTTGGAACTTTTAAACCACTAATATTAATACTAATTCTACTACTACCACTACTACTACTACTACTACTACTACTACTACTACTACTACTACTACTACTACTACTACTACTACTACTACTACTAATAATAATAGGCAGGGGTTGGGTTAGAGGCAAGGGGTGGGTAGGGGGAGAAGATAAGAACTATACGTTAGTCAGATAACACAACCTTTGGATTTTATCTCAAACTTTTTCTCTAGGTAAACGGAGACTAAAAGCGTACAATTATGGATACTAATACTTGTAATACCTTCTAATTGGTCCCAAGTCCACTATTCTCCCCGTTGGGGTGCCCGGGGTTTCAGTATAAATAGTATTCCCACTTTCTGGAAATTTAGTTCTTTAAATTCCCACTGTCGCTGTCTTTCTCGTTTGTTCTTTCTAAATCCTGCTCTGTTCTATCAATCTGCTATACTATCTTCTTCTTCGCTAGACCAGTCACCTACCTTTTTTCTTGAAAACTCTTCCGGGACAAGACTCCTTATTTGTGTGTGAGGTCTGTTGGATCAACTTGGGAATATTGGACGCTTTCTGCCAGGTGGTCACTGGGGCTTCCTATGATGTTATTATTTAGCAATGTAGGCATTTTATATGTATGTGTTTTGTTGATAATTTATAATGATGCTTGTATTCTATTTTGTTTTTGTAAACGGGGGTTCGATAAATTAGAGTATAGCCTCAGCGTCCCCTGCGTGGGATGTCTTTATTGTAAAGTGACTGGCTGGTGGACAGCATTCAGTTTTACCACTAGGGTTGCTTCAGCAGATCTTTTATGCGGATCGGGGGTTGTCCGGTCCTGATTTGGCTCGGAAGAATCCGCTGGACCTAAAGCAATAATCATGTAATGTAATGTAAAGTCCACTACTTGCAGTTCGCTGAACCAATTATACATGGATTATCTATCTACCTTTTAGAAGAAAAACTATCACAAAATCTTATATATAGAACTGCGTTTGCCAGCCACAATTGTCACTAAGAAAGGATCTTTTGGTTTCAAGAACAGTAGAGCTAAAGCTGCCCACACTGCCGCTGTTGTTGGTGGAGCGGAATGGCGGAGGTGGGGCAATCGTGTTGAGGATTGGAACTCTCCACTGCTGATGACGGTCGTTACTCGCGCCACATCCACGCAGGACCCATCCTGCCGCCAACGCCGCTGTAAGCGTGCCCCTGGGTCGGGGGACAAACCCCGGGGCTTGGAAATGAACAGCGTCCCGGAAAAGCCCATTGTCCGTTTATCGGGCTTTGCTCTCCACCGCGGATCCCCGGAATCTCTTTTTAGCGCTATATTAATTCCCCATAACTCTAGCTCATTCCCGATGCTTTCTTTTTTCTCTTCCACTCTCTCAGATCTCGCTAATTCACTCCGACTCTCGCCTGTTCTGTCTCAGACTCTCGCCTCTTCTATATCAGCCTCGCACTTCTCTTTTACTTAGAAGCGGGATCGAGCAAGGAAAGAATACTCCGGATAAGTTTCCTTTTCTTGGATTTCCCTCTCTTGATCTGCGACCGGAAGAGGAATGACGACAGGCGTAATGCAAGGCGATGCAATAAACGTCAACACGGTCATCAGTAAATTTGGCCTATCATTCTGTGGCCTAAGGGGTGCCCTGATTGAATCTCAGGATTCCACACCCCATAGTCGATGCAGAAGCATTTTAACCATCTCTGTTAGCCAGTCTTCTCAGCCTCACCCCTCACCCTCCCCTAACACATTGTCAAAACAGAGCTGTGAGGACAAGAAATAATATTTTCTTGATGTTTTACTTCACGTTATATGAGTTTGTCTTAATTTAAATACCTACAAAGAAATGTGTATATATGAGCGAGATAAATAAAGTGTGAAAGGAGAACATCTGGTGTTTAAATGGCACCCGTTAGATCCAACCTTTATTAAGGTTTAGGACAGAATAACTGTAGTGTAAAGAGGAAGATTTTCTGCAGCATTCAAAACCGTAAATTTTCCGAGTGCCACTCTCTTACTAGTGTGTTACACGGTATTTATCTATCATCGATTCAGCTCCGATGCTTGAATCTTGATGTGTAACTCGAATTCATTTATCCACGCAGCCTGTTCACTCAGCAACAAGGCAGGAGTCGTCGTATACAGTTTTCCAACTTTATTCAGCAAACATCAACAACTGCTTTCAAGATCGCTTTCCGAAAATCACCACAAAGGTCGTCATCACAAGCAGACAGTGCGTAGCCTCTCTGCAATCGAGAAAAAGTTCAAACATTCCAGCATGACGCAATAACACCCAATCAAACTAAAACTCGTCACCGGAACTACTCACTGTCTTACGTCATAGAACCTTCTTTAGGTTAGAAGAATCGTTAGTTAGCTATTACCAAATCTATCTGGAAGCTTCGGTCAATAATAAACAAGTAATTCCAGAAAATTCTCAACAACATCGACCGACGAAAATTATCAACATTATACAAAGCTTCTTCTATCAACAACACAAAATCAAATCAAAGGCAAATACACTCTATTATTGCATGCTTTGCAAAACAAAAATGATAGGGTCTATCGTGCGCGTCTCAATCGTAACATAGTCTGCTCTACGGTTTTGAACATATATGTCTGAATTGTATTTGTTAATCTTCTGACCAAACAGCTGTTTCCAATCTGGGAGCTTCTTCAATGGTCACCGGGCTGGTGAGACACAGAAAACGTGGCTCGTGTACGCCACCACGAGACTATCTTGACCGCCTCTAAAGCGGTCGAGACAGTTTACCTGCTCAAGTTTCCCCTAGAGGCAGAGGACGAAGAGTAACCAAGCTGGACCTGTAAGAAGATAGGTAGTGACGAATTGTCGTGTGGAGATTTGGAAGCTCTGCCGTTAGCTTGTGTATCCAGAAGCCAGGATGCCAACAAAGTGCCTATATAATTATATAGGCACTTTGGTGCCAAGTAGATAGTTTATTTGAAGCGGTGCTGAAGACCCAGCACTAAAGCAGAATCTGCCCTATGCAATCAAGTATAAGCAAGGGGCGACCACAAGGATGTGTATGAATGAGTGTGAGCGTGTATGGATGTGTGTGGGTGTGTGTGTGTGTGTGTGTGGGTGTGCATGCGTGTGTGTTTTACTTTTTAAAACAACTTTTTCTATTACTTCAATCTCTTAATGGTCAGTGGAAGGATGTTGGTTGTTACAGAGTGACTGAATATGTTACCGCATCACCAAAAACAAAATCCTGTGTATTTTGGATTCATTTAGAAATAAAGTATTTCGAGTCTTGAGAAACGCAGAATACGAAAGATGAACTTCGTTCTTAAGGAGGCCAAAAGATGCATGTCCTTCGAAACGATCGGAATAATAATCGAGAATATCAATGGTTATATACAGGAAACATCGACTGAAGCGGTTAAGGTGATTACAAAGATGACGCCGTCTTAACGACTATGATGACGAAGAAGAATAGAGATCTTTGCATTGCGTAGCTTGACTAATGATTGACTTTACGGCCGTAGACAACAGAGGAGGAAGACTGGACCGGCCGTGACTGCCTTCAAAACGTGTATTGGTGACGGAAGTCCAGATTTCATTTCACAACCTATAGAACGATGATTGATGATCAGAATGTATAAAGTAACTTACCGATAATTCTCAACAAAGCAAAATAACGTACACAGATTTTGACTATAGCATGACGACATCATAGCTGCCATATCAAATCGCCATGCTCCACCCCTGCATGTGTGTGCGTGTGTATGTGTGAGGGCCACAGTTTGGAGGTCAGCTTATTATATATATAGTTTTGATTGTATGCTTGCAGGCAATCACCAAAGGCGCCGGAACCACCCTTCAATCGCTGTGGATCTATTTGAAGCTCACCAGGGCACTCATATCTTGCAGGTAAGGGCTAATATGCACACGTAATTCTATATAATTAGAGACATATATGCTGCAACGAAATCACTTTCGCTGGGAGTTTCGGTTGTACTACGCCATGCATTTTTGAAGGTCACGTGGCTTCCTCTTTCACGCGATAGGACTTTCGTTCCAATCAGCAAAGCCACTTTCGTGAAAATCCAAGATTACACTAACACCATTTCGTCATTATTTTTTTATGTTATTTTGGTCAGTTAACAGCATTTTATCTTAAGAAATACTTAGATTGATATTCGGACTATTGATTCGCGTCTTGTTTTGAGATTGTAGGCATTTGTTGAGTTATGCATGTGCCGAAAGCCTTGGAATTGAGATATCCAAAATGGCGACAAGAGGAACCCCATCGATTGGCATTTTATTCGGGCTTGTTTGCTTCAATGTGACATAACATTTACATCTAAGTTGCTTTTATATGTCACTTATTGTTGGTTTTAATTAATGGGACGATTTATATATATATATATATATAGTTATATATATATATATATATATATATATATATATATATATATATATATATATATATATATATATATATATATATATATATATATATATATATATATATATATATATATATATATATATATATATATATATATATATATATATATATATATATATATATTATTTTTAAAAGAGGTAAATTAGGTGTTTCAAGTTCTTCTACAGTATGTTTGGCAGAGTACATACGAGTGCTGTTTTTTGGAAGCACGATTTTTCTTATTTCACCACACGAGAGTTACTCCAAGGAAATCAATAAAACAAAAGGTTGCGTCCCTTATTTCAGCGACGCAAAGTTCCCTAACCCGTATTTCTATGCTGCTAAAGTTGTACGAAAATGGCTGAGTTGGAACGGCTGCGCGCGTATCCTTCATGCAACGAAATGTTAACGAAGCGAAACTCCAACGAAATGCGATCTATATTTCTCTATTTATGGGTAGAATTGGAACTGTACTGTGTGTGTGTGTGTGTGTGTGTGTGTGTGTGTGTGTACGCGCGCGCGCACGTTTATGTGTGTTTATGAACGCGCGCCTGTGCCTGCTCGTGCGTGCATGCGTGCGCGCATTACATTACATTACATGGTTATTGCTTTAGGTCCAGCGGACTCTTCCGAGCCAAATCGGGACCAAATGCGCGCACGCATGTATGTGTGTATGTATGTATTTATGTATGTATGAATGTATGAACGTATGTATGTATGTATGTATGTAGGTGTATGTATTTATTATCTATGTGTGTATGTATGTGTGTATTTTTGTATGTATGTATGTTTGTATGTATTTATGTGTGTATATATGTATGTATGTATATATGGATGTGCACATGCACTTTTATCCTTTATGTTTTGTTCGGTTCTAATACTACTTGAACAGATTAAAATGCAGCAGGTTCATCTAAATAACAACCCCTTGGGGTCATGAGCAATCTTGCCACTGTAGATTGTTCTAACCTATAAAGGGGAAAGTGAAAGCCCCAGTTGAAAACCTGTCTTGACTTTGTAGGCATGACCAATTCACTGCGGCAACAGTACCCCCGTTGGGGTGCCGGGGGTTTCAGTATAAATAGTATCCCCACTTTCTGGAAATTTAGTGCTTTAAATTCCCACTGTCGCTGTCTTCCTCATTTACTCTTTCCCATTCCTGCTCTGTCCTATCACTCTGCTATACTATCTTCTTCTTCGCTGGATCAATGACCTACCTTTTTTCTTGAAAACTCTTCCTGGAAAGGACTCCTTGTTTGTGTATGAGGTCTGTTGGATCAGCTTGGGAGTGTTGGACGCTTTCTGCCGGGTGGTCACTAGGGCTTCCTATGATGTTATTATTTAGCAATATAGGCATTTTATATGTATATGTTTTGTTGATAATTTATAATGATGTTTGTATTCTATTTTGTTTTTGTAACCGGGGGTTCGAGTTGTTCTGGTAAAGCCTCAGCCGTCCCCTGCGTGGGATGTCTTTATTGTAAAGTGACTGGCCGGTGGAGGGCATTCAATTTTCCCACTAGGGTTGTTTCAGCAGATCTTTTATGCGAATCGGGGGTTGTCCGGTCCTGATTTGGCTCGGAAGAGTCCGCTGGACCTAAAGCAACAGTCAATCAATCAATCAATCTAAATAACATGGGATATGGGTTTTAGCGTTTATAATGTATTATTGGGTTTAATTTACTCTCCTGTCCTCAAAATCACCCATGTGCTGCACGTCGACATTGAAAAGTACACACACACACACACGCACACCCACGCACCCACACACACACACACACCCACACGCACATACACACTGGGGTCAAGCGAAGCTGGGTCTCGTGTACCACACGGTAAAAGACAGGCTGTGTGTTGTAATACGTAGTGCTACATATTTTTTTGACGTAATGAGCACGTAAGTCTGGAGATGACGTATCAGAATGCACTCTCGCGCTGACACTTTTGCAAGCACAGTCATTCATTTCTCACTGTGTCACTGCAGAGGAGTGGTTAGGGCCCATGCTGCTGTTTCCAGAAGTTAAGCATCAGAGCAGCCAGTCTAAGTTTACTACTAATTGGACGCGACCTCTAGACGTCCAATTAGATGAATTCAAACATCACACATCAATCTCCACATGCAAGTTGGTTGTCCTTTAAATACAACATTTATCTGCTTAAAGGGCAATTGAAAACTCTAGTCCAATTATATTCCAAAGACCCCAGTCTTGCTGCATTCTGCGTACTGTCAGATGTCTTGAACTCTTGAGCCACACGGTGGGTGTGTGGAGGTGGTGTGTGGGCACTCTTACACAGTGTTATCTGGACAAATCAGTGAACATCTGCATAACTTGTATTGACATGCCTACTTGTTTTGACGTCAGAACAATGATCCGTTAGGGTTAGGGCTGGGTTAGGGTTAGGGTTCGAACACTTTAAAGTACTTAAAAATGGGGACGAAATATGACCCATTGTCAGCACAACGTATGTGGCGTTACGGGAAAGTCAAGATAATACTGTGTAACCTCGGCTATATGTGTGAGTGTTTGCGCGTGTGTGTGTGTGTGTGTGTGTGTGTGTGTGTGTGTGTTGGGGTGGAATAGGGTCCATGTGCGTGCGTAATTGTGTGTGTGTGTGTGTGTGTGTGTGTGTGTATTTTGAAAGAGTTTAAGTTTTGCCTTAAAGGTTTTTTTCATGGTTGGGCAACACTCATGATGAATTAGAAATTAGACTTATACATTACAACTTTATTATTAATATCAAATTGAGCAATTGCTTTGGCAGAATACAAGACACAGAGTGTATTCAGCCAAATGACAATAGAACATTGGAAATGCAAATTGCCCCGGTGTTGATAAACAATCACACACTCACACACGCACACACACCCCTACACACACACACACAAACACACACCCACACACAAACACACTTTGTTGGCGAGTAATAACTGTAAACTATGCAACGTTTCGTATTCGCCGGGGGGAGGAGAGGACGAGGTGAAGAGGGGGGTAGGGTAGGTATTTCCCTGCACTCTCTGCCAGCGCCTAGGCGACCCCTGGACATCGGCCAAATTTCTCTTTTTTTTTTTCTTCTTAAAACTCCAAACCATTACAAGCCTTGACATTAACTTATCACATTACATAAACACACAACTTTAGTCACAGTGAACGGTAGAAATGCGTGATCTTGTGATCCTTTAATAGAGATTCTGCTACATCATTATTATTTGTTTGCAAAATGCGCGAACTAATAATTATGTGCATTATTTTAAAAGAAACCCATGACAAATGTCAAGTTCAGTTGTATTTGTCAGGCGTTCAGGTGGAACATGTTTGTTTAGTGAATGAATGCCAAGTTAATATGTGTCCTATCGTATCCTATTCTATCTCATAACTCAAAGGTCGTTGGGGCACCACTGATGATCGTTTAACCAGCAAGCTTCATCTTTATCTGTCCTCAGCAACCCTCATGGCTTCGCTCAGTGTCAAGCCAGTCCATTTTCGAATGTAGTCCTCCCACCTCTTTTTTTGTCTCCTTCTTATGCCTCCTTGCACCGTGCCTTGCAGGATAGTCTTTGCAAGGCCTGATGCTCTGCTAACGTGGCCATACCATCGGAGTTTCCGTTTTTTCACCACTGTGAGCAGGTCATCATGTTGTCCAATGGCTTGGGTAATGGTCTGTCGGACTTCGTCGTCGATGCACTGCTGCCTCAACTTCTTCTCGGATAATTGGGAGGATTTTTTTCTCTTCTCTGTTCTGGGGATATGCTAGAACTGATGGGTCTCCGTTTGGTGTGTGGTTTTGAAAGTCAGAGCAGTACTCTGTCCATCTATCCAAGACTTCTTGTTCTACTTTAAGGCATAGGCCAGACTAGCTTTGGATCGTGGAGACCTTGGTCTGTTTGACACTTGTCAGCCGCTTCACAGTCTGTTAGGCAGCAGCAAGAGGTCCTACCAGAAGAAGGTTTTAATTGAGTTTAGTATTTTTTTTAATATGTCACGCTTGAAACTGTTCTAGCAATTCCACAAGGTTTATTATAATTAAGATTGAGTTTATTATTTTTTTACAAATTTTTTTTTGTTTTAAAAAAAATTAGAATATTGGATTTCTTTAGAAGACAACTGTATCGTTAAAATGCACGACAAAAAAGTATTAGAAATAAACAATTGTACGACAAGTAATCTGTTAGCCAAAACAAATGCGATAAAATACGCAAATTTTGAAAAACAAACAAACAAAACTCTTCTAGTTTTAAAGAAGCTGCCTATGTCTATTAATTCACACGTAGAAAATATATAATTTTGATCAAAAGAGTAGGCTTACACAACAGCTTGTTTTAAGCTGTAAGGTTTCGATTCTCTTCTTCTTCTCGTTGGGGTGCCAGAGTTTTCTGTATAAATAGTGTCCCCGCATTGTGGAAATTTAGTGCTTTAAATTACCACTGTTTATGTTGTTTTAATTGGTTCTCTCTTGTTCCGTATCTGTTTTATCAATCTACTATATTCCTCGCTAGTCCAGTCACCTGCCTTTTGTTTGTTGAAAACTCTCTTCCAAACTCCTAATTTGTGTAGGGGATCTGTTGGGTCATCCTAGGTATATTGGACACTTTCTGCCAAATGGTCAATAGGGCTTTTTGTTGTATTATTTAGTAATGCAGGCATTTTATATGCATATGTTTTGTTAATATTTTATAATGAAGTTTATATTCCATTTTGTTTTAGTAAACGGGATAAATTAGAGTACAGTCTCAGCGTCTCCTGCATGGGATGCCTTTATTGTAAAGTGACCGGTTTGTGGAATGCCTTCAGTGTTACCATTAGGGTTGTTTCAGCAGATATTTTGTACGGGTCAGGGATGAGCCCTCTTTCAACCAAGTTGTGGTCCTGATTCGGTTCTTTGCAGTCCGCTGGACCCTATAAACCATGACTAAACTAACGAATTCTCTTCTTCAGAAATGGCAAACAACATCGGTAAACCCAGACAATATATATGATGTTATATTT
>CM072513.1:87094501-87114501 GCA_036898135.1 Oncomelania hupensis
GGAAAGAAAGAAGGAAAGAAAGAAGGAAAGAAAGAAAGAAAGAAGGAAAGAAGGAAAGAAAGAAAGAAAGAAAGAAAGAAGGAAAGAAGGAAAGAAAGAAAGAAGGAAAGAAAGAAAGAAAGAAAGAAAGAAAGAAAGAAAGAAGGAAAGAAGGAAAGGAAGAAAGAAGGAAAGAAGGAAAGAAAGAAAGAAAGAAGAAGGAAGGAAGGAAAGAAAGAAAGAAAGAAAGAAAGAAAGAAAGAAAGAAAGAAAGAAAGAAAGAAAGAAAGAAAGAAAGGACTATGTGGAGAAGAAGAAGAGGAAAACTGATAGAAAGTAAAAAGCACTAGCATTACGAAACAGTGGGAACTAACCCTGCTTTACTGTCTGCTTCATTTGCATATTGATGAGCTGGGGATGGGGGCGGGATTAACATTGGCTGAGGAAGCTTGACCCCATACAGCAATCGAACGGAGTGAGAGAGAGAGAGAGAGAGAGAGAGAGAGAGAGAGAGAGAGAGAGAGAGAGAGAGAGAGAGAGACACAGACAGACAGACAGACAGACAGACAGACCGAGATTTAATTAATTAATTTGTTTATTGAATCGCTTGTATAGCGCTTGTTTCAGCTCAAGAGCATCTCAAGGCGCTGGCCGATGAAGGATCTAACTCAAGCAACCCCACTCAATTATATTAATAACATTATAATGTTCATTACTTTGATAAATTCTCAAAGTTATGAAAAGTGTTGAAGCTACAGATCACTGTTGGTGTTGTTGTGATGATGATGATGATGATGATGATGATGATGATGATGATGATGATGATGTAAGTTAATAACGTGCAGAACTCCTTGCTGGCTGCATTCTCATGGCGCTTGAATAAAAATAAAAAAGGAGGGGGTAGGAAGGAGACAGGGGGTAAGAGCGTCTTGCTAGTAACCGAAAGGTCGCTGGTTCGAATCCCGGATTGGTCAACGTGTGATCATATTATTTTCCCCTTTACCAACAACTGGCCCGCTGGTGTCAGTATAAATCGGTCCAGTAGTCACATATATGCGAAAGTGTCGTGTGACTATAATCTACAAACAACAACAACAAGGAGACAGGTGCACAGGGCTAAACAATACGGGTGTCCGCTGTTGTTGTTTTTTTAAACCGTCTACGTTGTCTATATTATTTCTCAGTTCTTGTGGGAGAGGGTTCCACAGTTTGGGACCACAATGAGAGAGAAAGTTCTCTTGCTGTTCTTGTCGTTGTCAGGATGTTGTTTTTTGGGGGGTTGTTGTTGGTTGGTTGGTTTTCAGATCGAGTAATTTTTTTTTATCTGCGTGTTAATAAAAATAAACCAAAAACTTAATAATTGTAATAACAATAATAATAATAATAATAATAATAATAATAAGAAGAATAATAATAATAATAATAATAATAATAATAATAATAATAATAATAATAATAATAATAATAATAATAATAATGGGGACAGCTCAAGAGGCTCGGACTTAACCAGACAATACTCGCGGTTTTCTATCGCGCCGTGATTGAGAGTATCCTGTGCTTCAGTATCACAGTCTGGTTTGGAGGCGCCACTTCGGGCGAGAAGTTTCAACTCGAAAGAATTGTGAAACGCGCGGCAAAAATCATAGGTTGCGATTTATTATCCCTCGCGTCCTTATACAGCACGCGTTTGGCAAGAAGGGCCAGCAACATTACTGGCGACCCATCCCATCCAGCCAACCATCTGTTCGAGCTCGTCCCGTCAGGTAAACGCTTCAGAGCACTAAAAGTTAGAACTAGCCGGTTTAGACGCAGCTTCTTCCCCGATGCTGCCCTCTCGGTACCAGTGTCCTCAGTTATCCACATAGCATGAGGTGTTATACTTAAACGCCAATTTATTAGTTGCGATAATGTGTTAGTGGCGCAATTCTGATTCTTTAATGTATTTTATCTCATTACGTTTTAATTTAGATACCCATGCGGGTATGCGTGAGTATGCGTGTGCGTGTGGGGGTTGCGAGTGGGCGTGCGCCTGTGCTTTACTCCTTAAAATAACTTTCTCTATTAGAGTATTTTAATGTTTTAATGTCCAGTGGAAGGTTGTTTGTTGTTGCAGAGGGACTGAATGTTTTACCGCATCACCAAAACGAAATCCTATGTATTTTGAATTCATTGGGTAATAAAGTGTCTTGAACTTGAACTTGAACTTGAACTTGAATAATAATAATAATAATAATAATAATAATAATAATAATAATAATAATAATAATAATAATAATAACAACAACAACAACAACAACAACAACAACAACAACAACAACAACAATAATAATAATAATAATAATAATAATAATAATAATAATAATAATACCAAATCACCAGTCAGGCTTACAGCGCAGCAATCTGTACCAACATAAACTCTTATGTTTCACCTACTCATACGTACACAGCAAACACACTCCTATCACTCAAACCTGTGCTGTAAAGGCAAACACACTCCTATCACTCAAACCTGTGCTGTAAAGGCAAACACACTCCTATCACTCAAACCTGTGCTGTAAAGGCATAAATATGGCTATTAGAAGACGGAAACGAAATAGAATTTTTATTTTGGAAATATTAGATTGACTGCATCCAGTACCATTATTAAAGGGAGGGATGAAACCGGAGTACCCAGAGACAGCCCTCGGTGACCTCAGTAGTCTCTACTTCAGTCACATAAGTTTCGCCCTTTGCGGGAATCGAAACCCCGACCTTCGGCATAGGATACCGGCGACTAACGCACTCCCACACGAGGCCTCCCCTTTACTGGATTTGCAATTTATAATAATTATACTTAACATCTTGGTTGACCTTCTTTTACTTCATTTAGTTTTAGTTCTGTTCATTTTAAGCCCTACTTTAATTATTTCAACACATAAATTCTAGTGTTTGTGCCAGCTTAATGCACGCAATGGTTTGAAGTAACATTTAATTTAAAACTTTATTTTGTTTTATAGTAGAATATATTGTTTAATGTCACAAATGTGAATAGACGTGAAATAAGAAGAAATACTAAGCAGTGGTCGACTGGTCTGAAGTCATCCCATGCTCTGGCCTTACGCTATACAGCAGCTTGACATTTTCACAGGATCATCTCTTTTCTATATTTCGCTCATTGTCTGGTTGCTAATAGTTCCACTGGCCAGAAAGAGAGAGAGAGAGAGAGAGAGAGAGAGAGGTGGGAGGAGGGTGGTAATGGGGGAGGAGGTAGAGAGGGGCTCTCTGTGCAGGAAGGAGAAGGAGGGAAAGTCCGAAGAATGTTATGCAGGACTGTTTGAAACAGCATTAATTGAAGATGATGCAATACACAATGTGTAAGGGTGTTGTTTGAAGGGGTGTGGACGTGGGCGCGACGGTAAGAGAGTGGAGTTCTTGCGAGAGAGAGTGATATATATATATATATATATATATATATATATATATATATATATAGAGAGAGAGAGAGAGAGAGAGAGAGAGAGAGAGAGAGGGGAGTGCGCGTGTGGGGAGGGGGGGGGCGGGTGGAGAGACAATGTATAGTACTGTGACAGGGGCAGAAAACTATTGTGGAGTGCGATGTCCTTGAGGCCATAAACGGTATAAGGAGGGGGGGGCGGGGAGGGGTTGGGTGGGTGCCGGCTAGTATCACAGTCCATCATCAGCGTGTCCAGCCGTTGTTGCATGGTGAGAGGTGGGTGCTAGTACTTTTTAATTATGAGCAAAACGTACAATGATACAATACAATATAATGTAATACACATATTATAAATAGCAAGTATTACCCCTTGGGGTCATGAGCAATCTTGTCACTGTAGATTGTTCTAACCTATAAAGGGAACAGTGAAAGCCCCAGTTGAAAACCTGTCTTGCCTTTGTAGGCATGACTAATTCACTGCGGCAACAGTTCCCCCGTTGGAGTGCCGGGGGTTTCAGCATAAATAGTATCCCCACTTTCTGGAAATTTAGTGCTTTAAATTCCCACTGTCGCTGTCTTCATCATTTGCTCTTTCCCATTCCTGATCTGTCCTATCACTCTGCTATACTTTCTTCTTCTTCGCTAGATCAATGACCTACCTTTTTTCTTGAAAACTCTTCCTGGACAAGACTCCTTGTTTGTGTATGAGGTCTGTTGGATCAGCTTGGGAGTGTTGGACGCTTTCTGCCGGGTGGTCACTAGGGCTTCCTATGATTGTATTATTTCGCACTATAGGCATTTTATATGTATGTGTTTTGTTGATGATTTATAATGATGGTTGTATTCTATTTTGTTTTTGTAACCGGGGCGTTCGCGTAGTTGAGGTCAACCCTCAGCCGTCCCCCGCGTGGGATGTCTTTATTGTAAAGTGACTGGCCGGTGGAGGGCATTCAATTTTCCCACTAGGGTTGTTTCGGCAGATCTTTTATGCGGATCGGGGGTTGTCCGGTCCTGATTTGGCTCGGAAGAGTCCGCTGGACCTAAAGCAACAATAAATCAATCAATCAATCAATAGCAAGTGTTAGGCAGTGTATAGCTTGATGATGATGATGATGATGATGATGATGATGATGATGATGATGATGATGATGATGATGATGATGATGATGATGATGATGATGATGATGTTAAATTTATTGTTGTTGAATACTCCTTCCTATGGGAATATAAACCGAGATATACTCTGTGCAATGCGCACGCCTACCTTCCATCGCACGGACTTTAAAGCTCCTGACGCTCATAACCTAGGCAGGTAATATACTGTCCCAGTCACGCCAACACACCCAGCAAGCGTCAAAATTTGGCGATACGCCTAAAGCAGCAATTGGGAGCCAGATTGGAGAAGCAAGGCCCCAATATGACGACTCGGTGTTCGGGTCAGTGTAATGCATGTCGTGTCTACGTGGCGTATTAAGCGACGTCGACGTGCTTCGTGTGCGTCCCAGCCCAAGCGGGCGTTTCACCATTTGCTTTCCGCAACAGCGCAGAGGTTTGGTATCACGAGAGCGCAGAGGTTTGGTTTCACGATAGCGCAAACGTTTGGTTTCACGATAGCGCAGAGGTTTGGTTTCCACTATAGCGCAGAGGTTTGGTTTCCACTATAGCGCAGAGGTTTGGTTTTCCACAATAACGCAGAGGTTTAATTTTCCACTATAGCGCAGAGGTTTAATTTTACGATAGCGCAGAGGTTTGGTTTCACGATAGCGCAGATGTTTTGTTTCCACTATAGCGCAGAGGTTTAATTTTCCACTATAGCGCATAGGTTTGTTTTCCACTATAGCCCAGAGGTTTGGTTTCCACAATAGCGCAAGGGCATGGTTTTCAATATAGCCCAGAGGTATGGTTTTCACTAAAGCGCAGAGGT
This sequence comes from Oncomelania hupensis, assembly GCA_036898135.1. Taxonomy (NCBI): domain Eukaryota; kingdom Metazoa; phylum Mollusca; class Gastropoda; order Littorinimorpha; family Pomatiopsidae; genus Oncomelania; species Oncomelania hupensis. Next base: position 87,099,838 of record CM072513.1, read on the forward strand.
ATGGTTTTCAATATAGCACAGGGGTATGGTTTTCACTATAGCGAAGAGGTTTGGTTTTCACTAGAGCGCAGAGGTATGGTTTTCACTATAGCGCAGAGGTATGGTTTCCACCATAGTGTTTACGCACTTTCCGTCATTTATATTCATAAACCGACTTTCTATAGTGAAGTCCTTACCCCTATTCCCTGGGTTGATTATCCCCACTGCCCCATCTTCTGCCGGCTGCATTGTGGGTGTAGACATTGAACTTCAAGATCTAATAAGGTTTACCTCTGCGCTATAGTGGAATGACTGCATATGTAATTGAATTCTACTCCACGCTTTCACTAAATGTTCACTAAAATGTGGTGATGGTGGTGGTAATAATGATGATGATGACGATGATGTTGGTGTTGTTGTTGTTGTTGATGATGATGATGATGATGATGATGATGATGATGATGATGATGATGATGATGATGATGATGATGATGATGATGATGACATGAGAAGGAGGAGGAGGGAGATGTTGTTATTGTTGGTGGCGGTAAAGGAGATACGATAGAGATCTCTGTGTGTGTTTTGGTGTGCGTGGTTGTGTGTGTGTGTGTGTGTGTGTGTGTGCGCGTGTGTGTAAAAGTTTGCAGTATACGGAACGGGCGCGAGTGTGCCGAATACTAAATTATCTACGTGCGCTTGTCTGGCTCAGTTCGCATTCATGTCAAACATTGTTGCGGGGTTGTGGGTCTTGGGGTGGAGAGGGGAGGGGAGGGAGCGGGAAGAGAAGGGGAGGAGGAAGAAACGGAGATAGCAGAGCCAAGGGTCTGTGTTTGAATAACGACTACTACCAGAAGAAGTGACAATGGTACTGGAGCTGCTGCAGGCTGAGGGATGACCTCGCTTGACACGGCCACAACCCTGGTTAGGGCTGTGTAGCGGTAGGAGCACGGGGCCTTTACTGGCGATGCATTGATATTCAATTTGTTCAATTGGGAGAAACAGTTTTGCCTGCCAGGTCTCGGGGGGCCAGGCACGTGAGCGGCATCTCTCCGCTAGTATTGCTTCTGCAGTCTTCGTCATAGCCAAGTCCTCCGCCCTTTGCTGAAGTTAGTGGGGGTATTCTTGAGACGCTGTGCGTTATTGGGTTGGGTCTGGTTTTGGTTTGGGGTAGGTAAAGATTCGCATCTTGAGTCTTCTGGCCATAGTCGATGGAAGTCTACCTGTCTGTCTGTCTCTGTCTGTGTGCGTCTCACTGTCTTTCTTTCTCTGCCTCTCTAAGTCTCTCTTTCTCTGTCCCTGTCTGTCTGTCTGTCTGTCTCGTAGTTTATGGAGACAATCTCTCACTCTGTTTCTTTCTCTCTGTCTCTGTCCGTTTATCTCTCTCTCCCATCTCTCTTTCTCTCACGCTCCCCCTCTCTCTCTCTTTGAGCTGCTTAATTCGTTATTATATGTTTTGATTTCATTTAATTGTATGCTACTCATATCGCCTTGTTTTGTATTGTTGGTTGGATTTTATTGGTAAGACTGATTTAAGTTACATTTTTAATCATATTTAAATGTTAACAGTTTAGTCAGATTTTACTTTATTTTGCGTGGTCCTGATTCGGATGTTGACAGTCCGCTTGGACCCTACAAACACTGAATATCTATCTACCTATCTAATTGTTAGATTCTAATTCTGAAAGCGTTAAGCAACTGTCGTTTAGGACACTTTGCCAGGCAGGCTATTGAACCCGAAACATCTTCTTCTTCTTCTTCTTCTTCTTCTTCTTCTTCTTCTTCTTCTTCTTCTTCTTCTTCTTCTTCTTCTTCTTCTTCTTCTTCTTCTTCTTCTTCTTCTTCTTCTTCTTCTTCTTCTTCTTCTTCTCCTCCTCCTCCTCCTCCTCCTCCCTCCCACCTCCAACTTTTTAGTTTTTTTTTTAAAATTGAAACATGCATCTTTTTTTCGTTGGAGTTTTAGTGTCACACATTCTTCTTCTTCTTCTTCTTCTTCTTCTTCTTCTTCTTCTTCTTCTTCTTCTTCTTCTTCTTCTTCTTCTTCTTCTTCTTCTTCTTCTTCTTCTTCTTCTCCCTCCCTCCCACCTCCAACTGTTCAGTGTTTTTTTTTAAATTGAAACATGCATCTTTTCTTCGTTGGAGTTTTAGTGTCACACATTCCGTAGATACTTGTAGCTCGGTTTTCTATTACAATAATAACTAACTGTATTCTTCCAGTGTCAGCTTGATTACTGTTCATCCGCTGCAGCGCACTAGGGGAAACTTGGGCAGGCAAACTGTCTCCACGGTTTCAGAGGCGGTCAAGATAGTCTTGTGGTGGCGTGCATGAGCCAAGTTGTCTGTGTCTCACCAGCCCCCTGACCACTGAAGACGCTCCCAGAGTAGAAACAGTTGTGTGGTCAGGATGGCTAACAATTACAATTGAGAATAGTTTCCACAGTGCTCATTTTTAAGAGAGTGGCGCTGTGAACGTGATGGTTTTGAATGGTGGTTTGCTGCTGAACAAATCTCCAACTTGACACTACAGTTGCTCTGTCCTAAACCTTACTTAAGGCCGGCATCTATCGGGTGACACTTCAAAACCACTTGTTCTCCTTTCATACTTTACAATAATAATTATTATGAATTTTGGTTTTAATCAGTGTTCTATATTAACTATAATTATAAAGCTTAAAAGTTATCTCTTAAAAGAAAAGGTTTTAGGCGAAAAAACACACACACTCAACGTGCGCACGCACACACACACACCCACTCACACACACACCCACACGCACGCAAAACAAACAAAAAAAACCCCAACAACACCGTAACCGGATGCTTTTGTTATTATAATGTGATATGCAGGAAAGTTCTGCTGTTCGCCGTTACAACCGTGAGCCAAGTTGAGTTGTGAGTTCTGAGTAGGACGGGTGCAAGATGGCGGGAAGGCAGGCCTGTCGTTAATAACCGTGTTGGCCACTGCCCGCGGCGTTGGTATGGAGTGTTTGATTGATTGTCTCGCTGGAGACCTACTTTAATGAGCTCTGTAATCAAATTGTAGCGCCTGCGTTATTGTTGTTGCCGCCTTCCTTCATTCCCCGTCCATTCCATACAGCGTAACAGAGACTTGATGATATTGTCTGTCTGTCTGTATGTCTCTGCTTGCTGTCTCTGTTTCTGTCACTCTCTCTTTGTCTGTTTCTGTGCGTGTGTGTCTTTTCTTCTATCTGTGTCCGTCAGGTTACTCTCACCCTTTATCTCTTCTCTGTCTCTCTCTGTGTCTTTCTCTGTCTCTCTCTGTCTCTCTCTGTCTCTCTCTCTCTCTCTCTCTCTCTCTCTCTCTCTCTCTCTCTCTCTCTCTCTCTCTCTCTCTCTAAGTCTTCACCACTTATGCAGCGGGGACTGTTGAGGCGCATCTTTGAACAAGCAAACTTTGTTCTGAGATTACTTAATAATAATAATAATAATAATAATAATAATAATAATAATAATAATAATAATAATAATAATAATAATAATACTACAGAATGCTATCACGCGCTTTTTCTTCAATCGAATTCAAAGCGCGGCGATCTGAAGAGATTGCTATTACAGATTCGGAATAGAAATCATTTTTTGAAAATTTTAGATTGACTGCATCCCGTACCATTATTGAAGGAAGGGAGGCAGAAAACCGGAGTACCCGGAGAAAACCCTCGCTGTCCTGAAAAGTCTGGTACCTCGGTGACGTAAGTTCGACCCACGCGGGGCTGGAACCCGCGACCTTGGACATAAGAGACCAGCTCTCTGTCCACTGAGCTACAGGTTAGATCTCGGGTACTCCCTCTTTATCAATTCAGCTGCTATCCACTTGTTCGCCTTTGGGGAGAGGGGGTGTAAAACCAATACCAGAATTAAGAAAAAGAGAATGGGTGAAGGCAGAAATTAAGACGAAACATTATTGTGTGAAGGTAGGGTATCTTCAGGTACCATTGTTGAAAATGCTCAACAACCCTGCTCACCTTATTCAGTCACAACTCAGCTTTTCTGAATATCCTCTCGCGGGAATGAATGGTGCAGTCGATCAGCTTTGAGGTAATTAGTCGGATTATACATCATTCCTTAAAGCAGAGAACCCCCCGTTTTCTATAGCAAAGTGTTCCTGTTAGTGGATTTCGCTGCGGCTTGTGATGATCTGCGTGCTCTTTATGGCTCCGCTTTTTCCTTCCATAGCCCTTGGACTCAACAACAAAAGACCCACCTTCCAGCCTTACACAAAAGAAAGACCTTTGTTCAACTGTATAGTCTTTACCGAGAGCGAGCCGTTTCGGAGGCATGCATCCTATGGAAACGCCCACCTTTCTATAGTCCTTGAATGAGGTAATTCACGGCTCGAAGGGACAATAGTTTGAATCCTGAAAGCAGCGGGTTCGAATCGCGAGGATCTGGCGGAGCAAAGGCACACTAGTGAACGGATGTTGTAAACATTGGCTTGCATAAGCCCCGTGGCAAATGAGCGCGCTGAGATCGAACAAAATGTCTTTTTGATCACAGGTCAGGGGAGAACAGAATCTTTGAAAGGTGAAACTTGAGACTACTACGTTGAACATGTGAAAGACTTATAACTGGAAGGTTTTGGCAAAACACAAGTAGTAGGTTTCTTGGCCAAAATAAATCGGACTGGAGTTAAAAAAAATATTTATTTATTTATTTATTAATTTATTTAATAACTAATTAATTAATTAATTTATTTATTTATTTATTTGTTTATTTATTTATTTAATCAATATTATATAGCGCTTTTCTAGCTCAAAATCTGCTCAAGACGCTGATCAATACAGGATCTAACTCAAGCCGCTTGATGCGCCCACCTGCAACCTTTGGGCGCATAGCCTGACGCCCAGACGACTGAACACAATTCTGGTCGACCGGGGATGTGGAGAAATGACATATTGCGTGCTGGGTGTATTTCTGTAGCCGACATTCACCTTTTAGGACATGAGCGTCTGGATCTTTAGTGTCCATGCGATAGAGTGCGTGCGTCTCAGACTAGTCCTCGGTTTATACTCTCATCCGAAGGATTAAAACTTAGCACTTAACATGTAACCTAAACATTACCTGGAAGGGAGTCAGATTTCCTGGAGTGCTGAGCCATGTTGAAAATATCTCATAATGGTCTTTTATTTTATTTCATCGTTCCTTCATAGAGCATTTCCTGCTCACGAGCTGATGAAGGCGCTGGGGATACAAGATATAGGATGTTACTCAAGCGTGCGCTTTAGCAAAAGAAGAAATCCAGGGTAAAAACAACAATAACACTTCAAAGAAATCCGTCCATTAGTTTCAGAGAAATGCACGCAACGGCGAACGGATGGACGGACCGACAAAGCCAAAAACAATGGTTCCCAAGCCTCAGGAACCAAAATATAGTAGCACGAATATGTTGGAAGTTACGGCTAATGTTGTGTCGTGTGGTGAATTTATGGGGCTGAAGAAAGGCGTTTTCTGTCAGACCTTCATAATCCTTTTCATGCTTTACTGCCTGCTGCCGACACTTCAGACAGTAAAAGACAACCCGTGATCACTTCCTTCGCGACCCACGCTTCCCTCCCTTGACGACTTCCTTCCCAGAGCAAGAGTTCGTTCCCTTGATGACTGTTTTTTGTTGTAGGAAAGGCAGTTCTCTTACCCTTAGTGATTTTTTCCTTGCGAGAGAGCGAGAGTTCTTTTCTACCCTCTTCTGCTTCAAAGATACAGTAAAACGCTATTCGAGGTCGTCTCAAAATGTGTCTTCTACTGTTAAAAGACCTAGTTGCAATATAGGATAGAATAGGATAGGATAGGATTGGCAATATATGAAAATGACGTTGCAACAAAATTAGCCTATATTTATGCAGTTTGTAAAGTTATTTGTAAAGTTTGCGCATTCATTTGTTCAAAATCTCAAGATTCGTACGTTATATATATATATTCTCTAGTTAAAGAGGAAGGACAAAAAACTCCAGCTGTATTTTTTACATTTTTACATTTCAAATTTTGGCAATAAGCTTCTTCAGGAAGAAATTATCAATGTCAAATGGAACACACACCTATATGTAGGGAAACGTGAGCACAAATACCGAAATCACCTAAAAAAATTAATTGTAATTATAATGATGAAAAGTCTTCCGCACTAATCTATGTAGGCTCTATTCACAATCTCTCACATATGCACACAAACACGCATTCTGTAAAGACCAAGAGAGGGGGGGGGGAGAGGAAGAAGCGGTGGTGTTAAGTATGAAGTTGGTGAAAGGCAGGGACTGTAAGTTCCACCATATGCAAAGTTAACGTTTACATCGGTGACTGTCTTGACGGCTGTTCAATCCGGAGGACAGAGTGCCAATGTTGCAGGAATAAGAGTTCTTCCTCCCTAGCACTGTCAGTGGGAAAGATCTGGAGAAAGTCTAGGTTGCCATCGAGCGGGTGGGGAGTGTGATCGCAGTGATGAGCAACCATACACTTTTTTACAAGCTGTTTCTTGCTGTCAGACTTGTGATTGCGCCAGCGTGGTTTCAGTTCCTTGCAAGAGCCTGTATACCATGCCCACTCAGGATGCAGTTTGATTATGACGAGGTAGACTACAAGGCATGTGCCATTTCCGTCTATCCCAAGGACTCACCAATGTGTGTTTCTCTACTGAGTGGGCACGTGTGTCGCACCTCTTTGTTGTGTACGGAAAAAAACAACGGAGCTTCATCAGGTCCGTGTTGTACCAATCTTTTTGGTACAGTGTGTTTGTACATTTCTCCCAGGTTACGCCTTCTTCGGTCAGCTGAAATGATCATGTTTTTAGGGAATATCTTCTTGTTCTTCGAGTTTTGGTATAGGATGTTCAAATTCTTGCGGATGACGGCTGATTTAGAGTGAACACGCGGATAATATGTGATGACCCATGCAATTTTCTGAGGCTTTTTTCTCTTGGTTTGTGTGAGTATGGTGACTCTGTCTTTGTTGGCTCCTTTCCTCAGTTCTTTCTCTGCCGTCCGATAGCTCAGCCCGTCATAGTAAAGGTATCCAGCATACTCTTGAATTCTGTCTTCCAGGGTCTCATCCTCGCTGCAAGTCTTGTCCCTACTCCCGATATTAGTCTTTAAATACAGAGGATGCATGGCAACTGCCAGGCGACAAATAAGAGTGGCAACTCTTTGAAAAGATATCTGTGATAACCTTGCCTCCTCTCAGTTCCAAATGTACATCCAGGTAATTAATTTCCTGACCATGACTGATTGTCCATTTGATGTTGGGAGGGTTCAGCTTTTGTAGATGCATTTCAAAAGGTTGTACGTGTGAAGAATGGTAAGGCCATCATTCCTAAAACGGTTCCAGTTCAAAATCTTGTATTCCTGGTTGTCTTGTTCTTCTGGGGGTAGGAAAGAAGTAATTAGGGTTACCGGGGTATCGTTGATAAGTTTTTCATCAAGTTCGCCTATATATACATATATATATATATATATATATATATATATATATATATATATATATATATATATATATATATATATATATATATATATATATATATATATATATATATATATATATATAGATAGATAGATAGATAGATAGATAGATAGATATATCAACATAGTCACAAGAGTGAGCCGGCATTCCTGCGCCAAGGTTTGTTTTTTTCCGGCATAAAAAGGTTAAGAAGGGGTCGTTTTATGGGATTCAATAAACCAATCTGAGTATCAGCGATTGCTGGGGTGAGCGCCTATGTTAGCTGTAGACTGATTTCAATACTTCAATTTCAGCCATTTGTTTTACCGTCTGTTAACATGATTACTACTCATATAATGTGATTTTAGACCACACATTGATCCATCATCACGCCTGGACACACACAAGCGTTATAATCAAATCTAACAATTTAAAGTTGAACTATACCCATAAAAAGTATGATTAGGCCCCTTACAAACGTTTACCAGCTTCAGACATATAAATTACACGGACAGTACCCATTATTGCCGGGTTTATGGAACAATCATCATGACTATGTCCAGTCCACTGAAGCCCAACATCATGACTATGTCCAGTCCAGTGAAGCCCAGCATCATGACTATGTCCAGTCCACTGAAGCCCAACATCATGACTATGTCCAGTCCACTGAAGCCCAACATCATGACTATGTCCAGTCCACTGAAGCCCAACATCATGACTATGTCCAGTCCACTGAAGCCCAACATCATGACTATGTCCAGTCCACTGAAGCCCAGCATCATGACTATGTCCAGTCCAGTGAAGTCCAACATCATGACTATGTCCAGTCCAGTAAAGCCCAACATCATGACTATGTCCAGTCCAGTAAAGCCCAGCATCATGACTATGTCCAGTCCAGTAAAGCCCAACATCATGACTATGTCCAGTCCAGTAAAGCCCAGCTGATGCACCGACGAGCTGAGAGCACATGGAAATGGCCATCTGTCCTTATGGCACTAATGCACAAATGCTAACCATTGGCTGCAGAGAGGGTGGGGTTAGAGGTTTCCTATCGTTCCCTCCTTCCACGGAGGACAACATCAAATAAGGATTATATCCAACATGCTATCAATACAAAATATACAGGCGGTCCTTGACCAAGTGCCGAAGAAGGACATAGTCATAGTGCAAGGCGACTGGAATGCCAAGGTTGGCCAAGATGCGCACCGCAACTGGGGAGACACATGCGGACCCCACTGCAACAACGAGACAAATGACAGGGGTCTGAGGCTATTGGAGTTTGCCAGATACAACAATCTGGTACTGGCAAACACGCTTGGTCTCCACAAAAAATCCAGACGATGGACATGGCACAGTCCCGGCGGGGAACATCATAACCAGATCGACTACATCATGGTCAAGAAACGCTTCAGATCAAGCATCAACATTGGCAGGACACGCACTTTTCCAGGAGCAGACATTGGAAGTGACCACGATCTCGTGATGATGTCTTTCCGGCTCCATTTGAAGAGAGTAAATACAACAAAGTGCACTAGGCTGAAGTTCGACCTGGACAAACTGCAAGACCCGGAGGTGGCAAAAATATTTCAGGCCACAATTGGAGGGAAATTTGCACCACTGCTTATTTTGGGGGCAGGCGAAGTAGATGTCAACACCATGACCAATACCTTCAACTCAGCTGTAACAGATGCCGCCACTGAGATCCTTGGCAAGCACCGACCAAAGAAGAAGCCGTGGATCACACCTGAACTTTTGGATCTGTGTGATAAACGAAGAGAGTTAAAAAAGAAAAAGAACACCTCACAGGGAGCTGATGTCTACCGAAAAATCAACAATGACATCCGAAAAGGCATGCGCACAGCAAAGGAGAACTGGATAGAAGATCAATGCCAGGAAATAGAGAACAATCTGAACAAGAACAACAGCAAGAAGGCCTACCAGACTGTGAAGCGGCTGACAAGTGTTAAACAGCCCAAAGTCTCCACTATCCAAAGCAAGTCTGGCATTTGCCTTACAGAAGAACAAGAAGTCTTGGACAGATGGACAGAGTACTGCTCTGACCTTTACAACCATACACCAAATGGAGACCCATCAGTTCTAGCATGTCCCGAGAGCAGAGAAGAAGAAGAAATCCTCCCAATTCTCCGGGAAGAAGTTGAGGCAGCAGTGCAATCGCTGAAGAAAGGGAAGTCAGCGGGAGTGGACAACATACCAGCGGAACTGCTACAAGCAGGAGGAGAAGCGATGACTGATGCTCTCACCACTATCTGTAACAAGATCTGGCAGAGTGGGGAATGGCCTACACCATGGACCCAGTCGCTTGTCATCACTCTTCCTAAAAAAGGTAACCTTCAGGAGTGTGAAAATTACCGCACCATCAGCCTCATCAGCCATCCCAGCAAGGTCCTCCTGAAAATAATACTCAACAGGTTGAAACCACAAGCTGAACAAATCATAGCTGAAGAACAAGCAGGATTCATGGCAGGGCGAAGTACCACTGAACAGATTTTCAACCTCAGAATAATCTGTGAGAAATACCTACAGCACCAACAACATCTATATCATGTGTTCATAGACTTCAAGAAGGCATTTGACCGAGTCTGGCATGCAGCTCTATGGGCAACCATGAAAGTGTACAACATCAGCCCTAAAATCATAGAAGTCATCAAAAGCCTGTATGACAAGGCTACCAGTGCAGTCCTCCATAACAGCGTCATCGGGAACTGGTTCAGAACAACAATCGGTGTGCGTCAAGGATGCCTACTCTCTCCAACACTCTTCAACATCTTCCTAGAGCGCATCATGTCAGATGCTCTTGCAGATCACGAAGGCACAGTCAGCATAGGGGGCAGAGCAATCTCCAATCTTCGTTTTGCGGATGATATTGATGGATTGGCTGGAGAGGAACAAGAACTTGAACAGCTTGTACAGAGGCTTGACACCACCTCCAGAGCTTATGGAATGGAAATAAGTGCAGAGAAGACCAAAATGATGACCAACAACACCAATGGCATCAACACGGACATCAAAGTACAAGGCCAATCCCTCAACACAGTGCACAGCTTCAAATATTTAGGAGCCATTGTGTCAGACAATGGGTCTCGACAGGAAGTCCTCTCCAGGATCGCACAAACAACTGCTGCCCTGACAAGGTTGAAGCCCATTTGGAAAGACAGAACCATCAGTCTACATTCCAAAGTAAGACTGCTGCGATCTCTGGTCATCTCCATCTTCCTATATGCTTGCGAAGCATGGACCCTCACAGCAGATCTCCAACGAAGAATACAAAGCATGGAGATGAGGTGCTACAGAAGACTTCTGTGCATTTCCTATACCCAACACATCACCAACGTTGAAGTCCGACAGACCATCACACAAGCCATTGGACAACACGATGACCTGCTCACAGTGGTGAAGAAACGGAAACTCCGATGGTATGGCCACGTCACCAGATCATCAGGCCTTGCAAAGACCATTCTGCAAGGCACAGTGCAAGGAGGTAGAAGAAGGGGGAGACCGAAAAAGAGGTGGGAGGACAACATTCGAGAATGGACTGGTTTGACACTGAGCGAAGCCATGAGGGCAGCTGAGGACAGAGAAAGATGGAGTATGCTGGTTAAGCGATCATCTGTGGTGCCCCTACGACCTTCGGGTTATGGGACAGGATAGGATAGGATAGGAAGGCTATCAATACATTCAGTCCATTCTCTTTAGGCGAGACAACTGCTACCTGCCTTCTACGCAGACGTTGTCTCCCTTGATTACATGATGATGATGATGATGATGATGATGATGATGATGATGATACTACTACTACTACTACTACTACTACTACTACTACTACTACTACTACTACTACTACTGATAATAATAATAATAATAATAATAATAATAATAATAATAATAATAATAATAATAATAATAATAATAATAATAATAATAATAATAATGGATGCTATATACATTACCCAAGTCACCAATCAGGCTCAGAGCGCGGTAATCTGTACCAACATACACGCTCACATGTTTTACCCACCCTCACGCAGACGTCAAACATATCTATCTATCTATCTATCTATCTATCTATCTATCTATCTATCTATCTATCTATCTATCTATCTATCTATCTATCTATCTATCTATCTATCTATCTATCTATCTATCTATCTATCTATCTATCTATCTATCTATCTATCTATCTATCTATCTATCTATCTATCTATCTATCTATCTATCTATCTATCTATCTATCTATCTATCTATCTATCTATCTATCTATCTATCTATCTATCTATCTATCTATCTATCTATCTATCTATCTATCTATCTATCTATCTATCTATCTATCTATCTATCTATCTATCTATCTATCTATCTATCTATCTATCTATCTATCTATCTATCTATCTATCTATCTATCTATCTATCTATCTATCTATCTATCTATCTATCTATCTATCTATCTATCTATCTATCTATCTATCTATCTATCTATCTATCTATCTATCTATCTATCTATCTATCTATCTATCTATCTATCTATCTATCTATCTATCTATCTATCTATCTATCTATCTATCTATCTATCTATCTATCTATCTATCTATCTATCTATCTATCGAGAGAGAGAGAGAGAGCTCCTTGTTTGTGAGAACATGCTAAAACACTATTTAAAAGTGACGGAAAGAGCGGAATTTTGCTACAAGGGTTCGGGTAAGGGTTAGTTGTAGATCTATCCCTAGCCCTTGCCATAACCCTTTTCTCTACAAAAATGCACTTTCTCCGTCCCAAAAACCCATTTGCCTTCTTGGATTCTTAAATTGTATGAAACCAAGTGAGGACACTATCTGGCGTCAATAAACGGTTCGAAAACATTCTCAAACGGTTCGTAAAAGACAGTTGACCTAGAAACAAATACAGCGTGACCTAATTCGGCGCCTAGAGGAGACGAAACTTTTTCTTGCGTTTTCAAAGTTACCTTGAATGTGGGGACATTCGCATGTTCCTAGATACCAAACTGTGTTCCCAGATGACCGTACAAAAACAAATATACCTTGATTCTGGGTACATTTATAAGACTATATAAATATATATGTATCACTCAAAAATATGGTGTAAAGGCAAAAAGATCGCTATTAGAAGACAAAAAGGAACACGAGCTTTTATTTAGAAATGCAGGGGCGGACGAGGGGGGGGTTTCCGGGGTTTCCGGAAACCCCCCCCCCCCCCCAGCCCAAAAAAAAAAAAAAAAAGGAAAAAAAAAAGAAGAAGAAGGAGAGAGAGAAAGAGAGAGAAAAAAAATCACTTTAATATATATATATATATATATATATATATATATATATAATTATAAAAACAAGAAATAAAAAAAAATAAAAAAAATAAATAAATAAATAATATATTTATTTATTTATTTATTTATTTATTTCTTTATTTAATTTTATTTTTTTGGGTACGAGTATTTGACTTTTCCCACAATATGCAAGCCCTCGCAATCTTCTCCCTAAAAAACTTCAATCATTGCAATCATTCTAAACAATCTCCAGACAAACACCGTCTTTCGTGCTCCACAAAGAGCAAAGCTGATATTTCCCGTCTTCGTCGACATTCTATTTATTTATTTATTTTATTTATTTTTAGTTTTAGTTTTTGTTTATTTTTTAGGAGGGAGGGGGGGGGGGGCGCGACGAGCGGAAGAAATGAAAAGAAAGGAAACGATATTCCTAATGGATAATATAATGGATTACGACAGGAGTGCCCAATACGTCGATCGCGATCGATCGGTCCATCGTGAAGGCAGTGTGACTCAGATCGCTAGCATTTAAAAAAAATTGACGTCAGCCTATTATATGACTATATATATGTTTTGCATTTTGGTGGTAGGTAGATCATTTTGGCTTGGTCATTTTAAAAGTACTCGCATGCTGAAAAAGTCATAGTGTGGGCAACCCAGCGCTTCAAACTGCCGCGAACGCCGTCGTTGAAGCCCGCCGATTCGAAAGGTGTGGCAAAGCTCAGTACATATTTTGGGAGCAAAGGAGGTAATTATTATTTTGAAAATTTAATCTTAAAAGTAAATAACATATCCTATCCTATCGTATCCTATCCCATAACTCGGAGGTCGAAGGGGCACCACAGATGATCGTTTAACCAACGTACTCGATCTTTCCCTGTCCTCAGCAACCCTGATTGTTTCTTGCTTACTTGCTTAATTCCTTGAATTCCGCGTGGAACAAAGGGCCTCCACAACAGTTCTCCAGCGCACTCGGTTCTGGGCAGCCTTTTTCAGTTCACCCCATGACAGGTTGCAGCTCTTCATCTCCTCCTCACAGGAACGCCTCCAGGTCTTCTTGGGACGACCAACCTTCCTCTTCCCCTGAGGATTCCACTGTAGGGCCTGCCGTGTGATGTCCCGTTGGGGTTTCCGCAAAGTGTGTCCCACCCAGCGTCACTTCCGCCTGGCAATCTGCCGGTCGATGGGGTCTTGATTCCAGTCTCGAATGTTGTCATTCCACCTGTTTTTCGGTCTCCCTCTTCTTCTACCTCCTTGCACTGTGCCTTGCAGGATGGTCTTTGCAAGACCTGATGATCTGGTGACATGGCCATACCATTGGAGTTTCCGTTTTTTCACCATTGTGAGCACGTCATCGTGTTGTCCAATGGCTTGTGTGATGGTCTGTCGGACTTCGTCGTTGGTGATGTTCTGGGTATAGGAAATGCCCAGAAGTCTTCTGAAGCACCTCATCTCCATGCTTTGTATTATTCGTTGGAGATCTGCTGTGCGGGTCCATGTTTCGCAAGCATATAGGAAGATGGAGATGACAAGGGAGCGCAGCAGCCTTACCTTGGAATGTAGACTGATGGCCCTGTCTTTCCAAATTGTCTTCAACCTCGCCAGGGTAGCAGTTGTTCGTGCGATCCTGGAGAGGACTTCCTGTCGGGACCCATTGTCTGATACAATGGCTAATAAATATTTGAAGCTATGCACTGTGTTGAGGGATTGGCCTTGGACTTTGATGTCCGTGTTGGTGCCATGGGTGTTGTTGGTCATCAGTTTGGTCTTCTCTGCACTTATTTCCATTCCATAAGCTCTGGAAGTGGTGTCAAGCCTCTGTACCAGCTGTTCAAGTTCTTGTTCTTCTCCAGCCAATCCATCAATGTCATCCGCAAAACGAAGGTTGGAGATTGCTCTTCCCCCTATGCTGACTGTGCCTTCGTGGTCTGCAAGGGCATCTCACATGATGCGCT
>CM072513.1:87119501-87279501 GCA_036898135.1 Oncomelania hupensis
AAAACTCCTTATTTGTGTATGAGGTCTATTGGATCAGCTTGGGAATATTGGACGCTTTCTGCCAAATGGTCACTGGGGCTTCCTATGACATTATTATTTAGGAGTGTAGGCATTTTATATGTATGATTGTCTTTTGTTGATATTTTATAATTATGTTTATATTCCATTTTGTTTATGTAAACGGAGGTTCGATAAATTAGAGTATATCCTCAGCGTCCCCTGCGTGTAATGCCATTATTGTAAAGTGACCGGCTGGTGGAATGCCTTCAGTATTACCACTGGGGTTGTTTCAACAGATCTTTTATACGGATCAGGAGTGAGTCCTCTTTCAACAAAGTTGTGGTCCTGAGCTGATTCGGCTCTTTGCAGCAGTCATGATCAACTTGACCATGTAAGCAATGAATCACTAACTTCTCCTCCTCCTCCTCATCGTCATCCTTAATAGCGTGTATGTTGGTATAGATCACCGCGCTTTGAGCCTTGGGGAAAGGCGCGTAAATAGCATCCTGTATTACTGTATTATTATCAATATTATCATTATCATCATCATTATCATCATCATCATAATCATCTTCATCATCATCATCACCGCCATTACCATCCTCATCCTCACCATCATCATCATCATCATCATTATCATCATCATCATCATCATCATCCACAGCCCCGCCCCTCTCCATCCTTATCTTCCCCCCCTCCCCACCCCCTCCACACCCCCCCCCCCCCCCGAAAATCCAAACAGCGTCTGTGTCAATTCTTGAGTTCACAGTGGAGTATCCTTTGCCCCGTGGCCACAGCGCATTGTCAAGCCTGAGCAAGTTGTCTGAGTAAATATTGGCAGAAATTACAAAGTGCTTGCTTACACCCTTCACCACTCGTCTCCGACTTAGCGAGTCCCTGCCACAAGCACACACCACCTCCTTTCCCTGACGCTGTTCTTTTTTATTTCTTTTTTTTTTCTTAACAAAGTTTTTTTTTCTCTATGTCTTTTAGCATATTTATATACTCGTCACATAAATTTTTTCTTACAACTGTTTATTGTCTACTCTTTTAACGTTAGCTGTCCAGCAACCTAGAACCTTTAACTACTAGAACATTCCCTCATTCCTCCCGTAGGATACCGTCTAATCAGGAATATAATATGGAAGTTGCATCACTAAACTGCCTTACCGTCTCTTGAGTACCTACTTGGGTTTTGCACAAACATTTTTGTCTCCCTTTAACTTCTACTTCTAAAAAGTGACTACTTTGTTTTAAAAAAAAAATCAATATAAATAATCAAGCAGTGAAGGCGATTTAAAACGGATACCTCGATGTCTTTTCAGTTGCTTGGTGCGTTGTAAACTATTCACAACTTTCCGGCACCTCTCATAAAAACTCGTGGGTATCGCCATTATAAATTAAAACGAGGTTATATGAAACCAAGTTCCGGTTTGGCTTGTTTTGCTTTTATCAAAGCTTGATGCGTGACTTTTAAATATGGCAAATTGCCGAAAACGACGATTGTTAGAGCCAGAAAACGAGTGGGATAAGTATAAAAACGGTGGAGGAAGTACATGCTCAGTGAAAGAATGCAAAAAACAATCGTAGAGGCCTGTATTTGTGGCGACTTCGGAGGTGCGTCGATCATCGACAGAAAGTGAAACAGGACCTGAAAACTCTTGTAGTTTTCCATAGCTTCGCCGTCGCAACCTTCACAAAACACGAAGTAACTGACAATGTTAGGCTAGCGTTGTGGCCAAGTGGGCTAAGGCGGGACTAACTTGCCTTGTCCGCAAGCCAGAAACCAATGCCGCCTGACAGGTGTGGGTTCGAGCCAGCATCTGGGCGTTATGTTTTCCTAATATTTTTCAAAAATTCACAAATAATGTTAGGTATGTAGGGTTTAGGCGCGCCACTGGCGATAGAAAGGGATAATAAACTGCAGCAAAAAAAAAATATGTGAGGGTACGATACAGGTGGCCAGTAACACATGTTATTATTCTTGACTATTTGGAAATAACTCACTAAAACACGCGGAGAAAAAAAACCGGAAGTATTTTTCATAGAGGGGATTCCCGTTGGTGCATAGGATAGCAGAAAAGTGTGAATAATTGAAAAAAAATTAACTGTTGATAGCTTTATTAATTACCAGTAAACAGTTTTACGCTAGCTCAGTGTCAGAGATCTATCAAGCGAAGGCTGCGTAAGCGTATGTCCTCAACAGCCCCTGACGCTCAGATTGAGGTCAGCGTCGCTTTTGGGCTACCTGCCGCTGTCAGTTTACTAGCAGCCCAATAGCAGCCAAGAAGTAATTGGTTTTAACACGACTAGTGAATTGGGACGAACCACTGGCTATACTCCGAGCTCATACATGAGAAAGATGCCGTGGATTTTTCCTTTAATCTGCATGCGCAGCCCAAATCGCCTGGAACGCGCGGACCGCTCATCTCTCCGTTTGCACTTTAAATTAACGGATTAGGATACAATTAGGTTTTTACCTGCAGCCCAGATGAGGAAGAAGAAGGGAAAAAAGAAGGGGAAGAAGAAGGGGAAGAAGAAGAGGAGGAAGAAGAAGAAGAGGCAGAAGAAGAAGAGGAAGAAGAAGAGGAATAAGAAGGGGAAGAGGAAGAAGAAGAAGAAGAAGAAGAGGCAGAAGAAGAGGAGGAAGAAGAAGAGGAAGAAAAAGGGCAAGAAGAAGAGGAAGAAGAAGGGGAAGAAGAAGGGGAAGAAGGGGAAGAAGAAGGGGAAGAAGAAGAGGAAGAAGCAGGAGAAGAAGGGGAAGAAGAAGAAGGGGAAGAAGAAGAGGAAGAAGCAGGGGAAGAAGAAGAGGAAGAAGAAGGGGAAGAAGAAGAAGAGGAAGAAAAAGGGCAAGAAGAAGAGGAAGAAGAAGGGGAAGAAGAAGGGGAAGAAGAAGAGGAAGAAGGGGAAGAAGAAGAAGGGAAAGAAGAAGAGGAAGAAGAAGAAGAAGGGGAAGAAGAAGGGGAAGAAGAAGAGGAAGAAGCAGGGGAAGAAGGGGAAGAAGAAGAAGGGGAAGAAGAAGAAGGGGAAGAAGAAGAAGGGAAAGAAGAAGAGGAAGAAGAAGAAGAAGGGGAAGAAGAAGAAGGGGAAGAAGAAGGGGAAAGAGGAAGAAGAAGGGGAAAGAGGAAGAAGAAGAAGAGAAAGAAGAAGAAGAAGAAGTAGAAGAAGGGGAAGAAGAAGAAGGGGAAGAAGAAGGGGAAAGAGGAAGAAGAAGAAGAGAAAGAAGAAGAAGAAGAAGAAGTAGAAGAAGGGGAAGAAGAAGAAGGGGAAAGAGGAAGAGGAAGGGGAAGAAGAAGAGGAAGAAGAAGAAGAAGAAGAGTAAGAAGAAGAAGAAGAAGAAGGGGATGAAGAAGAGGAAGGAGGAAGGGAAAGAGGATAAAGGGTTTGGGAAAAAAAAAACGTTTCCGCATCCTGAACCTGTTGCTTAAACAACTGTTCCCAAATAATTGAAAATCGGTTGATTGATCGATTTGGTTGGTTGATTGATTGATTGACTGGCTAGCTACATACACAGCTTCATTACTAATTGCCAGGTTGACATAACTGTAACTAACCGTGGTTTTTTGTTGTTTGATTTCAGTCTCTAGACGGGTTTGCCTTCATCCTAGGCAACGATGGTCGCTTCTTGTACATATCGGAAACTGTCTCCATCTACCTCGGCCTCTCGCAGGTGAGCAATAACGATTGATGATGATGATGATGATGATGATGATGATGATGATGATGATGATGATGATGATGATGATGATGATGACGATGATTATAATAGCACTGCTACTACTATTAGTACTACTACCACTACTACTACTATTACTACTAGTATTACTAACTACTACTAGCACTACTACTACTACTACTGCTGCTACTACTACTAGTAGTAGTAGTAGTAGTAGTAGTAGTAGTAGTAGTAGTAGTAGTAGTAGTAATAGTAGGTCGTCGTCATTGTCGTTATCATCATCATCATCATTATCATCATCATTATCATAATCATCATCATGAACAACAACAGAGCGTTCAACGCTCCTGTTGGTGTTTGTCGTTCATCGTTATTCATAACCATTGAAAGCCCTTCAACGCTTGGTCTTTGATTTTTAAAATTCAACCATTAGTAACAGGTTGTGTTGAAATGTGTCGTAATATTTATTAATGATGAAAACGAAAAAACTACTCCTAACCTTTTTTCTGGCCTTCGTCCCCGCCCTTCTGTACACACCCCTCCTCACCCGCCCTCTCCTTTCCCCCTCTCACAAATCTTCTTCTTCTTCTTCTTCTTCTTCTTCTTCTTCTTCTTCTTCTTCTATCCTTGCTTCCTTCAATCTGTCTTTCAGTTCTCGTAACACAATTTGTCATCAGCTTTTCTGTGCACCAAGGCAGTTTTGCCCCCTTGTGACGGAGAAGGGGGTGGACACATCATTAAATGACATTTGTCTTTTTTAGCGGCTCTCTGTATGTACGCCACATGAAATAATGAGGAGGAGGAGGAGGAGGAAGAAGAAGGAATAGGGGAAGAGTCTTCAAGCCACGTGACTAGACTTTACGGCGGAAAAATGGGATTCGTGGGATGATGTCCCGAAGAAAATGCAGATGGTTTTAAAAAGAAAGAAAAGGCGAATGTCCCAAATGAAGAAGATGAAAGATGAAAGAGAAAAGACAAGAGGCAAAAAGAAGGAAAATGAGAAGGAAGAAGAAGAAGAAGAAGAAGAAGAAGAAGAAGAAGAAGAAGAAGAAGAAGAAGAAGAAGAAGAAGAAGAAGAAGAAGAAGAAGAAGAAGAAGAAGAAAGAAAGAAAGAAGAAGAAGTGATGCACACACACACACACACACACACACACACACACACACACACGCAGATGAGAGAGAGCGAGCGAGACACACACGCACACACAGAGATTAGAGAGAGAGAGAAGAGAAGACAGAGACTGACAGAGAGAGTAGCAGAAGCAGCAGGAGGAGAAAAAAAAAACTGTTAGCAGAAAGAAGTCCAAACACAAACAGTGGCACGTGGCAGCCACGCCGGCCATTGCTAGGTTGCGGTGTCCCCAGAGTGTTGGAGGCGCTGGCTGCGGAATTTGATTAACTTGTATTCAAATGACTCCAACCCGGCCTAATCCCATTTTACCGCCAAGCTGGAGTGTGGCAGTGACGAACACGCAGCACAGCTGAGACTCGCCCAATACTTCTCACAAGGAAAAGAAGAACGTAGGCCTCGGCTAAGTCTCAGCTACGTTGCGTGAGTGGCTGCAGGACACAGCGCCGACTATCAGGTGCTGAAACAAAAATAATCGCACTGAGCATGATCAAATAGCGTGGATATCATCATCATCATCATCATCATCATCATCATCATCATCATCATCATCATCATCATCATCATCATCATCATCTGTTTACTACAAAATGACATTAGACTGCTGAAAACTTAAAGGAATCAAATACAAACATTCAATGAAGATCAGAACAAGTCCGTTTTGATAATACTAGACTACTAACAATGTCAACTAATAACATGACTATACAAAATGTGTCTAAGGTCATCGTCGTTTCCTGAAATGAAAAGTCCTGTATCCTTGTACATTGCTGTTAAAATTGTACAATGGAAAATTATGCGATGAACTAAAATATTTTCTGAGCAAAATAATGCAGGTGACGTTTATTATTATTATTATTATTATTATTATTATTATTATTATTATTATTATTATTATTATTATTATTATTATTATTATTTATTTTTTTTAATTTTATTTTTTTTAATTTTTTTTTTAAAAATTATTATTATTTTTAATATACTTTGTGTTCAACGAATTCCACCTGTGTCTTCGATAATCCGTGCGAAAGTGTACACGTATTAGGCCTACATCAGTTAGCCCACAGCTTTATTTATAGCTTTATATTGGTTTTATTAAAAAAAAAGTTAAAGGTAGTCCCATAGCCTTGTGGCCGTAGGGGAGCGTGATGTTGGAGATCACACTTATCTTGGGCCAGCGTAATGAGGGTGATGCCCATCTCTCTCCCTCGCTGCTTTATCTTCCCCACCCTTAAGAGAGTAGGTACTCAGTCACAGTTGAGTCAACTGGGGGCGTTGTTATTTGTCGCTTCACGTTTTGCGGTCACCCACCCAAGTGCTAACCGCACTGGACGGTGCTTAACTTGCGACACAGTAGCGAGTGCTCCAACCACTTGCGCTCGTCCAGCTCAAGAATTTTGGTGGAAACAGGCTCTAGAACTTAATCCGCTCCAGTCGCACACTTGCTGCCTTAAGGGCATCCCTTGGCGCCCCACACAACTGAGCACAATCTTATGGTGTCCGGGGATAAGGGGTTGAAAGGAAGGGAACTAGAGCTTGTTGGGTGCGTTTACGTAACTGGCACTCTCTCGCCCCTCTACAACTTGAGCGGCAAAATCTTTAAAGTTAGCGCGATGGAACGCGTGCGTGCACAGACCAGACCTCGGCTTATACTGTCATCGGAAGGTGTGTAGTGTGAAGAAAAGTCTAGGTGTGTCTGTCGCAGTGCGCGTAACATGACAAAGAGTCCCAACCTTGGTTCCAATACCATTTTACAAGCGTTTGATGGACTGTGTTCCATCAAAGTGTACAGTACCACACACTGCCTTATACATTGAAGGTCAGGTGACAGTGTGTATGGACTACTGTCCTCCACTCTATATGGGGGGACCATTGTTGTGTGACAACAAAGTGTGTGACAGCTGTTTCCACCTTTGAAGGTAAGGTGACAGTGTGTGTGGACTACTGACCTCCATTCTACATAGGAGGACCCCCGTGGTGTGAGAGCACAGAGTGTGGCAGCTGTTTCAACGTAAAAGCAGTGTGATACTGGACCCTGTGACGGGAAATGTTCATGGGGAGCACAGAGTTATTCTAGTTCCTTTTCTTCATGATCATTCAGTATCCGGAAATGTTCTCCCTGTCTTTCTGTCATAGTTTTTTATTTATTTATTTATTTTATTTTATCCCTTTTTATAGCGCTTTTCCAGCTCAAGAGCTGCTCAAGGCGGTGGTCGAAACAGGATCCAACTCAAGCTGCCCGAAGCGCCCACCTGCAATCTTTGGGTGCATAGTCTGACGCCCAGACGTCTGACCACAACCCGAGGCGACCGGAACTGTAGAGAATGGATCTAGTGGGCGTTGGGTGTAGGCCTAGTACTATTTAATAACATAATTATGGATTAGGCTTACGCCATGTCATCAATCAGGTCTACGCTGAATCGGGATGGACAAAGCGACCGTCAGCAGTTCTTGTGCATCGAGTGACTGTTTGACTAGTGCGATTATTTCTGTCCGTGATGGTTAAATAGACTACTCTCTCTTCTACTAACGCTCGTCACGGTATATTGTTTACAAGTCGATGAAGGCACCTCTATTTTCTTCACGCCGTTTTACCCACAGGCGTCGTATCAGGATACGGTAGTATCCTCTCTATAGAACACCGCCCTCTCAATACTTTATTATAGTCATCAGATACCAAGGCCTGTGGTTTTACCACATAACAACTTTGTTTTTAAGGTACCAGTTTTATTCCTACACAGTGGAATACGTTTCACTTGAACTGTTTTCGCTCGCCTTCATATTGGGCATACTTTTGTCACCCATAGTTTCCTTTTGAAAGAAGAAGAAGAACCACCATGGTGCTTTGCATGTGGCAAATCCTTTTCTTTCCGCCATTTTATGTTTGAATGTGCTTATTTGATTGATGAGAGAGAAAGAGTTTTGGTTCGATATCTCTTAATAAGATTTTTTTAACATACTGTTGGTTTGTTTTATAGCTAATAGGTCATGTCATATTGTTTGTGTGCTTGTTTGAATTTCAGTAGTAAAGCCACTTTTATATACTTATTTTTTCATATTTTAATTTTAGCGGTTTAATCTGATTTGGAATA
The DNA here is from genome assembly GCA_036898135.1 of Oncomelania hupensis. NCBI lineage: Eukaryota > Metazoa > Mollusca > Gastropoda > Littorinimorpha > Pomatiopsidae > Oncomelania > Oncomelania hupensis. The sequence goes on from CM072513.1 coordinate 87,127,399, forward strand.
GTTTTGAGTGGTCCTGATTCGGCTCTGGACCCAATAAACATTGACTATCTAATCTAATCTAATCAAACCTTTTGCTGAATCTTTGAGCACTGTCATGTAAAAGGAAAGAAAAAATAAGTAAGGTAGACAAAAAAGCGAACAGGTAGGAAAGACACAGGGTCGAGAAAGCGAGAAGCAACAAAAAAAAAGAAGAAGGAAAGAAAAAAAGAAAGAAATTAAAAAGAAAAGTAAAGAAAAGAAAAAGGAAGAAAAAAAAGAAAGAAAGCGAGCAATAAAACGAAAAGAAAAGAAAGAAGGAGAAAACTGTACGGAGGGGTAGAAGATAGAAAATAAAAGAAAGAAAAACGATACCGAAGGAAAAAAAAAGCTGAATGTCGATGAGGGTAAATTGACAGCGCACAGTTTAAGGTCCCCCAGGGAAGGGTCCAAATGAAGCTGAAGGAGAAGGAAAGGGGCCGAGCAGGAGCCGCCTCCAGACCTCTTCATTGCAGCCGATGACAAGGAGGGATTAATTGGCCGCGGGGACCTGCCCCACCCCCTGGGGCGCTAGGAGCAGGGACGGAGCGGAGTCCCGGGCCTGCCCTTGACAGAGCAGTAATTGTGGCCGTGGACCTTTGGGGTGAGAGTCGATTGCCGTGTCACTCACCGCGCTGCTGGACGTCTGCCGTACTAGACTGCCCCCTCCAGCTCCAGCTCTTGCTCTGGCTATAGTGATGCCGGACCCACTCCGTTCTGCGAAGCTAGATACCGTTGTTATATTGACTGATACCTTGCCCGCAGTAACTAGCGATCGATACAGCGACAGTGTATGTTACCCATATTACACACATACATTTCACTTTCTTTTTCTTATTTACCCTCCATCTTCCACCCCCAGCCCAAATGTAGTTTAGGGTGGGGCGGTGTGATTATTTAATGTCAGCTTTACCATAATACATTTTAAGGTGTGTGAGGGGAGTTGAGCGTACAGAGTGTTTATGTGTGCATAATGCATTTTTACATTTTATACCTTTGTGTATCAAGTTAACACTTCTGATTCTTATTTGATCAATGTTTAACGCCTGTCATAAGTCATTGTAAGAGGTAATAAAGATTTGTTACATTGAATTGAATTAAGTGTGGGTGGAGGGGTTGTGGATATTTTGTGTACAGTAGAGAAACAACGATGGATTAACACAGTCTTGACTTTTAGCTTTAAGAAAATATTCCTTCTTATGTGAACATGCACATCTCATTAATTGCTGTTTTTTTTATCCCCTTTGCTGTGCATCTCTCTCTCTCTCTCTCTCTCTCTCTCTCTCTCTCTCTCTCTCTCTCTCTCTCTCTCTCTCTCATCCTCTCTCTTCCTCTCTCTCTTTCTTTCTCTCTCCCTATCTCTCCCCATCTCTCTCTCTCTCCTGAGCGCCCTGAGGATGTTGCTAATATGGACGATGCTGCGCCTTACGAAGTAGACAACATTATCATTATCATCATTATCGTCGTCGTTGAAATCGTCATCAGCATCGTCGTCATCATCATCATAATCATCGTCATCATAATCATCATCATTATCATCATAATCATCATTATTGAAATAAGAGTTGACTGCCATGATGAAGACGATAGCGTTTTGATCGGCAATCCCTAAAATACAATACAAAAACATATTATAACGGCGAAATGTCCTGACTCTCCAGGCTATGAGCGATGCTAACTTGACGCTCTTGTGTTGTGTGCAGGTGGAGATGGCGGGCAGCAGCGTGTTTGACTACGTTCATCAACAGGACCACGCTGAACTCGCCGAACAGCTTGGCCTGGGGCTACCACAGGGTCAGATACCAATATTTTAATTTATTTAACTAGATTTCAGTTTATTTATTTATTTATTTAGATTTCAGTTAATTTATGTATTATTTAAATAGATTTTAAATTATTTATTAATTAATTATTTTTTTTAAAAGATTTCGTGTTATTTATTTAGAAAACTGTTTTTTTAGTTCCTTATGTAAAATAAAATAGAGGACAAACATTGCCTGGTTTTAAACGATTTATTAATTTTAGAAAAACAGCTGTGTAAAAACTAAATTCCCATATCAGTTGATTTTAACTTGAAGCCATAATTAACAATTGAAATGAAGCAATCATTAGCTATGAAAATAAAGCCAGCATAACCTATTGAAATGAAGCAAGCATAATCTATTGAAATGAGGCGAGCATGACGTATTCTATCATACGGACTTTAAAGATCCTGACGCCCATGTGCTAGATAGTTGTGTCGGCTACACAAAATACACCCAGCACGCTCTAGGTCACTTCTTACCCACATCCGGTCGCCTCAGTCGTCGCGCCGTAAGACGATGCGCCCAAAGGCAACAAGTGCGCCCCTCGGGCGGCTTGAGTTGGACCCTGTATTGGCCAGCGCCTTGAGCAGCTCTTGAGCTGGAAAATGGCGCTATCATAAGAGCGATTAAATTAAATTATTGACATGAAGCACTCGTTCCTCGATAAAGCAAGTTGTGTTATGTAATACAACAAGCGATTGTTGCAATGTTGATTCCCCCTGAGGGAGTGGGTTAACCAGTCCCAAAATTAGTGTTGCAAATAACATTTAAAAAAAAACATAATGCTTTAGGGTAGAGCTTTTTGTGAGAAAAAGCAAAACCCGTTGTCACAGGACATAGAAAGCCGAGAAGTGGCACGTTTACAATATATGTGCAAATCCTGGCCTCAGGATACTAACTCGCGCGCATGCGCAAAATAAGCTGAGTATGAGCCACAGGAAAAACAGCGCACATGCATCCACTATAAGCGAGCAGACGCACACACTGATGTATGCATACGGGACTTACAAGCGTAAACACACACACACACACACGCACACACACACACACACACGCACACACACGCACAGCCGAGGTTACACAGTATTATCATGACTTTCCCGAAACGCCACCTACGTTGTGCTGACAATGGGTCATATTTCGTCCCCATTTTTAAGTACTTTGAAGTGTTCGAACCCTAACCCAAATCCTAACCCTAACCCAGCCCTAACCCTAACGGATCATTGTTCTGACGTCAAAACAAATAGGCATGTCAATACAAGTTATGTAGATATTCACTGATATGTCCAGATAACACTGTGTAAACAAGGACGCATGCGTGTACAAATACACAAACACACAAACACGCATGCATGTACAAATACATTCACACACACAAATACACACAAACATTCGCATGCACACACACAAACAAACATTCACACACGCACACACATACTCAAACACAAGTACTCACAAGCACACAAATCTATGCACACGATATCTGCAAGCGACCACACGCGCACACACACAGACACAAACACACCCATGAACGCGCGCACACGCACACACACTCGCTTACGTACTCAGGGGAAGTGAATGCGATATTAAATTATGGGTCCGGTTTTTAATGCGAAGATTATCTTATTTGATCTATGTGTTTTCTATTGCCATTTAATTTCTTGAATAATTTTACTCCAATTGTCATTTTTATCTTGACTCTTACGCTGTCAAACATATTGAATGTGTTATCTGTCCGTCTGTCTGTCTGTCTGTCTGTCTCTCTCTCTCTCTCTCTCTCTCTCTCTCTCTCTGATTGACTGTCTCTGTGGTTTGTATGTCAAGTCAAGTCAAAGTCAAAGTGTTTGCATAAATCGAAGTGTTTGTGAGAGACAGAGACGCCTAGGTACTGATGCTATCTGTTGACATTTGTGTAGGCTGATCATCGCGTGAGATCTTGACAACATAATTTTGTACTGAATGCAGCAAACTGTACATTTATGATATTTATAATACTAATTAGTATATCACAGTGCAACAGCAACACGTTGTGATGTCATGACACGAATGACTGTAGGGCTTCATAAATATCTATACCAGTCATTTGTTAGGCTTACTCATATAGACACGAACAGAGATGAAGAGAAAGAATTGCAGAACTTAAGATCGACCAGCGAAACTTGGTTTGCGGCTGACGGGGCCGGGTAGCTCAGTTGGTAAGAGCGTCTTGCTAGTAACCGAAAGGTCGCTGGTTCGAATCCCGGATTGGTCAACGTGTGATCATATTATTTTCCCCTTTACCAACAACTGGCCCGCTGGTGTCAGTATAAATTGGTCCAGTAGTCACCTATATGCGAAAGTGTCGTGTGACTATAATCTACAAACAACAACACAACATGGTTTGCGGTGATCCCTTTGGTTTCCGGTTATGCAATCGGAAAATCCTTGCGTAATTTTCTTCGTGTCTGCGGTTCTGAAGCGTCCTTATCAAGGGGAGGTAAATGCCATCGTAACTTTCTAATTTGCGGAGGTTGTTTTCATTGAAAACGCACGAGTCTTTAGATTTGGTTCATCACGAGCTAAAACAGACACATTTCCCAACGAAAGTTTAGTTGAAGTTTAGGTTAGAGCATTAATAATTTGTTCTTCTCCTTTTTGTTTAAAAAAAAAGAGAGAGAGAGCTTCTATAGCCGCAACTTGTGTTCATTGCCTACGCTAGCCTATTAACTGGCCCGTTTAGGCCTACGAACCTAGTAGTATAGGGCTCATCCAAACCAAGGACTGTTCGTGCAGATTCATAAGAATATACCAGAAAAGTGATTTTACATCTTTACCATGCCCATAGGAGACACTTGAAACCTAGACATAATGCAAAACTTTTTTTGAGAATCTCAATCGGAACCACAAACTCCTCCGCCATTTTACATCTGAAAGCAAAAGCAGCCCAAGAACAGCACCCTTTTTTGAGAGCAAAGTACACCTATTTTAATGAATCAACAACAACAACAAATGGTGAGAAAATAAAGTCAAAGCATTTATTCAAGCTGACCGGATATATGCACACAAAAAAAATAAAAAATTAAAAGAAAACAAAAAGAACAGAAATTAATCTGAGAATCACGATTTGTCAAAAATGATGAAAATTCCACATTTTCACTCGGAGAAGTTTTTTGCGTCGTGCAAATGAGGAGGTCGTGATCTTCCGGAAGCGCAAAAGTTATGACGTAGACTGGGGGTTTTCCTACGATAAAGAACTACGAACAAAGTTTCTGTGCATTCTAAAGCTCTTTAATAACAACGACAACAACTACGACGACAACAACAACGACGTCGACAACAATGACAATCACAGCGACAACAACAACGACGACGACAACAACAACAAAACAACAACAACAACAACAACAACAACAAAGGAAAAAAAGGAAAAGAAGTTGAAGAAAACAATGAGTAAAAAAAAAAAGATAATTTGATGATGATGATGATGACGATGTTGATGATGATGTTGATGAGGATGATGATAATGATGATGATGATGGTGAGAGGAAGTTGAAAAAGGATGAGAAATATAATAACTGCAGGTAGCAGTCCGTCCATGTTGTAATAAAGAGATCTCAGTTTGAATCTTTCAATCGTATCGTGTTATTGGCTTCCTTTCTTTCTTTCCTCTTTTTTTTTATTTTTAATTTTTTTTTGTGGGCAGTGGAAATAATTAGTTCTGAATTGTTGCAGGTTTATCAGGATCAGTACCGTCTCCTGGCTCCTCAGATGAAGGATCTCCGGGCAACCCTCGCTGCTCTTCTCCTTCCGGTCCGGAGAGTCGAGGTGGGTGACATCCCGTGCTTATCAAACCACATCGACAGAAGAAAACAAATAACAGGGTGTGGTGTCGATGGGGATGGGTTGGCTTGGGGCAGGGTGGAGGAGGAAGGTAGGGGAGGGTGAGGATGGTAGCTAACTCACCCTCGAAAGAGGGTATAAACCGAGGTCTAGTCCATCGCGCTGACTTTGAAAAGCCTGAGGCTCCTGTCCTAGACAGGTTATAGTGCGGCTACATAAAACCATACACCCAGCAAGTACTACTAGGTCCCGGGTCCCCCATTCCTTGTTGCCCAGGATTGTGCTTAGTTGTCTGGGACGAAGCACCTACGGCAGCTACTGGCGCCTCTTGAGCGGCTTGAGTTAGATCCCGTATCGTTTAACGCTCTGAGCAGCACAAAACGAGAAAAGAAAAAACAATAAATTTGAAAACAAAAAACTTATATAAGAACGACACAGTACCATTTATTTATTTCATTTTACGTCTCTACAACAATTGTGATTTTAGACGAAAACAATGAATATAAATAAAAAGAAATAACATTTCTTTCTTTCTTTTTAAATATATATTTTAATTATTCTTATACAAGAAGTCACGGGGAGTCACGGTGGCCTAATGGTAGAGCTTTGGCTTGCGGATCTGAAGGTACCGGGTTCGAGCCCAGGCCGGGGCATTGTGTTGTGTCCTTGGGAAAGACACTTTACTCCCGTTTCCTACTCCTTCGGATGAGAGTATAAACCGAGGTCTAGTCTGTGCCGCATACATTCCATCATAACGGACTTTAAAGATCCTGACGCTCATGTCCTAGACGGGTGCATGCCGGTGACAAGAACACACCCAGCATGCACATAGCTTCTCCCCCATTCCTGGCTGCCCAGGATTGTGCTCAGTCGTCCGGGCGTCAGACCATGCGCCCAAAGACTGCGGGTGGGCGTCTCGGGCGGCTTGAGTTAGATCCTGTATCGGCCAGCGCCTTGAGCAGCTCTTGAGCTGGAAAAGCGCTATATAAGAACGATTAAATAAAAATAAATACAATAAAAAATAAATACAGCAGTTTTGATAAATGTGTGCCCAGCTGCAGTGTATGTATACATCGATTCCAGTGTTGTTGTTTTTTAATAATTGTTTCTTTTATGTTTGCGCAGGCTACGTGATGAACCCCAATCCTAAGCACGGCTGTGATCGGTCTTTCTGTATACGGATGAAGTCCACGCTGACCAAACGAGGGGTGCACGTCAAAAGTTCCGGTTACAGGGTAGGTATCATCAAATGTTGGCAATTATTATTACTCTGTTGGTAGGGATAATTCATATGAGCAATTAGATAGACTGATAGATCTTAGTTGAGGAACTATTTGAACGGGTAAGAACACTATATCAAACATTTGTGTGATGTTATTTGCTTGTAATCCGGTATTAAGCTACCGGAACTAACTTCCGGTTCGAGTTATGTCGTCATCAATGACGTAAACAGCAATAGTCAGTTCAAGAGCTGAACACCCTCGCACTGCCTTCACGTATTCCTGGAGTGATCAAGGGTCGAGCTGTCCGTCAAATAACATGGAGGGTTGCCCATTTTTTTCTGTCTTCACGCTATCACTCACCACTGGGCATGCATTATGTTACTGCAGGTCGTTCACATATTGGGCCAGCTTCGCCCCCAGTTGTCAGCTGCCGCCTTGTCCGCCGCCGGCATACGGAGCTCCTCCACCAGCGCCTCCACAACGACCAGCAGCAGCAGCAACAACAACAGCAGCGGCAAGGGCGGAGGGTGCCCGGTGTTAGGGCTGGTGGCCGTGGCGATGGCGCTTCCCCCTCCCACCATCACTGAACTGCGATTGGAGAAAGACTGTTTTATCACCCGCATGACGCCCGACTTTACGCTGTCTTATTGCGAACCTGTGTAAGTGGTAGTGGCAGTGGCAGTTGTGTGTGTAGCATAGATGGCGGTGGTGCTATTGATGGCGGTGGGAAGGAGAGTGCTTGGGAATAATAATAATAATAATAATCCTATCCTATCCTATCCTGTCCCGTAAGCCTGAGGTCGTAGGGGTACCACAGATGATCGTTTAACCAGCGTACTCCATCTTTCTCTGTCCTCAGCAGCCCTGATGGCTTCGCTCAGTGTCAAACCAGTCCATTCTCGAATGTTGTCATCCCACCTCTTTTTCGGTCTCCCTCTTCTTATAATAAGAGTTGTTACTGTATATAGTGCTTTTTACTAATCACATCCGTTTTAAGTAAAGTTCTCACTGAAACAAAAACAAGACACTGTTAAAGTATGCAAAGACATAATACAAACATAAAAAAGAATATTTACAAGTAAAATAGAAAAGACGAGGGAGGGAGGGAGGGGAAGGATGAGAGAGCTAAGGAGTGAGAGGGTGTTGTATTGATTTCAGGATCTCGGAGCACATGGACCTAACTGCCGAAGACATCACCAACCGATCTTTGTACGACCTGTGCCACGCTGGCGACTTGAAGCATCTCAGACAAGCACATGTAGACGGTACGCAATTGTTTTTCCATTTTAAAATATAATAATAATTAATTTAATTTATTTTTAGCGCATCTTGACAGCCGGACGCCGTACCACGATGAAGGCGCTTGAGAGCGGCTGCACGTCTTCACCTTTCCTTGACACCCTGTTCGGCCCTGGGACTGATGAGCCATGTTCTCAGAATGAAATAATGAAAGAATGAATAATAAATGCATTACTGCATATATGAATGCAGGTTACTAACCCAGATAATATGCCTGTGACGTTTAGTCAAAATCCATTCAGCTGGCTTGTTCTGACCCCCCCTGCCCTCTGCCCCCACCTTCACCCCCTCCCCCACCCCGACTATTCCAAAGTATTTTGTGATCATACACAAATTTCCAGTACCATTTTAATATAAAACAGAATGAACGATCCGCCGACTCGTATAATCCAATCACATTCCAAACTAATATTCTATCCATACATTTCATAATATAAACACAATTCTGAACATTAGGAATGTTCTATACATAATATTATTAAATTAATATACATATTTTAGCAGACTTGTCAGCATTACACTGCTACATAATATTATTAAATTCAAACTGATTGTTTTGGGATTTTTGGCCGATTAATCAACTTACTAATATTACATATTATTATTAAACTAAAATGAATTTTTTTAGCAGATTAATCAACACACTATTGTTACTTAACTAAAATTATTATTAAATTAAAATTGATTTATTTTTAGCAGATTAATCAACATACTTACACTACATATTATTACACTAAAAGTGGATTTTTTTGCAGAATAATGGACATGCTACGTACTGCATACTATTATTACATTGACGTGGATTTTGAGCATATGAATAAAGTTGTTCCTTTATTCCGTGTGAGCAGTGCTGGGCAAAGGCCAGGTGATGACGGGTTACTACAGACTACTGACACGTGGCGGTGGCTACGTGTGGATACAGACATGCGCCACCACGCTTCTCAACGGCAAGAACGCTGAGGAACAGAACGTCCTCGCCATCAACTACGTCCTCAGGTAAGGCAGCGACCACAGCAGCTCTTTGAGCTGGAATATGCGTGTTGCTCGGCAACGGTCTTTCCACCCAGAATCAGGCGTCATTCTTGCGTAGTAATTGGAATTGGTTAGCCAGGCTGCTCGTCCACTCGGCAACAAGTCAGGAATCGTCGTTATGAAGTTTTCCAAGGTTATTCCTATCCTATCCTATCCAATCCCGTAACTCGAAGGTCGTAGGAGCATCACATATGATCGTTTAACCAGCGTACTCCATCTTTGTCTGTCCTCAGCAACCCTCATGGCTTCGCTCAGGGTCAAACCAGTCCATTCTCGAACGTTGTCCTCCCACCTCTTTTTCGGTCTCCCTCGTCTTCTGCCTCCTTGCACCGTGCCTTGCAGGATGGTCTTTGCAAGGTCTGATGCTCTGCTGACGTAGCCATACCATCGAAATTTCCGTTTCTTCACCACTGTGAGCATGTCATCGTGTTGTCCAATGGCTTGTGTCGTGGTCTGTCGGACTTCGTCGTTGGTGATGTGCTGGGTATAGGAAATGCCCAGAAGTCTTCTGTAGCACCTCATCTCCATACTTTGTATTCTTCAGTGTAGATCTGCTTTGATGGTCCATGTTTCACAAGCGTATAGGACGATGGGGATGACAAGGGAGCGCAGCAGTAACAATGCAAACAATAGCAAAGGCTCAATGCTTAGTATCTGAGAAGAAGAGAAGGGGAAGACCAAGGAGGAGAAATGAATGCACATTGAGGTTGAACGTCTACACCCGCCATGGGCGATACGGCAGAAGGGGATAACCCTCTGAGGGAACAGAGGGTAGGGACCTACATCAACACTGAACTACCAGAGCAATCATGCTGCTACGATAGACAGTATACAATAGCCATTTTTAGCTTTTCCCGCCACGGGATTCCAAGAAGAAGAAGATGGTGATGCTGCTGCTGATGCTGGTCATACTGTTTTTGATGACAATGATCATGATGATGATGATGTATTTATGATGATGATGTATTCATGATGATGATGCCGATGATGTATTCATGATGATGATGTATTCATGAAGATGATGGTGAGGATGTATTCATGACAATGATGATGTATTCATGATGATGATGATGTATTCATGATGATGATAGTGATGCTTTCATGATGATGATGATGATGATGATGATGATGATGATGATGATGATGATGATGATGATGATGATGATATTTGTTGTTTAGTGGCGTGGAAGGAGGACGCTCTGTGATGAACATGTGGCAGATGTGTGGCGTCGATCACCCCAAGCCTACGCCAACTTCCGGTTCCGGGTTCTCCGGGCATGCGCAAAGGAGGAGCACGTCTGAAAATATCGGTACGCGTTTAGTTGTGTTGAGACTTTATAACAACAACAACAACAATAATAATAATAATAATAATAATAATAATAATAATAATAATAATAATAATAATAATAATAATCCTATCCTAACCTGTAACTCGAAAATCGTGAGGGCACCACAGATGATCGTATAACTAGCGTACTCCATCTTTCTCTGTCCTCAGCAACTCTCATGGCTTCGCTCAATGTCAAGCCAGTCCTTCCTCGAATGTTGTCCCCCTCATCTTTTTCTGTCTTCCTCTTCTTCTGCCCCCTTGCAACGTGCCTTGCGGGATGGTCTTTGCAAGGCCTGATGCTCTGGTGGCGTGGCCATAACATCGGATTTTTCGTTACTTTACCACTATGAGCATGTCATCGTGTTGTCCAATGGCTTGTGTGAAGGTCTGTTGGACTTCGTCGTTGTTGATGTACTGGGTATAGGAACTGGCCAGAAGTCTTCTGTAGTACCTTATCTCCATGCTTTGTATTCTTCGTTGTAAGTCTGCAATGAGGGTCCATGTTTCGCAAGCGTATGGGAACATGGAGATCACAAGGGAGAGCAGCAGCCTTATCTTGGAGTGTAGTCTGATGCTCCTGTCTTTCCAAATGGGCTTCAACCATGTCAGGGCAACAGTTGTTTGTGCGATCTTGGAGAGGACTTCCTGTCGTGACCCATTGTCTGATTTAATGGCTGCTAACTATTTGAAGCTATGCACCGTGTTGAGGGATTGGCCTTGGACTTTGATGTCCGTGTTGATGCCATTGGTCTTGTTGGTCGTCATTTTGGTCTTCTCTGCACTTATTTCAATTCCAAAGGCTCTGGAGTGGGTGTCAGACCTCTGTACCAGCTGTTTAAGTTCTTGTTCCTCTCCAGCCAATCCATCAATGTCATCCGCAAAACAGAGGTTGGAGTTTGCTCTACCACCTATGCTGATTGTGCCTTCGTGATCTGCAAAGGCATCTGACATGATGCGCTCTACGAAGATGTTGAAGAGTGTTGGAGAGAGTAGGCATCCTTGACGCACGCCGATTGTTGTTCTGAATCAGTTCCCGATTGCGCTGTTGTGGAGGACTGCACTGGTAACCTTGTCATACAGGCTTTTGATGACTTCAATAATGTTAGGACAGATGTTGTACACTCTCATGGTTGCCCACAGAGCTGCATTGCAGACTCGGTCAAACGCCTTCTTGAAGTCTACAAACACATGATATAAATGTTTTTCGTGCTTTAGGTATTTCTCGCAGATTATTCTGAGATTAAAAATCTGCTCAGTGGTACTTTGTCCTGCCCTGAATCCTGCTTGTTCTTCAGATATGATTTGTTCAGCTTGGGGTTTCAACCTGTTAAGTATTATTTTCAGGAGGACTTTGCTGGCACGGCTGATGAGGTTGATGGTGCGGTAATTGTGTCACTCCTGAAGATAACTTGTTTGGAAGAATAATGACAAGCGACTGGGTCCATGGTGCATGCCACTCACCACTCTGTCAGATCTTGTTACAGATAATGGTAAGGGTGTCAATCATCGCTCCGCCTCCTGTTTGAAGCAATCCTGCAGGTATGTTGTCCACTCCCGCTGACGTCCCATTCTTCAGCGATTGTACTGCTGCCTCAACGTCTTCTCGGAGAATTGGGAAGATTTCTTCTTTTTCTCTGTTTTATTGACATGCTAGAATTGATGTGTCTCTGTTTGGTGTGTGGTTGTAAAGGTCAGAGCAGTATTCTGTCCATCTATCCAAGACTTCTTGTTCTTCTGTAAGGCATATGTCGGACTTGCTTTGGGTCGTGGAACCCTTGGGCTGTTTAATACTTGTCAGCCGCTTCACAGTCTTGTAGGCCTTCATGCTGTTGTTCTTGTTAAGGCTGCAAGACCCGGAGGAAATATTCCAAGCCACAATTGGAGGGAAATTTTTACCACTGCTCCTTTTGGGATATGGTAAAATAGATTTCAACACCATGACCACCACCTTCAACTCAGCCGTGACAGGTGCCGCCACTGAAATCCTTGGCAAGCACCGCCCAAAGAAGAAACCGTGGATCACACCTGAACTTTTAGACCTGTGTGACAAACGAAGAGAGATGAAAACGAAACAGAACACCTCACAGGGAGCTGATGCCTACCGAAAAATCAACATCCTAAAAGGCATGCGCACCGCAAAGGAGAACTGGATAGATCAATAATAATAATAATAATAATAATAATAATAATAATAATAATAATAATAATAATAATGGATGCTGTTCACGCCTTATGTTTAGTAAGGCTCAAAGCGCGGCTTTCTGTTGTTGTTGTTGTTTGTAGATTATAGTCACACGACACTTTCGCATATAGGTGAAAACTGGACCGATTTATACTGACACCAGCGGGCCAGTTGTTGGTAAAGGGGAAAATAATATGATCACACGTTGACCAATCCGGGATTCGAACCAGCGACTCTTCGGTTACTAGCAAGACGCTCTTACCAACTGAGCTACCCGGCCCCTCGCGGCTTTCTGTAACCAACACACGCGCTTTTATTCTGCAGACACTTCTACATGCACGACAAATAAACATTCATCACTTAATCATGTGGTGTAAAGCAGTAATACGATGGTTGTTTATCGTTAGTATTCATCCATTAGATGTCTATAATGGCGGATGTACAAGAATTAACATTCAAGATACACATCCCTATTTTGCCAAAAAAGGTGTATTAACCCCACAGAATGGAGGATGGACCCCACAGGAGGATGTGTGGAGGATATAAAAATATTTTCAGCTTCAGAAAATAATACTAATGTAGCCGAGCAAAGTAATTGACTCCCGTTTCTCGGCCACCACCTTGAGGACACGAGCCAACCTCAGCTGTTATTTTCATTTTTATCCTTCGTAAGAGGGACATAAAAATATTTGCCCTGCAGGGCGGTAAAGCGTGTTGGTAGTAAACCGGGTTGCCGGCTACTAGTGCCACGACACTTCACACAAGTCGCTGCCACTGACCTGCATAAAATGCCTGCCGACAATGTAGTCCCACTCACCACCAAAAGAAGAAAACGAATGGTCAGCCGGGGAGAACAAATATCGTGTCGCTAATCCAATAGCATCCCCAAAGGATTCTGCACAGCAGGAGCCACCCAAGTCTAGTCTACCCCAAAAATGTAAGGTAGACAACTTCTCTCCCAAGCTTGAACCAGTCGCCTCCCATTCCGCCACACTAACATTACTAGCTGTGCAAACTATATCGTTCAATATGAATTTGCTATTAAAACTGTTCATATTATTTAATGTAAGGATTGTTATTAGCTGTGTGTTGTGTAATAATTTATATAATAAGTAAAGAGAAGTCCTTTTTGAAACAGTTTGGAAGCCATTCGTCTGATGTTGTGTCTTTCCATTGTCCAACCAGGAGCAGATATGACCACACCATCTACAGAAGCCTCTCACCCCATCAAGGGGAACAGGGGGGACGACCACCGTCTGCAACATCTCAGCAGCCGCGTTACTTCCCCTTCCGCCGCCTCTCGCCATTCTCTGCCGTCCGAGACGGATGCAGCTTCGGATGACGACAGCGGTGACGTCACGAAGGGCGGGGAGGGCGCGTCACTGCAGGACGGCAAGAACAGCCGACGGAAGATGGAGAGGCCGCGGAAGCGACGCCGGGAAGAGATGGAGGCGGAGGGTGACAGTAGCACGTTGCCCGACTCGCCGCTCTCCGACCTCGAGGCCGTCGCGAAAGACGGGGTGGAGAAAGAAGGGGAAGAAGGCACGGACAGCAGACCTGTCAGATCACTCTCCCCAGACGCCGTGGCCACCCCTGAAGACCTGTCTATCAAATCGTCGTCGTCATCGTCGCCGTTATCAGGGGGAGAAAGGGGAGAGAGAGGAAGAGAGGCGCCTCCCCTCAAGCTTTCCTCGTCTTCCAGCAGCAGCGGGCAGGGCCTGTTGTCGTCGCCTGGTCTTCATTCAGCGGATAGAGACACGCCTGGCGGACCTTGGACCACGCCGTCCTCCACCGTGCCCGCCATCCACAGCTGCCAGACTTCCGCCAGTCACGGCTACGTCAGCACTGTCACGCCCAGCGCCGTCAAAGAACTAGAAGCCGTGATGAACCGGCACCTGCCCTACATAGAACCCGCTCACGTGCACCACCACCACCCGGCCGACTCGCGGCAGGGGAGAATATCAGGAAGCAGCACCAACAACAACTACCCCGCGCACTCCGGTAAAAAGTCCACCATTCAGTGGGTGGGGTCGGGGTCTCAGTCCCACTCTGCCGTGTCCAGTCAGTCCTCCACAGACGCCATGGCGGCCTCCAGCTTCCTGCGCTCGCTGTACGAGAGTCGGGAGTCCGTCATCAGGTCCTGCAACTCCTCCAGCGCTATGATAGCATCATCCGACAAGAGCAGCCACGCGTGTGTTGCTGACATGCGCAACGGACAAATGTACGGCGACAACGTCAACGGTACCTTACTGACGCCGCCTGGCGCTGGCGACCTCCACCACCAACAACACCAACAACAGCACCATCATCATCACCATCATCAACCCCAACAACAACAGCAGCAACAACAACAACAACACGTCATGTTCAAAGACCACGGCCCTCCCCCTTTCTCCATCCCCAGCATCGTCATCTCGTCCACCTCCTCCCACCAACCCTCCTCCTCCCCGTCCTCCTTAACCACTCAGTCCTCCTCCAAGGCCGTGCTGGGCTACAGCAGTCGTGGCTACTCCAGCGGCGCCCTGTCCCTGGCTCTGCCCTGCAGTGGACTGGGGGACGCCTATAGCATGACGCCGCCGTCCTCCGTCTCTCCGCAAGACAAGATGGCGTCACCATTTGCTGCCGCCGCCGCCGCGCTGCACGCTTATAACGAATCCTCCTCCGTCAGTTTCGCGCGGACTTCTATGCACAGTGGAGGTGGTAGTGGTGGTGGTGGTCATTCCTCCTCCTCCATCCCCTCTGGCAGTGGTCAAGGCTCGGACTACGCTACGGCCAAAGCGGCGTATTACGCCATGTCCGCTCTCAGTCAGGGGGTGGGGATGGGAATGGGCCATCACGCCAGCCACGGCGGCTACGGCGACATCAACCACAACACTACCGCCGCCTACGACCAGTGTGCCAGACCCGTTATTCCTTGGTACTGAGAAAAGAGAGAGAGAGAGAGAGAGAGAGAGAGAGAGAGAGAGAGAGAGAGAGAGAGACAGAGACAGAGAGAGAGACAGAGAGAGAGACAGATTAAAAAAATACTGACAGACTGATCCTGCACGGTGTTGCGGATTTTTGTTTGATACTGACAATGAAGTCCTCTGAAACTATAATAGTAGGTGCGATAGGTCTAGGACCCACTTTACCTAAACTCACTCAAATCGCTAAGTTGAAACCAGTCCCCTTCATAGACACGTGGAGGCATGCTTTTGAATATGGAGTCTCGTTCAGGACGCATTATGGTGGTGTGTGGAACTGCAAGAAAATGTTGGCTATCAAATGTGAATACTTTGTGTCAAGAACTATACGTGCACGCTGACTATGCATGTTGAATTTCTGGATGTCTAGGCCTACTCTTTTAAAGTATGAAACTGACAGAAATAGCCAAGTTGAACGTCTGAACAACAAACAAGACTAGACTTCTCAATGTGAATGCATACATTGGTGTATGGACCTGAAAAACATAATGCTGCTAATTGGCAGCGCGTTGTCAAAATCATTCCCAAAGGAATGTGGCAGGACTGCACAAGTCTTTTCAGACTCTGTGGACTCTTGATTCTGAATGTCTGGGTATGTGAACTGAAAGTAACAGACATTTTGAGGTGTCCGCAATTGAAAAGATCTATATTGTCAGTTTGAACGCTTATTTGGAGCTGTGTACGAAAACCAGCTTGCACTACAGAGGTTGGGTCATTATGGACTTGGCTTCGCCCACGGCGCATTAGACTGGACTGGCCTTGCCGTACATGTTCACAGCAGCTGCCAAACTCTTGTTGGAAGGCTGCAAAGACATTGATTATTGGTTTGGTTTGAGGACAGAGGTTCACGAAATTGATGTCGACTACGACTAAGACGACGACGACGATGATGGTGATGATGATAATGACTGATAATCGATTACGATGATGACGACGACGATGATGATGACGATGATGATGATGATGACGATGACCAGAACCATGACGACATGATGCTGCTGCTGATGATGACGATAATAATTAATAATAATGAGTTTGGCTCGCTGGTACTTTCTGCATTTAAATCATCGTTTGCCATACGTGGCCAGTCACCATTATATTGCAATATTGTTTTATTTATTCAAAATTAGTCGCTGTTAAACACTGCCAAAGAACTGTAGATTGTCAATGAAAACTTAAATAGCGCGAAACACGAGCACAGCAAAGGCGAGCTTAAAGGCACATCAAGCTAAAGGATTCCACGCACTAGTCATCAGTCTAGTCTCCAGTTTGGATCAATGTTTGGTGGAATAACTTTAATATTATAATTAATATGCCTATAATGAACCGTGGTGAAGTTATACCTATAATGATTGAAGATATATCAATTTACATCTGCCATAATAATCGGACTGTGTTACCGCCTAGCGTATGCCCATAGGGTAAGGTTAGGTATCCCCAATTGCGGACAGTTTTGTTGACCTCTTAGTTTGTAGTCTACGTTACTCCATTACCATAGGAACCTCACACAGGACTGGCATGTTTGTATCTAGTCATTCCTCAGATTTTTTTTTTTTTTAACATATCCAGATGTGTTTCAGTTAGTGACGGTTCGCTGACTAAACACACTACTATACATGGGCCTGTATGAACAAAGAATGGGTTGTTGGCAATTGTGGTCAGATTTTTCTTTCCTTGCGGGGAAGTCAAGAAAAAAACAATCTATCCTTTCCTTCTAAAGTAAAATTTCGGATTTATTGACCACAAAGTGGTGAGCACGAGTTTAAAATATTGAAAGCTAAAATATATTGAAATGTATCTTTAAAAAATACAACACACAAAACAAAACAAACAAACAATAAAAAAAAAAAAAGATAAATAACTAAATAAATAAAAAAAGTAGATCGATCACAAAGACGTTGGTAGAAAAATGGTTTTGTTATCAATTTATAAAAAGTATCATGACGTTGGGGTCCGCAAATGGGAGCTGACCACAAATGGGGATACTTAACCCTACTGTGTATCTTAGACCAGTCAGTTCTACGATTGATATTTCATGCATACACCGCCGCAACATGATTGTCTATTGTCACAGACGCGCGTATCGAACATCAGCTAGTAGTCAATACAATCGGCTGACATTCCGATAACGGCACCTGTGGTTTGTGTGTGCATTAGGCCTAGTACAACTCCCTATAAAATGTTTTTTATTGAAAATTACCGTGTCATAACCATTGATTACTATTTTGATTTTTATAAATAATTGCTAGTCCATTGTTGCGATTATTTTATGTGAATACCTAATAATATAAATTATATTATTTATTTTTATATAAATTATTGTTATTAAAATTTATTTTAAAATGTAAATGCTATTATTAAATATATTAAAAATAATACTGTTATTATTTATATTAATTAAATGCTATTGTTATTTATATGATTAAATGCTATTATTATTTATATGAATTATTATTATTTATATGAATAAATGCTATGATGATTAATTATACAGATTATTGTTATTTGCTGTTATAATTTCTATAACTTGTTAATGTAATTCTGTGTTATGTGTTTGAGTCTAGACTGTGGATATAACTTGATTCAAACAGAGGAATATGCTGCATTAACATTATTATTATTATTATCTATGGTCATGATGTATAAACAATATCGTGATTACCGTTAGCTCTGGTCATTTTTGTACAAAACAAGATGGTAATACTGTTCGATCATGTTGTGTTTATGTTTTTGCATTGAAATACAGTCCCTGTCCCATGAAATGTTTTATTATGTATGTATGAATAAATTTGTCTTTTGAAACTCATAGCACGTGTTTGTGGTGCATGTGTGTTTTGTATGGAGTGAATAATAATTATTATTATTATTATTATTTATTTATATAATTATTTAAAATTTATTTTGGTTATACTTTTAAAAATTATTTCTTTATCTTACATCATACATCAAAAATGGAAAATTGTTTTCACAATCTCAGTCATTGGCATATGTATTATTATTATTATTATTATTATTATTATTATTATTATTATTATTGGTGATGATGATGATGTCGTAGTTCTCATTTTATCGGTATAATTCTAAGTATTCCTTATTAACTCGAGCCACTAAGCTAGTGAGAAATGAGTTAGTTAGTTAGTCAATGTTTACATGGGCCAGCGGACTGCAAATAGCCGAATAAGGACTACAACTCGGTTGAAAGAGGGTTCACCTCCGATCCGTATAAAAGACCTGCTGAAACAACCCTAATGGTAACATATTTATTACACTGAAGGCCAGTAGAAAGGAGGAGGTATAAGAGAGAGAGATTATTGTTTTAAACGTTATTCGTTTATTTGTATATATATATATATATTCGTAATCGTTCACTCTCACAAGCTTCTCTGTCTGTCTGTCTCTCTCTCTCCTATCCCGTAACTCGACGGTCGTTGGGCATGGGGCCGGGCACCACAAGCCAGTCCATTTTCGAATGTTGTCCTCCCATCTCTTTTTCTGTCTCCCTCTTCTTCTGCCTCCTTGCACCGTACCTTGCAGAATGGTCTTTGCAAGACCTGATGATCTGGTGAAGTGGCCATACCATCGGAGTTTCCGTTTCTTCACCAGTGTGAGCATGTCATCGTGTTGTCCAAAGCACAGGCGCTTGTATCAGGACACGCGAGCGCCTATGCCTGTGACGACGCGTCACAGGAATAGGCACTCGCGTGTCCTGATACAAGCGCCTGTGGTCCAAAGGCTTGTGTGATGGTCTGTCGGACTTCGTTGTTGGTGATGTGCTCTATCTCTATATCTCTCTCTCTCTCTGTGACATATTCTACTACCTTCATTAAATAAAGAATTCTCTGCTCTGTCTGTCTGTCTCTCTCGCAGAGCCGTTGCATGCATCATGGAAGAATACATGTAGAAAGCATTAATTGGCGGCTCAAACATGCATGCCAACCGCCGAGGTTTTTTCAATGCCAATGCAAGGGAAATAACCGCGTAAGTTATAAAAACAAATTTATTGCGTTTCTATTACTTCCCTTGGTAACCGGAATCGGTAAAAGTTTGGTACAGTTTTCTCGTAACCTTTATAGAGGCGTTTGGGAATTTCCTTTCCTCTAGGGCAGCTTAATGAAGGCGGTTCCTATCTCTGCCCCTCGGCTTTTTTTTCTAAATAGATCCAGCTACCCATTCACAGCGGGGAGGACTAGGGTGTCTCGTTCGCTTGTTCCAGTCTTTGTTTCTCTTTTTTTTTTGTCCTTCGGTGGTTGCCTTCCATGTATCCAAATACTAACCCGACGTTGCTTAACATGAGACATTGCTATCGTGTGCTCAATCCACTACATTAAAGCACCATCCAAGCGTAAAAGGCTTCAAAGTCAACATACATTGCTACGCAATGAATTTCAAATACATAGGATTTTGCTTTGTTGAAAAGGTAAAACATAAAATCGACAGACTATTTTAAAAGCATTATAAAACATGATTCGGTCTTATAATGATTATTCGTTCGTACAATAATTTATTTAGTTATTAAATGCAGTTTTAGGAAAAGTAAGTGAAATCATATTCCTATAAATTAATGTTTGAACATAATTGTAATAACTGTTATAAACTTTGAGATTGAGTTAAATAGTATCACAGTTATTACATAGGTGCTATTCAGCATAAAGACTATCAGCAATTCGTTTCATCTGCATTCCAAATTAGCACCGTATTGTGCGGACAGACTTGCTTTGTTGGATTACAATGAAGTTAGCTTATCACCTGTTACACCGCACGAATGTCATAGCTGTGAACACAGCGACAAACACCCAAATATTAAACACGTCAACAACAAGGTCACAAAGATCCCCTCCCCCAACCCCGCCACTCTACAACACCTCCCCCAACCCCGCTACTCTACAACACCTCCACCAACCCCGCCACTCTACAACACCTCCCCCAACCCCGCTACTCTACAACACCTCCACCAACCCCGCCACTCTACAACACCTCCCCCAACCCCGCTACTCTACAACACCTCCACCAACCCCGCCACTCTACAACACCTCCCCCAACCCCGCCACTCTACAACACCTCCCCCAACCCCGCCACTCTACAACACCTCCACCAACCCCGCCACTCTACAACATCTCCCCCAACCCCGCCACTCTACAACACCTCCCCCAGACCCGCCACTCTACAACACCTCCCCCAACCTCTCCCCAACCACTTTCCTCATTTTTAAAAATAAAAATTATTATTATTATTATTATTATTATTATTATTATTATTATTATTAAAATTTCTGTTTCATTTAGAGGGGTAGTGGGGCATCGCCTACAGGAGCTATAGTTCGGCTGGAAAATGCGTAATATAAGAGCAATTTATTTATTTATTTATTTATTTTATCGATCATATATATATATATAGCGCTTTTCCAGTTCAAGAGCTGCTCAAGGCGCTGGCCGATACAGGATCTCACTCAAGCCGTCCGAGATGCACACTTGCTGCTTTAGGCGCCTCGTGTGACACCTTAGACAACTGGACACAAACCTGGGCGACCGGCGATTAGGTTTGGAAAGAAGGGAGCTCTAGTTGTTGTTTGCAGATTGTAGTCACACGACACTTTCGCATATAGGTGACTACTGGACCGATTTATACTGAACCCAGCGGGCCAGTTGTTGGTAAAGGGGAAAATAATATGATCACACGTTGACCAATCCGGGATTCGAACCAGCGACCTTTCGGTTACTAGCAAGACGCTCTTACCAACTGAGCTACCCGGCCCCTCAGGAGCTCTAGTGGTTGCTGGGTGCATTTATATAGTTCAGCACTCACCCGTCTAGGACATGAGCGTCGAGATCTTTACAGTCCGTGCGATGAAAAAAACGCGCGCGTGTGTACAGACCAGACCTCGGTTTATACTCTCGTGCGAAGATAAACATGCTTTGACGATGGCATTGCTAAACCAGAAAGAGACTCGCCAACTGTACAAGACAATGCACACCTTCGCCCGCTTCAGCGCCCCGCAGTATCAATGGCCTGAAGGTCACTAAATACTTCATAGAGGCCTTCCTCAGGTCAGCATGCACTTGTGAGCTTATGTTTGCCCAAAACCGCCCAAATATTGCAACAATGAGAAACATGATCTCCATGCTTCTTATGGCTTCAGTAGATAGTATTTTTGTTAAGACCAATACCAAGCATGAACTAAAATTAGACAAGATAAATCTAAAGTAAACACTTGATTAAGGTAAAACGACCGATATAAATAAAACCATTTTATATTGAAACATTCAACATACAAATGAACATCTTCCCCTTTTCTCTTACACTAAGATCCGCCACTGATAAAAAGTGCACATTAACTTACAACAAAAAGCAACCATAACTCACTCTCTCTCTCTTTCTCTCTCTGTCTCTCTCTCTCATGGAAACTTCCACAGAAAACGATGTAAGCATACGTACTTGGACTCGCACACACAAGCAGAAATTTACACCTTACACTTTGGAGACCAGGGGGGCTAAACCACTCTCACTCACTCTCGCTCTCTCTCTCCCTCCTTCTCTCCCTTTCATCTGGGAAACACGTCAGTAAATGACAAACAGTCTGACATTTAAAGACTACAGCAAGGATAATACATTAGTTTTATATTTACATGCACAATAATTTTATATTAAAACGCACAGAATAAAGTACTCCATTGACTACAGGGACATTGAATTGACCACGCACATGAAAGGGACTACATGGACAAAGAGACTAAATGGAGCATCAAAACGCCTCGACTCAATGCAAACAGTGTGTACAAGATGCAGTTGTATTTCTTCAATTGCAAATTTCTAACAAAGATTCCTATCCTATCCTATCCCGTAACTCGGAGGTGGTAGGGGCTCCACAGATGGTCGTTTAACCAGCGTACTCCACCTTTCCCTGTCCTCAGCAACCCTGATTGTTTTGCTCAGTGTCAAAAAAGTCCATTCTCGAATGTTGTCCTACCACCTCTTTTTCGGTCTCCCTCTTCTTTTATCTCCTTGCACTATGCCTTGCAGGATGGTCTTCACAAGACCTGATGATCTGGTAACGTGGCCATACCGGAGTTACCGTTTTTTTCACCACTGAGAGCAGGTCATCGTGTTGTCCAATGGCTTGTGTGATGGTCTGTCGGACTTTGTTGTTGGTGATGTGCTGGGTATAGGAAATGCCCAGAAGACTTCTATAGCACCTCATCTCCATGCTTTGTAGATTACAGGAGGCCAATCAAATTAACCCTTGCAAAAGTCAGTTCATTGCAATGTAAACACTGGACTGAAAAAGTATGAAAAATTATATATATTGATTTCAACACTTATTTATCCAGCAATAAATTAACAATGGCTTAATCAATAAAAATGTTCTAAAGTATCCAAACTACTTTCACACAAAGAACACACCATATATTGTTTCTGTAAACATTCATATGAAACAATTTCCAGCAACTTGTTCTGTGCCCAACTTTTGGCAGGGTGTCTTACTAAAAAAAATGAGTAAATTTTAAAATAAGACTATCTTGAAGTCAGAAATTGAAACATCGGTAAAAATGTAACAAGAGGCCAGATTTATACAGCACATTTTAAGCTTTTGCATTGTTTAGTCAGTTGTAACACTAAGGCTAATGTTACGCTGAAGCAGACGACAGAAGTTACTGATGTGTGCTACACTCTGCTATACGGACGGTAGCGCAGTAGGCCATGACATCATCGCAGCTTACGGATAGAGCAGAGTTACAGCCAATCCGAACCCAGAGAGTTTAGGCATACCGGTTCTACCTGGTTCAGACAGACAGCTAGGGGAGTCATTCGTGTTGAAAGCTGCGAGCAGTACACAGCTACGCTCTAGAGAATCTCTCCACTGAAAGACTAGGGAAGCTGGACTTGTTGAAAACTCTATTCAATCAAGTTAGCCACGGCCTGACATAGTCAAAAAGGTAAATGAACATACTTGTGTTTCATCGTGATGCATTGATATTACTGTTGAATTATGTTTGTGAAATTTGCTATGCTTAGAATGGAATTGTTAGTCCAACGTTGCTTGGCGCGGCCACGTGGCGAACACGACCGGGTTTGACGCCATGTTGAACCCAACCAGGGGAAAGACAAGAACAAGTCGTCGCTGAACGTTGGCCTGCTGAGGCATCTCAAGCAATGCGCGACGAGAGCCCACCAGTCTAGCAACAAGGAGAAGAAGCCACAACAACACAGCTCATCAAGGAAGCAACCACAATACAGTTCTTCGAACACTCAGATAAGTGTATATCGAATCCGTGCACCAAACCTGTATCAAAGGACCACAGTAATCCACTCTTCCAGAACTCTGACCATTAGGGCAGAAAGTATCCAGTGCCCGATGATGATAAAGTAGCTGCCTAGAACTATCAAGAAACGAACCATTCGAAATGACAAGTTAGTATCGTACTTCGCAGATTGTGTATAGAGTAGAGGAAATAAATGTGTGATATTTACTGTTATCAAGTGGCTGGACTACCTATGTTTCATAGCCGTGTGATAGCTAGTGTGACAGTGATCTTTTATCATTTTTCTATCTATCTCTGTACCCCAGCCTAAACACAGACCGAGCTAAACATATAAATGTATTAGGTTAAGTCACAGGGAGATTACTAGAATCAGAATCAGAATCAGAACCTTTATTGTCCCCATGAAAACACAAGGAAATGTGTGTGCGGCGTACACTTCATCAACACAACGGCACAAAAGCAATGCGTGGTTAAGATATTGAAGCTGTTTAAATTTTTTGTGACGGTGGGTCTATTGTTGCTAGTGATCCTTATCGACAATAGATGAGTGGGTAATAGCATTCCATTGTGCAGAGCCCAGCAACAATAGACCCACCGTCACAGCTTAATTGGCGAGCCTTGCCAGGATCTGTGTATAATAGGAACTGGGGATAACCGGATCTAGGTACAATAGAATAGGATAACAGTAATAGCAGTAGAATAACTTAGAATAGTTTTAAGTGTAGGAAGCAGAAAGTTTTGGTGCACTATTCTTTTGTTTAAAAACTTTTTTGCTTCAATTCTTTTTGTGCCTGTATGTTGCATTGTTCTTTTGCAGGTTTTGTTTAAATAACTGTTGTATGCCATTTGACTCTTGTTTTATTGTACTATTGATTACGAATTTTATTGTTTATAAATATATTAAGTTAAGTCACAGGGAGATTACTAGCGATCCCAATCGACAATAGACGAGTGGGTAATAGCATTCCATTGTGCAGAGCCCACCAACAATAGACCCACCGTCACAAAAAATGTAAACAGCTTCAATATCTTAACCACGCATTTGTGATGAAAAATTATCTCGCTTTATTGTATTTTATCATTCGCATTCGGGGCCAGTAAAAAGTAATATAATTATTTGTACAACTCAGGTATAGTTCATTAATAATAAATGTACAATACATTATGGTGAGTGGAAGTTGTCACCCGAGATGGAATAATATTTACCAGGGAGCTTTGAAACGCTTCAGATCAAGCATCAACATTGGCAGGACACGCACTTTTCCAGGAGCAGAAATCGGAAGTGACCACGATCTCGTGATGATGTCTTTCCGGCTCCACTTGAAGAGAGTAAATACAGCAAAGTGCACTAGACTGAAGTTCGACCTGGACAAACTGCATGCAAGACCCGGAGGTGGCAGAACTATTTCAGGCCACAATTGGAGGGAAATTTGCACCACTGCTCATTTTGGGGGCTGGTGAAGTAGATGTCAACACCATGACCACCACCTTCAACTCAGCTGTGACAGATGCTGCCACTGAGATCCTTGGCAAGCACCGACCAAAGAAGAAGCCGTGGATCACACATGAACTTTTGGATCTGTGTGATAAACGAAGAGAGATGAAAAAGAAAAAGAACACCTCACAGGGAGCTGATGTCTACCGAAAAATCAACAATGACATCCGAAAAGGCATGCGCACAGCAAAGGAGAACTGCATAGAAGATCAATGCCAGGAAATAGAGAACAGTCTGAACAAGAACAACAGCAAGAAGGCCTACCAGACTGTGAAGCGGCTGACAAGTGTCAAACAGCCCAAAGTCTCCACTATCCAAAGCAAGTCTGGCATATGCCTTACAGAAGAACAAGAAGTCTTGGACAGATGGATAGAGTACTGCTCTGACCTTTACAACCATACATGTCCCGAGAACAGAGAAGAAGAAGAAATCCTCCCAATTCTCCTGGAAGAAGTTGAGGCAGCAGTGCAAGCGCTAAAGAAAGGGAAGTCAGCGGGAGTGGACAACATACCCGCGGAACTGCTACAAACAGGAGGAGAAGCGATGATTGATGCCCTCACCATTATCTGTAACAAGATCTGGCAGAGTGGGGAGTGGCCTATACCATGGACCCAGTCGCTTGTCATCACTCTTCCCAAAAAAGGTAACCTTCAGGAGTGTGAAAATTACCGCACCATCAGCCTCATCAGCCATCCCAGCAAGGTTCTCCAGAAAATAATACTCAACAGGTTGAAACCCCAAGCTGAACAAATCATAGCTGAAGAACAAGCAGGATTCAGGGCAGGGCGAAGTACCACTGAACAGATTTTCAACCTCAGAATAATCTGTGAGAAATACCTACAGCACCAACAACATCTATATCATGTGTTCATAGACTTCAAGAAGGCGTTTGACCGAGTCTGGCATGCAGCTCTATGGGCAACAATGAAAGTGTACAACATCAGCCCTAAAATTATTGAAGTTATCAAAAGCCTGTATGACAAGGCTACCAGTGCAGTCCTCCACAACAGCGCCATCAGGAACTGGTTCAGAACAACAATCGGTGTGCGTCAAGGATGCCTACTCTCTCCAACACTCTTCAACATTTTTCTAGAGCGCATCATGTCAGATGCTCTTGCAGACCATGAAGGCACAGTCAGCATAGGGGGTAGAGCAATCTCCAATCTTCGTTTTGCAGATGACATTGATGGATTGGCTGGAGAGGAACAAGAACTTGAACAGCTGGTACAGAGGCTTGACACCACCTCCAGAGCCTATGGAATGGAAATAAGTGCAGAGAAGACCAAAATGATGACCAACAACACCAATGGCATCAATACGGACATCAAAGTCCAAGGCCAATCCCTCAACACAGTGCATAGCTTCAAATATTTAGGAGCCATTGTATCAGACAATGGGTCCCGACAGGAAGTCCTCTCCAGGATCTCACAAACAACTGCTGCCCTGACAAGGTTGAAGCCCATTTGGAAAGACAGGACCATCAGTCTACATTCCAAAGTAAGACTGCTGCGCTCCCTTGTCATCTCTATCTTCCTATATGCTTGCGAAGCATGGACCCTCACAGCAGATCTCCAACGAAGAATACAAAGCATGGAGATGAGGTGCTACAGAAGACTTCTGGGCATTTCCTATACCCAACACATCACCAACGACGAAGTCCGACAGACCATCGCACAAGCCATTGGACAACACGATGACCTGCTAACAGTGGTGAAGAAACGGAAACACCGATGGTATGGCCACATCACCAGATCATCAGGCCTTGCAAAGACTATTCTGCAAGGCACAGTGCAAGGAGGTAGAAGATGAGGGAGACCGAAAAAGAGGTGGGAGGACAACATTCAAGAATGGACTGGTTTGACACTGAGCGAAGCCATCAGGGCTGCTGAGGACAGAGAAAGATGGAGTATGCTGGTTAAACGATCATCTGTGGTGCCGCTACGACCTTCGGGTTACGGGACAGGATAGGATAGGATAGGATAGGGAGCTTTGTGTACTAGTGCAATGTTATTCAATCGAGATGTGACCATTCCCATCTTCCACTCCTAAAATGGGAAAGAAAAATATCATTAATTTATCAATTTCATCAATTTATTTTTTACAATACAAGAAGAACAGAAATGGCACTAGAAAAGAAAACAGAAACCACTTTACATATTTCTTTCCAATATTGTCATGCATGTACATAATAACAGATAGAAGCATTTGTTCGTATTTATTCCGTACTCACACACGAAGAAAACTTCTGTGCCAATGAGGTAAACAGAAAGTGATCAATCTTCCTGCAAAACCATTCATTTTATTTAACATTGTTAGTATTACAACAAGGAAATACCAATTCAGTGGTCAACTTATTTTTCGATCACAAAGAAAAACTAGAAGGGCAAAGCCCAAACAACTCACATGATTCTTATGAAACTTTATATTTAACGTGAAAATGAGTGCCCAGTAAAAAACAAAATTAAACGGTTGCATTAAAATGTAAAGCAATAAAACTTTGATTTTTCTATGCTCTTGACATTGAGCTGGCATTGATCTCCAGTTCCAAATACACTCATGTACGATGAAATAAAGTACAGCAAAAGCTGTATTATACCTCCCCAAAAGGGGATCTTAGGATAACTTGACCTTCAGTAACCTTGACCTTGGGATGCCCTTGACCCTCACACTTAATCTCTCATGCACGTCTGATGAAACAACCCAATTTTCTTACATACTATGGGTTAAATTTAGTCCTTCGGATAAGAATATAAACTGAGGTCGTCTGTGCACGCACGCACGCTTTCCATCGCATGGGCTTTAAAAATCCTGACGCTCAAGTCCTAGACGGGCGAGAGCCGGCTACACAAATACACTGTGCACGCACTGGGTCAGCCCTGGTCACACAGGGCAGTGCTCAGTCGTCTTGGTATCTCGCTATGCGCCCAAAACGCTGCAAGTGGGCGCCTCAGGTGGCTGTAGTTAGATCCTGTGTTGGCCAGACCACTGAGCATTCCACAATGGATTTAGACGCTATCAATGGACATCATCATCATCATCATCATCATCATCATCATCATCATCAAAAAGGAAACCATTCCATTGTACGATGACCTATTTTTTGTTATGATTTTGCAAGGCCTAATATGACCTTGACCAACGCAAAAATTGAACTTATTTGAAAGATCAATCTATCATCTTTAACAGGTCAAGGTCACTTCAAAGTACCTAAACAAATCGACTTTAGACTGCCGCAGTGATCTTGACCTAGGAGTGAGGTTGACAAAATGTGCATAGTATGTGTGTCTCGTTAATATCTATCATGCACCAAAGAATCATAAGTTCAATAGTAATAACCTAGAAAAAAATTTAAACTTTGTGAAAAAATTGTCATTTTTTTGACTAACATTTGATGACCCTACCTTGGTTGTGATAGTTGAAATAGGCTCTGAGAACTTAACCACTTTAAAGTTTTTGCACAGACAGATCATGGACAGTGGAAATACAGATCGACGGAAAGATATTTTTTTCCCCGATATAATCTTCTGGACTATTTAGGACTCATCTCGCAGATTTGCAAAAATCTGGAATGAAAAAAAAATTGGGGTGGGGTGGTGTTGGGGGTGGAGATGGGGTGAGAGTGGGGTGGGGGGATGGGGTCGGGGGTGGAGGGAGGGGGGAGTACACAGACTCACACTGCTATGCATGTCATCACTGGAAAGTAGTTTATTTCGCTTTTGTACAGAAATCAACTGAATATTTCTTGGACAAAAACACACACACACACAATAATTATTGATCTAAGCCTTCAGCAAAAGAATGTGTGAGGTCAGTTCTTCACTCATGACGTCATTTCTTACAAAGGTCGTTTTAGCCACAAAGCGAATTTGATTCCCCAAAAAATCCCAGCTGAACTAACAATGCCATAACTTGATGCATACTTTATAAAATTTATGCGTGATTTTGTGCGTGTCCCCTACAATTTTTCGAATTACTAAAAACTGCCAGACAATGAGGCCACTTCTAAGGTTTATCGCCTCTGTGTGTACTTTGATGTTTCTTCACACTGTTTAACTGTGTGAATGCTTTGCCACAGTCAATGCACTTGTAAGGTTTATCACCTGTGTGTGTACGTTGATGTATCTGCAGATTGCTTAAAAGTGTGAATGTTTTGCCACAGTCAGTGCACTTGTAAGGTTTAGCACCTGTGTGTATACGTTGATGTCTCTTCAGATCGCCTAACTGTCTAAATGCTTTGCCACAGTCAGTGCACTTGTAAGTTTTATCAACTGTGTGTGTACGTTGATGTGTCTTCAGTTGACGTGACATTGTGAATGTTTTGCCACAGTCAGTGCACTTGTAAGGTTTATCTCCTGTGTGTGTACCATGATGTCTCTTCAGATTGTCTAACTGTGTGAATGCTTTGCTACCGTCAGTGCACTTGTAAGTTTTATCAACTGTGTGCGTACGTTGATGTCTCTTCAGATGACCTGACTCTGTGAATGCTTTGCCACAGTCAGTGCACTTGTACGGTTTATCACCTGTGTGTGTACGTTGATGATTCTGCAGATTGCCTAACAGTGTGAACGCTTTGCCACAGTCAGTGCATTTGTAAGGTCTATCACCTGTGTGTGTACGTTGATGTCTCTTCAGACCACCTAAGTCTGTGAATGCTTTGTCACAATCAGTGCACTTGTAAGGTTTATCTCCTGTGTGTGTAAGTTGATGTCTCTTCAGATGATTTGACTCTGTGAATGCTTTGCCACAGTCAATGCATTTGTAAAGTTCATTACCTGAGTGTGTACGTTGATGTTTCTTCAGACGACCTGACTCTGTGTATGCTCTGCCACAGTCAGTGCACTTGTAAGGTTTAGCACCTGTGTGTGTACGTTGATGTGTCTTCAGATGACTTGACACTGTGAATGCTTTGCCACAAACAGTGCACTTGTAAGGTTTATCACCTGTGTGTATACGATGATGTGTCTTCAGATGACCTGACTCTGTGAATGCTTTACCACAATCAGTGCACTTGTAAGGTTTATCACCTGTGTGAGTACGTTGATGCTTCTTCAGATCGCTTAACTGTATGAATGCTTTGACACAGTCAGTGCACTTGTAAGGTTTATCACCTGTGTGAGTACGTTGATGCTTCTTCAGATCGCTTAACTGTATGAATGCTTTGACACAGTCAGTGCACTTATAAGGTTTATCACCTGTGTGAGTACGTTGATGCTTCTTCAGATCGCTTAACCATGTGAATGCTTTGACACAGTCAGTGCACTTGTAAGGTTTATCACCTGTGTGTGTATGTTGATGAGTCTTCAGACGACCTGAAATTGTGAATGCTTTGCCACAGGCAGTGCGCTTGTAAGGTTTATTACCAGTGTGTGTACGTTGATGTATCTTCAGATCGCTTAACTGTGTGAATGCTTTGCCACACTTGTAAGATTTATCACCGGTGTGTATACGTTGATGTGTCTTCAGATGACCTGACTGTGTGAGAGCCTTGCTACAGTTAGTACGCTTAGTTGTGTTACTTATCGAGGTGCTGTCAGAGTGTACTAGCTTGTGTGAGTTCAAGTACTGTGCTGTTGTAAAAACCTTGTCACATACCTCACAAATAAAACGTTTTACTTTCAGGTCCTCTTCCCTCTTTCCTAGCATATCACTAACTCCACCAACTGAATTCATGCTGACGTTTGAGAGTTTCTGTTTGTGGTAGGACATCATGTGAGTCCTGAGACTCGTGAACTGTACAAAAGCTGAGGAACATTGCTGGCATTTGTATTTCCTCTCCAGCGAAAGTAGCTTGGATGTTTTGGGGTTACTCGATGCCAATTGGTGCTTTTCGGCGATAGCGGATGTATTCTGCTAAAACACACAAAGAAGAGAACAAGATCTTAATCGATACGGTCGGAAACAATTCGAAATAAGCAAACTCAAATATTACTTAACATCATTTACAAAACTTTATTTGAATTTGTTTTATTTTTTAAAACCAACAACGTACTCCCATGACCTCTATGGAGAAAATGGATTTCTAGTATAATCGTAACTATAATCTATATATTTCACGATGATTTAGTATACAATGACCCTGCTGAATTATCAAGCAATCATCAATATACTATATGAATATCGAATACATGCACAGCTACACAGTGAGAACAAATTGCGCTGCATTTTAAAAACAATACCTTAGTATCTGTTTTCTTGTCTTCATCACTGTCGCCAAACTAACAGGGTACAAAGTGTGTCACCAAGGTAATAGCTCTTGTAAATGTCACAAGTCACTATTATCTAATACTTACTGGTGTATCTTCAACAACAAGCAGAGGACCATGTTCTGGACAGTCATTTTCATGTTCCAAGTTACATTCTTCACAATCTGAAATGTACACTAAAATTAGTTTTGCTGCAGATAAGACACAGACAGCTAATGTGTTTCCTTGCCTCACAGAAGAAATGCAATACGACATGAAACAACATGACCAATTGTTCTCTGGTCTACCATTTTGCATTTAAACATATAGAAAAAAGAAGAAACTCGCCTAATGGTGAGAACTGTCTCTCTGGCACAGCTCCATGGTAAGTACTGTCGGTAAGAAACATTTAATAAACCTAGATGGGCAGGCTTGACAACAAAGACGTTTACTCATTTATAAAAGGAGTGCAGCAACAAAACTTACTGGTCAACAGGAAATTGTTGAGAGGCTTTCGGGTAGTCCTTCTTTAACCCTAATTAAACTTTGAACTAGACGGGAAAAGCCCATATGACCCACATGCTCTTTATGGAATAAGTCCCCTCCCCCCTCCCTCTCTTCACCCCACCCCACTTCCCTCCCACCAAAAAAAAAATGTATGGAAACAGTATTAAACTGTAAAGTAATGCAGACTTTGATAATTTTTCGATGCTCCTACCTTCAAATGACCTTGACCCCCAGCTCCAAATACACTCATGTACAATGACATACTTAAACTACAACAAAAGTTTTGTTATGCCAATAAATAGTGACCTTGGTATGACCTTGATCTTCAGCGACTTTGACATGAACTTGACCTTCGTGTGATCTCTCATGCTCGTGTGTAATCAAATAACCCAATGTTGTTGCATATACGTGGGGGGGGGGGGGGGGTCTAATATAGAGACATTCTACTGTACGATGACCCATTTTTTATTGTTTTAGTAAGACCTAAAATGACCTTGACCTTCACAATCAACTAAAAAACAACACTTATATGAAAGATCTATCTGTTACCTCTAAATACAACAAGTTTTAGCATAAATATCTCTCATATTTTTGGCTCGTCACTTCCAAGTACCCATACGAACCAACTATGGACAGAGCTAGTGACCATGACGCGAGGATGACCAAATGTGCATAATATAATATATTATGCTAAAATAATCTTAAGTTCGATAGTATTAATGTAAATAAAAAGTGAACTTTTGCAAAAACTTGTAATTTCTTGACTAACATTTTGCAAAAAATTTTCATTTCTTGACTAACATTTGCTGACTATGTGACATTAACCTTGAAGTGAAGTCATTAATTCACTGATAAGGTCTTGTGGGTATACCCCATCCTACGAAGTTCAGTTGTGATACATGAAAAAGATTCAGAGTACTCAGCCATTCTTACAGTTTTGCACAGATGGTCAGCGGACGGAGGACTAACAAACTGATGGACGACGAATGGACAGACAAAAACTTGTTTGTGGATATCATTTTTCGACTAGTATTTAGGACTCGTCTCACCTAGATTTGCACAAATCTGGACAAGTTTGATTTTGGGATGAAGTACATAGAGTTCTATTCAATCATATCCCGTAAATCAAAAAGCAATATATTCAATTTTCACACCCACAAAATTAAATTTCCTACAATGTATTCTTTCCTACACAACATTAAATTTCCTACAATGTATTACTTCCTACATGTGGTGTCTTTTCAAATACAAAATTGCAAAAATCCACACGATTACAACATTAATTTTTTTTAAGCATACTCAATGCAGCTAAATTACTCTTTAATGTTATCAAGTCTCAAAACAAACAAAAACAACGGAAAATAGAATGGAATATCCTACTCACAAATGAATCTGTCATCATTAGGCACCTCAAGTTCCATGTAGTTAATGGATGGTCGTTTTCTAAAGCTGTACACATGTGGCTCTTCATCACTCTTGTGGGATTTCGTCTGTTTTAAGTGTCTTTTTGGCTAAACAATAAAACAAGCCATAGTTTAGCAAGCAATATTAGAGGAACCAGGAGGACCTGAGAGAATATTGATCACCTAAATAAAATGTATGACGTTGATAGGGATGAAAAAAGTTTTTAAAGTTCTTGCATTTTCTTCATCAATTGAACAACTGCAAATTTATAACAATTACTAGGCATTTACAAGAAATCAGAAGATTGTGCACTTGTAATTTTTTAAAATTTATTTACATTTTTTTTAGCCATGTGGGTTTGGGCACTGAATAGAATAGACCCAACGTTTTCCAACGTGTCATAAGAGGTGACTAACAGGGGTGATGTTAGCATGGCATCATTGGGCGACAGTCTTCTACACAGAAGTCACCGGCCAGGATGGAGAAACCTCATGTTACTACAGGTTCAACGACCACGTGCTCGGCGCCAAGGAGAGCCACACTGTATTCATGGATATCGGCTATGGCCAACAGCATGGAGAGGATTGGGCCCTGCCAGGTCTTTCTTGTCCAAGACACACTGCATGATGAAAAGAACCATTTACTCCATACCGGATCGGTCGTCGCCCAGATCACCAAGGACCGCACCTTCCGTTGGCAACCAGGATGGAGGCGATAATCGTGCTACTGATGGACAACTTAGCAAGATCCGCACCAAAGACAACATCGTCATAGGAACCTGGAATGTCAGGACCATAAATGCGGAGGGAAAATGAGAAGAACTGGCCCACGAGCTGGACCACTATCGATGGAAGGTTTTAGGGATCAGCGAACTGCGCTGGAAAGGCCTAGGTGAAACAACGACCGACAAAGGTCACAAGCTCTATTTCAGCGGTAGAGATGATAGGCATGAACACGGCGTTGGATTCATGGTCCACATGAACATTCTAGCCACTGTCATGGGTTGCCGCCCAGTCTCCAGTAGGCTCATTACCATCCGCCTGAGAGCAGCCCCTTTCAACATCACCGTCATCCAGGCCTATGCCCCAACATCAGACTATGACGACAGCGAAATGGAGGATTTCTATTAAAATCTACAGGCGGTCCTTGACCAAGTGCCGAAGAAGGACATAGTCATAATGCAAGGCGACTGGAATGCCAAGGTTGGCCAAGATGCGCACCACAACTGGGGAGAAACACGTGGACCCCACTGCAACAACGAGACAAATGACAGGGGTCTGAGACTCTTGGAGTTTGCCAGATACAACAATCTGATACTGGCAAACACGCTTGGTCTCCACAAAAAATCCAGATGATGGACATGGCACAGTCCCGGCGGGGAGCATCACAACCAGATCGACTACATCATGGTCAAGAAACGCTTCAGATCAAGCATCAACATTGGCAGGACACGCACTTTTCTAAGAGCATACATCGGAAGTGACCACGATCTCATTATGATGTCTTTCCGGCTCCACTTGAAGAGAGTAAACACAGCAAAGTGCACTAGATTGAAGTTTGACCTGGACAAACTGCAAGACCCGGAGGTGACAGAAATATTTCAGGCCACAATTGGGGGGAAATTTGCACCACTGCTCATTTTGGGAGCTGGTGAAGTAGATGTCAACACCATGATAACCACCTTCAACTCAGCTGTGACAGATGCCACCACGGAGATCATTGGAAAGCACCAGCCAAAGAAGAAGCTGTGGATTACACCTGAACTTTTGGACTTGTGTAATGAAGAGAGATGAAAAAGAAAAAGAACACCTAACAGGGAGCTGATGCTTACCAAAAAATCAACAATGACATCCAAATAGGCATGCGCACAGCAAAGGAGAACTGGACAAAAGATCAATGCCAGAAAATAGAGAACCGTCTGAACAAGAACAACAGCAAGAAGGCCTACCAGACTGTGAAGTGGCTGACAAGTGTTAATCAGCTCAAGGTCTCCACGATCCAAAGCAAGTCTGGCATATTCCTTACAGAAGAACAAGAAGTCTTGGACTGATGGACAAGGTACTGCTCAGACCTTTACAACCATACACCAAACGGAGACCCATCAGTTCTAGCATATCCTGAGAACAGAGAAGAAGAAATCCTCCCAATTCTCCAAGAAGAAGTTGAGGCAGCAGTGCAATCGCTGAAGAAGGGGAAGTCAGTGGACGTGGACAACATACCCACGGAACTGCTTCAAGCAGGAGGAGAAGCGATGATTGACGCACTCACCATTATCTGTAACAAGATCTGGCAGAGTGGGGAGTGGCCTACACCAGGACCCAGTCGCTTGTCATCACTTTTCCCAAAAAAGGTAACCTTCAGGAATGTGAAAATTACCGCACATCTACCTCATCAGCCATCCCAACAAGGTCCTCCTGAAAATAATACTCAACAGGTTTAACCCCAAGCTGAACATATCATAGCTGAAGAACAAGCAGGATTCAGGCAAGGATGGGCAAGTAGCGAGAGTAGCGACTACATTTTGTAGTTTCGCTACTATTTGGAGTAGTTTGTAACGATCCAAACTACATATTGTAAAAATGTAGTTGTAAAGCAGCGAACTACAAATTTGTCAGTAGCGAAGTAGCGAAAATGTGTTTTTCGCTACGCTACTTCCCTTGCCGTGTGACTTGCACTTTCAGTCAAGCCGAAGCGAGTGCTGTCTCGCGCGAGATTGATCGCTCGCTCAGCGAACGGAAGCCTGATTGTGATAGGCTGAAAGCAAAAGCCAGCCACGTGACTTTCAAAAGCGCGCGTCAGTCATCTCAGTCTTTGTTCCGGCAAATCAAGCACAGAACGCACAAATTTTAGACCGCAGAAGATGGAGAAACTTCCAACTTTGTTTAAACCATATGTAGAATTTTTTCATTTCAAAGAAGAAACGGACAATGCATTTATATTTAAATGCAAGTACAGATGCAATGAGTATTCAACGAGCAAGACGACAGCATCCAATCTAAGGCTTAATTTCAAGTCTGCGTATACAACCTTATGGCTGTATTTATGTTTTGTATCAGACATAACTGAGTACATATAACTTTTTTTTTTTCTATTTTTGACTTTGATTATTAATTTATTATTAATAATATTTTTTGTATTTTGCAAATGGTACATAATGTATTAAGTGTGCTCCTATATAATGATCTTGACTTGCAATGTTATCAATAACAAATTTTGTAGTCTAAGGAAATATTTTGTATCTTTTTTTTTCTTTTTTTTTTGTAATCTGATAAAAAGCATATATTATTAAAAGTATTCACTTTTTTTTTCTTGTCTTTTTAAAAAAATTTACTTACATTTAAAAAATACTTAGCAGTCCCATTGTGATTATCCTATCCTATCTCATCCTGTCCCGTAACCCGGAGGTCGTAGGGGCACCACATATGATCGTTTAACCAGCATACTCCATCTTTCTCTGTCCTCAGCAGCCCTGATGGCTTCGCTCAGTGTCAAACCAGTCCATTCTCGAATGTTGTCCTCCCACCTCTTTTTTGGTCTCCCTCTTCTTCTACCTCCTTGCACTGTGACTTGCAGAATAGTCTTTGCAGCAAGGCCTGATGATCTGGTGACGTGGCCATACCATCGGAGTTTCCGTTTCTTCACCATTGTGAGCAGGTCATCGTGTTGTCCAATGGCTTGTGTGATGGTCTGTCGGACTTCGTCGTTGGTGATGTGTTGGGTATAGGAAATGCCCAGAAGTCTTCTGTAGCACCTCATCTCCATGCTTTGTATTCTTCGTTGGAGATCTGCTGTGAGGGTCCATGTTTCGCAAGCATATAGGAAGATGGAGATGACAAGGGAGCGCAGCAGTCTTACTTTGGAATGTAGACTGATGGTCCTGTCTTTCCAAATGGGCTTCAACCTTGTCAGGGCAGCAGTTGTTTGTGCGATCCTGGAGAGGACTTCCTGTTGGGACCCATTGTCTGATACAATGGCTCCTAAATATTTGAAGCTATGCACTGTGTTGAGGGATTGGCCTTGGACTTCGATGTCCGTGTTGATGCCATTGGTGTTGTTGGTCATCATTTTGGTTTTCTCTGCACTTATTTCCATTCCATAAGCTCTGGAGGTGGTGTCAAGCCTCTGTACCAGCTGTTCAAGTTCTTGTTCCTCTCCAGCCAATCCATCAATGTCAAAAATTGTGATTACAGTTTTTTTTTAAAGTAGTTTGAAAAGTAGTTAGCTACTTTTTTAAAAGTAGCGTAAAAGTAGCGAACTACATTCCTTCAAAATGTAACTGTAAAGTAGCGAACTACTTTTTTAGACTAATGTAACTGTAGTGTCCTATCCTATCCTATCCTGTCCCATAACCCGAAGGTCGTAGGGGCACCACAGATGATCGCTTAACCAGCATACTCCATCTTTCTCTGTCCTCAGCAGCCCTCATGGCTTCGCTCAGTGTCAAACCAGTCCATTCTCGAATGTTGTCCTCCCACCTCTTTTTCGGTCTCCCCCTTCTTCTACCTCCTTGCACTGTGCCTTGCAGAATGGTCTTTGCAAGGCCTGATGATCTGGTGACGTGGCCATACCATCGGAGTTTCCGTTTCAACAACACACAACTGTAGTGTAGCGGACTACTTTTCAAAAGTAGTTTGCCCATCCTTGGATTCAGGGCAGGGCAAAGTACCACTGAACAGATTTTCAACCACAGAATAATCTGCGAGAAATACCTACAGCACCAACAACATCTATATTTTATGTGTTTGTAGCCTTCAAGAAAGCATTTGACCGAGTCTGGCATGCAGCTCTGTGGGCAACAATGAAAGTGTACAACATCAGCCCTAAAATTATTGAAGTCATCAAAAGCCTGTATGACAAGGCTACCAGTGCAGTCCTCCACAACAGCGCCCTCGGAAACTGGTTCAGAACAACAATTGGTGTGCGTCAGGGATGCCTACTCTCTCCAACACTCTTCAACATCTTCCTAGAGCGCATCATGTCAGATGCCCTTGCAGATCAAGAAGGTACAGTCAGCATAGGGAAAGAGCAATCTCCAACCTTCGTTTTGCGGATGACATTGATGGATTGGCTGGAGAGGAACAAGAACTTGAACAGCTGGTAAAGAGGCTTGACACCACCTCCAGAGCCTATGGAATAGAAATAAGTGCAGAGAAGACCAAAATGATGACCAACAACACCAATGGCATCAATACGGACATCAAAGTCCAAGGCCAATCCCTCAACACAGTGCATAGCTTCAAATATTTAAGAGCCATTGTATCAGACAATGAGTCCCGACAGGAAGTCCTCTCCAGGATTGCACAAACAATTGCTGCCCTAGCGAGGTTGAAGCCAATTTGGAAAGACAGGACCATCAGCCTACATTCCAAGGTAAGACAGCTGCACTAAATTGTCATCACCATCTTCCTATACGTTTGCAAAAAATGGACCCTCACAGCATAGATCTACAACGAAGAATACCAAGCATGGAAGTGGGGATGCTACAGAAGACTTCTTGGCATTTTCTTAACCCAGCACATCACCAATGACGAAGACCATCACACAAGCCATTGGACAACACGATGACCTGCTCACAGTGGTGAAAAAACTAAAACTCCGATGGTATGACCACGTCACCAGATCATCAGGTCTTGCAAAGACCATCCTGCAAGGCACAGTGCATTAAGGTAGAAGAAGAGGGAGACCGAAAAAGAGGTGGGAGGACAACATTCGAGAATGGACTGGTTTGACACTGAGCGAAACCATCAGGGTTGCCGAGGACAGGGAAAGATGGAATATGCTGGTTAAACGATCATCTGTGGTGCCCCTATGACCTCCGAGTTACAGGATAGAATAGGATAGGATTTAGGGGGTGAGGGGGGGGGAGGTAGGGGTGTTGATGAGGAGGATCTTTGACACTTTATTGTCCATTTTTATTGGGAAATTCTGGGCCGCCTCCCCTTAGGAAGGCGTGCAGTAGTCACAGCCTGTGGCGCGCCCAAACCCAACTTATCTAATATTAGTTGTGTTTTTGAAATTTTGTTGTGGGAGCAAAACCGGAGAAAACACAGGCATGTTCATTTTGTTCTCCAGTCCTCTGTTGCTGTTCTATCTTTGTTTTTCTCTCTCAATCTCTGACACTGAAATTCCAAGCATTTAAAGAAAAGGAAAACTGCCATGATCAGTTAATAATAATAATAACTAATAATAATAATAATAATAAATAATAATACTAATAAATAATAATAAAACTGGATCTATATATGCCTCATTCCTAAATCAGACTCAAAGAGCAGCAATCTGTATCCTACATACACACTCACATGTTACAGATGCTCTTACATACACACTCACATGTTACAGATGCTCTTACATACACACTCACATGTTACAGATGCTCTTACGTACACACTCACATGTTACAGATGCTCTTACGTACACACTCACATGTTGCAGATGCTCTTACATACACACCAATCACCAATTCATCACTCAAACATGGGGTGTAAAGGCAAGTCACTATTAGAAGACAGAAAGGAAATCAAATCTTATTTTTTAATTTTAGACAGACTGCATCCAATACCATTATTGAAGGGAGGGAGGAAACCAGAGTACCCAGAGAATACCCTTGGTGATCTGAAATTCTTGTACCTAAGTCACGTAAGTTCGTCCCCTGTGAGGTTAGAACCCGCGACTTGTGGCAAAGGAAATCAGCTCTCTCTCTCTCTCACATGGACACTTCCACAGAAAACGATATAAGCATACATACTTGGACTCGCACACACAAGCAGAATCTTACACCTTACACTTTGAAGACCAGTGGGGGTGGGGGGGGGGGGACTAAACCACTCCCACTCACTCTCGCTCTCTCTCTCCCTCCCTCTCTCTCTTTCATCTGGGAAAAATCTAAAATCTACCTCTTTTGAAATAACATGAGGAAAACACAGTCTGAGGTGTTCGGGGCTGTAAATCTAACATCAAAGACTCATTTTAGAAACAAAATGGATACAACGAATACAAAAACACAATTGGTCACTAACCGTCGACTAAGGGTACAACAAACTTCGGGTATAACGAAGAGAAAACACTTTCCTCTGGACTTCGTTGTAAGCGCGTTCGATTGTATTTAGGACTCATCTCCTATCCTATCCTCGCACAGATTTGCTAAAATCTGGAATTCTTTTTTTTGTGGGTGAATACATAGACTCACATTGCTATGCATGTGAGTAACAAAAACCTCAAGCATTAATTTTTGCATTAAAAAGTAAAAAGGAAATCAACATTGAGAACGAACCACACCGACACAGCCCAATAGCTCATGAAGACCAATGACAAGACAGTAAGAGTAGTCAAATGTAAAGAATACACAAAAAACTTCAGAACTTCATTTTCATTAGGTCTTTTCGCCTACAGTTTTGTTTCCATTGATCATATCTGGATGACATAAAAATAAAATAATAATAAACACAATGCATCTGCTTTCACACAAAAAGTATATACTTTCTTATACTCCTGAAACATTCCAGTTTTCCAACTCTGAAATGAACAAGTTCTGGACCACAACGCGTGCAGAGTTCCTTTGCGTGCACTTTTGTTGTTCTGTTCTATTCAGTTCCGTTATTTAAAGTGACATCATCGTCATTACGTAACTCGATTTGCACAAGTTTGGTTTTACGTTGGAGGCATAGGTAAAGTCTAAATATATATACCAAACTTGAACCAAATCTCTCCAGTAGTTTGGGAGAAAATAGGATTAGAAACTGGAGGACCAAAACCCATATGACTCACATGCACCTTATGGAACTTTGATGTGAAGGCGTACCAACAGACATACACATAATAATAATTACTGAATATTCCTTCAGCTGTTTGACAAGCAATACAGGAAGTTCTATCCTACTGTTTTGAAACTTAAGACTCCATGCCTTAGTCATATATGTATTCAGTATTCTTGAACTTGAAGTACTATATTCTCAAGAAATAAATAGGAAATTAAATAAAAAAATTTATTAGCTGAACTTTAAACTAAATTATGCCTATCTGGACTAACGTTAATAATAATTATAGTAGTAATACTTTCCCATGATCCATTCTTTTAGGTTAGGTGTCTGTGGCCTGTCATTGTGAAGTTTATTTTAAATTTGCTTCGTTGCAAAATAAGATAAGATAGTTATTCATTGCTTACAGGGTCCAGCGGACTGCAAAAGACCCGAATCAGGACCATAAAATCAGGACCATAACTTCGTTGAAAGAAGACTCACCCCTGATCCGTATAAAAGATCTGCTGAAACAACCCTAGTGGTAACACTGACGGCACTACACCGGCCGGTCACTTTACAATAAAGGCATCCCATGCAAGGGACGCTGAGGCTATACTTTTAATTTATCGAACCCCCGTTTACAAAAACAAAATAGAATCTAAACATCATTACAAAATAGTAAAAAACGTCAATAACAGTACTAAACACAAAAACGACTACATCAATGCTAAATCATCTGATAAATTGGCATAACAACATAAGTGAATTACAAAGGTCTCAACACTAGCGTCAAATAACAAAAAAACAAGTTAAGATTGCAATCGCGGTGAAAAACTGTAGTTTTTTAGTTTACTTTTTACAATACTTGAACACAAACGAGCCGAATACAGTGTAACTCCAATGCGTTATCGCTAAATACTACAACACTGAACTGCATTAAGAAAAAACTACATCGTTAACAATACTCCTTCTAACATCGATGGCAGATGTCTGCTCACAAGGTGTAATTTTACCAAAAAATAAAGCAAAAATCTACAAAACAAAGAAATGCTAGACAACACAATTATGCTTTTGTTTTAATTTAAATCCAGCATCAACAACACCCTCTCCCCAAATTCGAAGATTACAAAACATTGGTATGACAAAAGCAACAGCATCAATCCTGAACTAGGAACACTACGAAAAGACAACACGAGTTAAATACGTCAGTAAATGACAAACAGTCCGACATTTAAAGACTATAGCAAGGATAATACATTAGTTTTATATTTACATGCACAATAATTTTATATTTAAACGCACGAAATAAAGAACTCCATTGACTACAGGGACATTGAATTGACCATGCACACGAAAGGGGGACTACATGGACAAAGAGACTAAATGGAGCATCAAAAAGCCTCGACTCAATGCAAACAGTGTGTACAAGATGCAGTTTTATTTCTTCAATTGCAAATTTTTTACAAAGATTCCTATCCTATCCTATCCCGTAACTCTGAGGTCATAGGGGCACCACAGGTGATCGTTTAACCAGCGTACTCCATCTTTCCCTGTCCTCAGCAACACTGATGGCTTCGCTCAGTGTCAAACCAGTCCATTCTCGAATGTTGTCCTCCCACCTCTTTTTCGGTCTCCCTCTTCTTCTACCTCCTTGCACTGTGCCTTGCAGGATGGTCTTTGCAAGACCTGATGATCTGGTGACGTGGCCACACCATCGGAGTTTCTGTTTTTTTCACCACTGTGAGCAGGTCATCGTGTTGTCCAATGGCTTGAGTGATGGTCTGTCGGACTTTGTTGTTGGTGATGTGCTGGGCATAGGAAATGCCCAGAGGACTTCTGTAGCACCTCATCTCCATGCTTTGTAGATTACAGGAGGCCAATCAAATTAACCCTTGCAAAAGTCAGTTCATTGCAATGTAAACACTGGACTGAAAAAGTATGAAAAATTATATATATTGATATCAACACTTATTTATCCAGCGACAAATTAACAATGGCTTAATCAATAAAAATGTTCTAAAGTATCCAAACTACTTTCACACATAGAACACACCATATATTGTTTCTGTAAACGTTCATATGAAACAATTTCCAGAAACTTGTTCTGTGCTCAACTTTTGGCAGGGTGTCTTACTAAAAAAATGAGTAAATTTTAAAATAAGACTATCTTGAAGTCAGAAATTGAAACATCGGTAAAAATGTAAACAGCTTCAATATCTTAACCACGCATTTGTGATGAAAAATTATCTCGCTTTATTGTATTTTATCATTCGCATTCGGGGCCAGTAAAAAGTAATTTAATTATTTGTACAACTCAGGCATAGTTCATTAATAATAAATGTACAATACAATATGGTGAGTGGAAGTTGTCACGCAAGATGGAATA
Source organism: Oncomelania hupensis (assembly GCA_036898135.1). Classification (NCBI taxonomy): domain Eukaryota; kingdom Metazoa; phylum Mollusca; class Gastropoda; order Littorinimorpha; family Pomatiopsidae; genus Oncomelania; species Oncomelania hupensis. The sequence goes on from CM072513.1 coordinate 87,171,041, forward strand.
ATATTTACCAAAGAGCTTTGTGTACTAGTGCAATGATATTCAATTGAGATGTGACAATTCCCATATCCCACTCCTAAAATGGGAAAGAAAAAAATCATTAATGTATCAGTTTGATCAATTTATTTTTTACAATACAAGAAGAACAGAAATGACACTAGAAAAAAAACCACAGAAACGTGTCCATGGCCACTTTACACATTTCTTTCCAATATTGTCATGCACGTACATAATAACAAATAGAAGCATTTGTTCGTACTTATTCTGTACACAAACACGAAGAAAACTTCTGCGCCAATGAGGTAAACAGAAAGTGATCAATCTTGCTGCAAAACCATTCATCTTATTTAATATTGTTAGAGTTACAACAAGGAAATACCAGTTCAGCAATAACACAATAACCATGTAATGTAATGTAATGTTCAGTGGTCAACTTATTTTTTGATCACAAAGAAAAACTAGAAGGGTAAAGCCCGAACAACTCACATGATTCTTATGAAACTCAATATTTAACATGAAAATTAGTGCCCAGTAAAAAAACAAAATTAAACGGTTGCATTAAAATGTAAAGCAATAGGACTTTGATTTTTCTATGCTCTTGACATTGAGCTGGCATTGATCTCCGGTTCCAAATACACTCATGTACGATCAAATAAAGTACAGCAAAAGCTGTATTATACCTCCCCAAAAGGGGATCTTAGGATAACTTGACCTTCAGTAACCTTGACCTTGGGATGCCCTTGACCCTCACACTTAATCTCTCATGCACCTCTGATGAAATAACCCAATTTTGTTGCCTACTATGGGTTAAATTTAGTCCTTCGGATAAGAATATAAACTGAGGACGTCTGTGCACGCACGCACGCATTCCATCGCATGGGCTTTAAAAATCCTGACGCTCAAGTCCTAGACGGGCGAGAGCCGGCTACACAAATACACTGTGCACGCACTGGGTCAGCCCTGGTCACACAGGGCAGTGCTCAGTCGTCTTGGTATCTCGCTATGCGCCCAAAACGCTGCAAGTGGGCGCCTCAGGTGGCTGTAGTTAGATCCTGTGTCGGCCAGACCACTGAGCATTCCACAATGGATTTAGACGCTATCAATGGACATCATCATCATCATCATCATCAAAAAGGAAACCATTCCATTGTACGATGACCTATTTTTTGTTATGATTTTGCAAGGCCTAATATGACCTTGACCAACGCAAAAATTGAACTTATTTGAAAGATCAATCTATCATCTTTAACAGGTCAAGGTCACTTCAAAGTACCTAAACAAATCGACTTTAGACTGCCGCAGTGATCTTGACCTAGGAGTGAGGTTGACAAAATGTGCATAGTATGTGTGTCTCGTTAATATCTATCATGCACCAAAGAATCATTAGTTCAATAGTAATAACCTAGAAAAAAATTGAAACTTTGTGAAAAATTGTCATTTTTTTGACTAACATTTGATGACCCTACCTTGGTTGTGATAGTTGAAATAGGCTCTGAGAACTTAACCACTTTAAAGTTTTTGCACAGACAGATCATGGACAGTGGAAATACAGATCGACGGAAAGATATTTTTTTCCCCGATATAATCTTCTGGACTATTTAGGACTCATCTCGCAGATTTGCAAAAATCTGGAATGAAAAAAAAATTGGGGTGGGGTGGTGTTGGGGGTGGAGATGGGGTGAGAGTGGGGTGGGGGGATGGGGTTGGGGGTGGAGGGAGGGGGGAGTACACAGACTCACACTGCTATGCATGTCATCACTGGAAAGTAGTTTATTTCGCTTTTGTACAGAAATCAACTGAATATTTCTTGGACAAAAACACACACACACACAAATTATTGATGTAAGCCTTCAGCAAAAGAATGTGTGAGGTCAATTCTTCACTCATGTCATTTCTTACAAAGGTCGTTTTAGCCACAAAACTAATGTGATTCCCGAAAAAATCCCGGCTGAACTAACAATGCCATAACTTGATGCATACTTTATAAAACTTATGCGTGATTTTGTGCGTGTCCCCTACAATTTTTCGAAGTACTAAAAACTGCCTGACAATGAGGACACTTCTAAGGTTTATCGCCTCTGTGTGTACGTTGATGTTTGTTCACACTGTTTAACTGTGTGAATGCTTTGCCACAGTCAATGCACTTGTAAGGTTTATCACCTGTGTGTGTACGTTGATGTATCTGCAGATTGCTTAAAAGTGTGAATGTTTTGCCACAGTCAGTGCACTTGTAAGGTTTATCACCTGTGTGTGTACGTTGATGTCTCTTCAGATCGCCTAACTGTCTAAATGCTTTGCCACAGTCAGTGCACTTGTAAGTTTTATCAACTGTGTGTGTACGTTGATGTGTCTTCAGTTGACGTGACATTGTGAATGTTTTGCCACAGTCAGTGCACTTGTAAGGTTTATCTCCTGTGTGTGTACGATGATGTCTCTTCAGATCGTCTAACTGTGTGAATGCTTTGCTACAGTCAGTGCACTTGTAAGTTTTTTCAACTGTGTGCGTACGTTGATGTCTCTTCAGATGACCTGACTCTGTGAATGCTTTGCCACAGTCAGTGCACTTGTACGGTTTATCACCTGTGTGTGTACGTTGATGATTCTGCAGATTGCCTAACAGTGTGAACGCTTTGCCACAGTCAGTGCATTTGTAAGGTCTATCACCTGTGTGTGTACGTTGATGTCTCTTCAGACCACCTAAGTCTGTGAATGCTTTGCCACAATCAGTGCACTTGTAAGGTTTATCTCCTGTGTGTGTAAGTTGATGTCTCTTCAGATGATTTGACTCATTGAATACTTTGCCACAGTCAATGCATTTGTAAAGTTCATTACCTGTGTGTTTACGTTGATGTTTCTTCAGACGACCTGACTCTGTGTATGCTTTGCCACAGTCAGTGCACTTGTAAGGTTTAGCACCTGTGTGTGTACGTTGATGTGTCTTCAGATGACTTAACACTGTGAATGCTTTGCCACAATCAGTGCACTTGTAAGGTTTATCACCTGTGTGTATACGATGATGTGTCTTCAGATGACCTGACTCTGTGAATGCTTTACCACAATCAGGGCACTTGTAAGGTTTATCACCTGTGTGAGTACGTTGATGCTTCTTCAGATCGCTTAACTGTATGAATGCTTTGACACAGTCAGTGCACTTGTAAGGTTTATGACCTGTGTGAGTACGTTGATGCTTCTTCAGATCGCTTAACTGTATGAATGCTTTGACACAGTCAGTGCACTTATAAGGTTTATCACCTGTGTGAGTACGTTGATGCTTCTTCAGATCGCTTAACCATGTGAATGCTTTGACACAGTCAGTGCACTTGTAAGGTTTATCACCTGTGTGTGTATGTTGATGAGTCTTCAGACGACCTGAAATTGTGAATGCTTTGCCACAGGCAGTGCGTTTGTAAGGTTTATTACCAGTGTGTGTACGTTGATGTATCTTCAGATCGCTTAACTGTGTGAATGCTTTGCCACAGTCAGTGCACTTGTAAGATTTATCACCTGTGTGTATACGTTGAGGTGTCTTCAGATGACCTGACTGTGTGAGAGCCTTGCTACAGTTAGTACGCTTAGTTGTGTTACTTATCGAGGTGCTGTCAGAGTGTACTAGCTTGTGTGAGTTCAAGTACTGTGCTGTTGTAAAAACCTTGTCACATACCTCACAAATAAAACGTTTTACTTTCAGGTCCTCTTCCCTCTTTCCTAGCATATCACTAACTCCACCAACTGAATTCATGCTGACGTTTGAGAGTTTCTGTTTGTGGTAGGACATCATGTGAGTCCTGAGACTCGTGAACTGTACAAAAGCTGAGGAACATTGCTGGCATTTGTATTTCCTCTCCAGCGAAAGTAGCTTGGATGTTTTGGGGTTACTCGATGCCAATTGGTGCTTTTCGGCGATAGCGGATGTATTCTGCTAAAACACACAAAGAAGAGAACAAGATCTTAATCGATACGGTCGGAAACAATTCGAAATAAGCAAACTGAAATATTACTTAACATCATTTACAAAACTTTATTTGAATTTGTTTTATATTTTTAAACCAACAATGTACTCCCATGACCTCTATGGAGAAAATGGATTTCTAGTATAATTGTAACTATAATCTATATATTTCACGATGATTTAGTATACAATGACCCTGCTGAATTATCAAGCAATCATCAATATACTATATGAATATCGAATACATGCACACCTACACAGTGAGAACAAATTGCGCTGCATTTTAAAAGCAATACCTTAGTATCTGTTTTCTTGTCTTCATCACTGTCGCCAAACTAACAGGGTACAAAGTGAGTCACCAAGGTAATAGCTCTTGTAAATGTCACAAGTCACTATTATCTAATACTTACTGGTGTATCTTCAACAACAAGCAGAGGACCATGTTCTGGACAGTCACCTTCATGTTCCAAGTTACATTCTTCACAATCTGAAATGTACACTAAAATTAGTTTTGCTGCAGATAAGACACAGACAGCTAATGTGTTTCCTTGCCTTACAGAAGAAATACGACATGAAACAACATGACCAATTGTTCTCTGGTCTACCATTTTGCATTTAAACATATAGAAAACAGAAGAAACTCGCCTAATGGTGAGAACTGTCTCTCTGGCACAGCTCCATGGTAAGTACTGTCGGTAAGAAACATTTAATAAACCTAGATGGGCAGGCTTGACAACAAAGACGTTTACTCATTTATAAAAGGAGTGCAGCAACAAAACTTACTGGTCAACAGGAAATTGTTGAGAGGCTTTCGGGTAGTCCTTCTTTAACCCTAATTAAACTTTGAACTAGAAGGGAAAAGCCCATATGACCCACATGCTCTTTATGGAATAAGTCCCCTCCCTCTCTTCACCCCACCCCACTTCCCTCCCACCCAAAAAAAAAATGTATGGAAACAGTATTAAACTGTAAAGTAATACAGACTTTGATAATTTTTCGATGCTCCTACCCTCAGATGACCTTGACCCCCAGCTCCAAATACACTCATGTACAATGACATACTTAAACTACAACAAAAGTTTTGTTATGCCAATAAACAGTGACCTTGGTATGACCTTGATCTTCAGCGACTTTGACATGAACTTGACCTTCGTGTGATCTCTCATGCTCGTGTGTAATCAAAAACCCCAATGTTGTTGCATATACGTGGGGGGGGGGGGGGGGGGTGGTGTCTAATATAGAGACATTCTACTGTACGATGACCCATTTTTTATTGTTTTAGTAAGACCTAAAATGACCTTGACCTTCACAATCAACTCAAAAACAACATTTATATGAAAGATCTATCTGTTACCTCTAAATACAACAAGTTTTAGCATAATATCTCTCATATTTTTGGCTCGTCACTTCCAAGTACCCATACGAACCAACTATGGACAGAGCTAGTGACCATGACGCGAGGATGACCAAATGTGCATAATATAATATATTATGCTAAAATAATCTTAAGTTCAATAGTATTAATGTAAATAAAAAGTAAACTTTTGCAAAAACTTGTCATTTCTTGACTAACATTTTGCAAAAAATTTTCATTTCTTGACTAACATTTGCTGACTATGTGACATTAACCTTGAAGTGAAGTCATTAATTCACTGATAAGGTCTTGTGGGTATACCCCATCCTACGAAGTTCAGTTGTGATACATGAAAAAGATTCAGAGTACTTAGCCATTCTTACAGTTTTGCACAGATGGTCAGCGGACGGAGGACTAACAAACTGATGGACGACGAATGGACAGACAAAAACTTGTTTGTGGATATCATTTTTCGACTAGTATTTAGGACTCGTCTCACCTAGATTTGCACAAATCTGGACAAGTTTGATTTTGGGATGAAGTACAAAGAGTTCTATTCAATCATATCCCGTAAATCAAAAAGCAATATATTCAATTTTCACACCCACAAAATTAAATTTCCTACAATGTATTCTTTCCTACACAACATTAAATTTCCTACAATGTATTACTTCCTACATGTGGTGTCTTTTCAAATACAAAATTGCAAAAATCCACACGATTACAACATTAATTTTTTTTAAGCATACTCAATGCAGCTAAATTACTCTTTAATGTTATCAAGTCTCAAAACAAACAAAAACAACGGAAAATAGAATGGAATATCCTACTCACAAATGAATCTGTCATCATTAGGCACCTCAAGTTCCATGTAGTTAATGGATGGTCGTTTTCTAAAGCTGTACACATGTGGCTCTTCATCACTCTCGTGGGATTTCGTCTGTTTTAAGTGTCTTTTTGGCTAAACAATAAAACAAGCCATAGTTTAGCAAGCAATATTAGAGGAACCAGGAGGACCTGAGAGAATATTGATCACCTAAATAAAATGTATGACGTTGATAGGGGTGAAAAAAGTTTTTAAAGTTCTTGCATTTTCTTCATCAATTGAACAACTGCAAATTTATAACAATTACTAGGCATTTACAAGAAATCAGAAGATTGTGCACTTGTAATTTTTTAAAATTTATTTACATTTTTTTTAGCCATGTGGGTTTGGGCACTGAATAGAATAGACCCAACGTTTTCCAACGTGTCATAAGAGGTGACTAACAGGGGTGATGTTAGCATGGCATCATTGGGCGACAGTCTTCTACACAGAAGTCACCGGCCAGGATGGAGAAACCTCATGTTACTACAGGTTCAACGACCACGTGCTCGGCGCCAAGGAGAGCCACACTGTATTCATGGATATCGGCTATGGCCAACAGCATGGAGAGGATTGGGCCCTGCCAGGTCTTTCTTGTCCAAGACACACTGCATGATGAAAAGAACCATTTACTCCATACCGGATCGGTCGTCGCCCAGATCACCAAGGACCGCACCTTCCGTTGGCAACCAGGATGGAGGCGATAATCGTGCTACTGATAGACAACTTAGCAAGATCCGCACCAAAGACAACATCGTCATAGGAACCTGGAATGTCAGGACCATAAATGCGGAGGGAAAATGAGAAGAACTGCCCCACGAGCTGGACCACTATCGATGGAAGGTTTTAGGGATCAGCGAACTGCGCTGGAAAGGCCTAGGTGAAACAACGACCGACAAAGGTCACAAGCTCTATTTCAGCGGTAGAGATGATAGGCATGAACACGGCGTTGGATTCATGGTCCACATGAACATTCTAGCCACTGTCATGGGTTGCCGCCCAGTCTCCAGTAGGCTCATTACCATCCGCCTGAGAGCAGCCCCTTTCAACATCACCGTCATCCAGGCCTATGCCCCAACATCAGACTATGACGACAGCGAAATGGAGGATTTCTATTAAAATCTACAGGCGGTCCTTGACCAAGTGCCGAAGAAGGACATAGTCATAATGCAAGGCGACTGGAATGCCAAGGTTGGCCAAGATGCGCACCACAACTGGGGAGAAACACGTGGACCCCACTGCAACAACGAGACAAATGACAGGGGTCTGAGACTCTTGGAGTTTGCCAGATACAACAATCTGATACTGGCAAACACGCTTGGTCTCCACAAAAAATCCAGATGATGGACATGGCACAGTCCCGGCGGGGAGCATCACAACCAGATCGACTACATCATGGTCAAGAAACGCTTCAGATCAAGCATCAACATTGGCAGGACACGCACTTTTTTAAGAGCATACATCGGAAGTGACCACGATCTCATTATGATGTCTTTCCGGCTCCACTTGAAGAGAGTAAACACAGCAAAGTGCACTAGATTGAAGTTTGACCTGGACAAACTGCAAGACCCGGAGGTGACAGAAATATTTTAGGCCACAATTGGGGGGAAATTTGCACCACTGCTCATTTTGGGAGCTAGTGAAGTAGATGTCAACACCATGATAACCACCTTCAACTCAGCTGTGACAGATTCCACCACGGAGATCATTGGAAAGCACCAGCCAAAGAAGAAGCTGTGGATTACACCTGAACTTTTGGACTTGTGTAATGAAGAGAGATGAAAAAGAAAAAGAACACCTAACAGGGAGCTGATGCTTACCAAAAAATCAACAATGACATCCAAATAGGCATGCGCACAGCAAAGGAGAACTGGACAAAAGATCAATGCCAGAAAATAGAGAACCGTCTGAACAAGAACAACAGCAAGAAGGCCTACCAGACTGTGAAGTGGCTGACAAGTGTTAATCAGCTCAAGGTCTCCACGATCCAAAGCAAGTCTGGCATATTCCTTACAAAAGAACAAGAAGTCTTGGACTGATGGACAGAGTACTGCTCTGACCTTTACAACCACACACCAAACAGAGACCCATCAGTTCTAGCATATCCTGAGAACAGAGAAGAAGAAGAAATCCTCCCAATTCTCCAAGAAGAAGTTGAGGCAGCAGTGCAATCGCTGAAGAAGGGGAAGTCAGCGGACGTGGACAACATACCCACGGAACTGCTTCAAGCAGGAGGAGAAGCGATGATTGACGCACTCACCATTATCTGTAACAAGATCTGGCAGAGTGGGGAGTGGCCTACACCAGGACCCAGTCGCTTGTCATCACTTTTCCCAAAAAAGGTAACCTTCAGGAATGTGAAAATTACCGCACATCAACCTCATCAGCCATCCCAACAAGGTCCTCCTGAAAATAATACTCAACAGGTTTAACCCCAAGCTGAACATATCATAGCTGAAGAACAAGCAGGATTCAGGCAAGGATGGGCAAGTAGCGAGAGTAGCGACTACATTTTGTAGTTTCGCTACTATTTGGAGTAGTTTGTAACGATCCAAACTACATATTGTAAAAATGTAGTTGTAAAGCAGCGAACTACAAATTTGTCAGTAGCGAAGTAGCGAAAATGTGTTTTTCGCTACGCTACTTCCCTTGCCGTGTGACTTGCACTTTCAGTCAAGCCGAAGCGAGTGCTGTCTCGCGCGAGATTGATCGCTCGCTCAGCGAACGGAAGCCTGATTGTGATAGGCTGAAAGCAAAAGCCAGCCACGTGACTTTCAAAAGCGCGCGTCAGTCATCTCAGTCTTTGTTCCGGCAAATCAAGCACAGAACGCACAAATTTTAGACCGCAGAAGATGGAGAAACTTCCAACTTTGTTTAAACCATATGTAGAATTTTTTCATTTCAAAGAAGAAACGGACAATGCATTTATATTTAAATGCAAGTACAGATGCAATGAGTATTCAACGAGCAAGACGACAGCATCCAATCTAAGGCTTAATTTCAAGTCTGCGTATACAACCTTATGGCTGTATTTATGTTTTGTATCAGACATAACTGAGTACATATAACTTTTTTTTTTCTATTTTTGACTTTGATTATTAATTTATTATTAATAATATTTTTTGTATTTTGCAAATGGTACATAATGTATTAAGTGTGCTCCTATATAATGATCTTGACTTGCAATGTTATCAATAACAAATTTTGTAGTCTAAGGAAATATTTTGTATCTTTTTTTTTCTTTTTTTTTTGTAATCTGATAAAAAGCATATATTATTAAAAGTATTCACTTTTTTTTCTTGTCTTTTTTAAAAAATTTACTTACATTTAAAAAATACTTAGCAGTCCCATTGTGATTATCCTATCCTATCCTATCTCATCCTGTCCCGTAACCCGGAGGTCGTAGGGGCACCACATATGATCGTTTAACCAGCATACTCCATCTTTCTCTGTTCTCAGCAGCCCTGATGGCTTCGCTCAGTGTCAAACCAGTCCATTCTCGAATGTTGTCCTCCCACCTCTTTTTTGGTCTCCCTCTTCTTCTACCTCCTTGCACTGTGACTTGCAGAATAGTCTTTGCAGCAAGGCCTGATGATCTGGTGACGTGGCCATACCATCGGAGTTTCCGTTTCTTCACCATTGTGAGCAGGTCATCGTGTTGTCCAATGGCTTGTGTGATGGTCTGTCGGACTTCGTCGTTGGTGATGTGTTGGGTATAGGAAATGCCCAGAAGTCTTCTGTAGCACCTCATCTCCATGCTTTGTATTCTTCGTTGGAGATCTGCTGTGAGGGTCCATGTTTCGCAAGCATATAGGAAGATGGAGATGACAAGGGAGCGCAGCAGTCTTACTTTGGAATGTAGACTGATGGTCCTGTCTTTCCAAATGGGCTTCAACCTTGTCAGGGCAGCAGTTGTTTGTGCGATCCTGGAGAGGACTTCCTGTTGGGACCCATTGTCTGATACAATGGCTCCTAAATATTTGAAGCTATGCACTGTGTTGAGGGATTGGCCTTGGACTTCGATGTCCGTGTTGATGCCATTGGTGTTGTTGGTCATCATTTTGGTTTTCTCTGCACTTATTTCCATTCCATAAGCTCTGGAGGTGGTGTCAAGCCTCTGTACCAGCTGTTCAAGTTCTTGTTCCTCTCCAGCCAATCCATCAATGTCAAAAATTGTGATTACAGTTGTTTTTTTAAGTAGTTTGAAAAGTAGTTAGCTACTTTTTTAAAAGTAGCGTAAAAGTAGCGAACTACATTCCTTCAAAATGTAACTGTAAAGTAGCGAACTACTTTTTTAGACTAATGTAACTGTAGTGTAGCGGACTACTTTTCAAAAGTAGTTTGCCCATCCTTGGATTCAGGGCAGGGCAAAGTACCACTGAACAGATTTTCAACCACAGAATAATCTGCGAGAAATACCTACAGCACCAACAACATCTATATTTTATGTGTTTGTAGCCTTCAAGAAAGCATTTGACCGAGTCTGGCATGCAGCTCTGTGGGCAACAATGAAAGTGTACAACATCAGCCCTAAAATTATTGAAGTCATCAAAAGCCTGTATGACAAGGCTACCAGTGCAGTCCTCCACAACAGCGCCCTCGGAAACTGGTTCAGAACAACAATTGGTGTGCGTCAGGGATGCCTACTCTCTCCAACACTCTTCAACATCTTCCTAGAGCGCATCATGTCAGATGCCCTTGCAGATCAAGAAGGTACAGTCAGCATAGGGAAAGAGCAATCTCCAACCTTCGTTTTGCGGATGACATTGATGGATTGGCTGGAGAGGAACAAGAACTTGAACAGCTGGTAAAGAGGCTTGACACCACCTCCAGAGCCTATGGAATAGAAATAAGTGCAGAGAAGACCAAAATGATGACCAACAACACCAATGGCATCAATACGGACATCAAAGTCCAAGGCCAATCCCTCAACACAGTGCATAGCTTCAAATATTTAAGAGCCATTGTATCAGACAATGAGTCCCGACAGGAAGTCCTCTCCAGGATTGCACAAACAATTGCTGCCCTAGCGAGGTTGAAGCCAATTTGGAAAGACAGGACCATCAGCCTACATTCCAAGGTAAGACAGCTGCACTAAATTGTCATCACCATCTTCCTATACGTTTGCAAAAAATGGACCCTCACAGCATAGATCTACAACGAAGAATACCAAGCATGGAAGTGGGGATGCTACAGAAGACTTCTTGGCATTTTCTTAACCCAGCACATCACCAATGACGAAGACCATCACACAAGCCAATGGACAACACGATGACCTGCTCACAGTGGTGAAAAAACTAAAACTCCGATGGTATGGCCACGTCACCAGACCATCAGGCCTTGCAAAGACCATCCTGCAAGGCACAGTGCATTAAGGTAGAAGAACAGGGAGACCGAAAAAGAGGTGGGAGGACAACATTCGAGAATGGACTGGTTTGACACTGAGCGAAACCATCAGGGTTGCCGAGGACAGGGAAAGATGGAATATGCTGGTTAAACGATCATCTGTGGTGCCCCTATGACCTCCGAGTTACAGGATAGAATAGGATAGGATTTAGGGGGTGAGGGGGGGGGAGGTAGGGGTGTTGATGAGGAGGATCTTTGACACTTTATTGTCCATTTTTATTGGGAAATTCTGGGCCGCCTCCCCTTAGGAAGGCGTGCAGTAGTCACAGCCTGTGGCGCGCCCAAACCCAACTTATCTAATATTAGTTGTGTTTTTGAAATTTTGTTGTGGGAGCAAACCCGGAGAAAACACAGGCATGTTCATTTTGTTCTCCAGTCCTCTGTTGCTGTTCTATCTTTGTTTTTCTCTCTCAATCTCTGACACTGAAATTCCAAGCATTTAAAGAAAAGGAAAACTGCCATGATCAGTTAATAATAATAATAACTAATAATAATAATAATAATAATAATAAATAATAATACTAATAAATAATAATAAAACTGGATCTATATATGCCTCATTCCTAAATCAGACTCAAAGAGCAGCAATCTGTATCCTACATACACACTCACATGTTACAGATGCTCTTACATACACACTCACATGTTACAGATGCTCTTACATACACACTCACATGTTACAGATGCTCTTACGTACACACTCACATGTTACAGATGCTCTTACGTACACACTCACTGTTACACTCCGTTTGATGTTGGTGTTTTCTATCAGTATCTGATTCAGCCCCGATGCTTGAATTCCTGATAGTTGTGTAACTCAGATTCGTTTATTCACACAGCCCGTCCAAACAGCATACAAGTCACAAAGTCGGCGTATGAAGTTTTCCACTTTTATTCAGCACACATCAACAACTGCATACAATTCTCAATTCAACTCAACAACTTTCACAGCAACTCTCCAGATCACTATCAACAACTTTACTCTCTCAACACCGACTCGGCACACGATTAAATAACCTCTCTCTTTTCTGGAACAATATGGTACATGGTAGAAATGACGCACTGCCACCAATCGAACTAAAGATCGTCATCACTGACTTACGTCATTCACATTTTCTCTACTTCCGGGAACATTCACGACCTTCGATATCCATCCGGAAATTTCTATCAAGAGTAAACACGCAGATCCAGAAGATTCTCAAATAATATCGACTAACGCAAATTATCAACGTTATACAAAGCCTCTCCTAACAACAATGCAAACTCAAATCAAAGGTAAATAAACACCATTATTGAATACTTTGCAAATCGAAACGATTAGATCTATCGTACACGCTTCAGCCATATTATCATTCGCGTTTCAACGTAACATATAACCCCCCACTCAAGAAGAAATTTACCCAATTTCTTTCAACAACGTTGAAACGTAATGCACAAACAAAGTTCAGAATTAAAACTTATTTCAGACTGTCTCATTTACTGTCAATGTTCTCAGTTTATATACACAGAGTCCATGTTTTTCATCCGCAAGTCTTTCTGGATACCGTCAATGTTCACAGATCATTTACCCAGTCAACGTTTTTCATTTTCAAGTCTGTCATTACCAATATTCTTAGTTCGTCCACACAGTCAATGTTCTTTCATTCGCAAGGAAACGACGCCCTCGTCAGTTGCGGTCGTCATCGGCCCAGGGTCAAAGACAGTGATCTCGTGGGCTTTCCTGGAGTCAGTGCATCCTCCGTTGTCTTCCTCTCCCGTCGGATGTCCGACGCAGTCGACGTTGTCAGCTCCCAGAATGCATTCGCTGGGTCTCACGGTCAGGTTGGCTTCTGCGGGACGGTGGAACAGCTCCCTCAAGGTCTGCAGATGCTCCTTCCAGGTCTGGGTGTGGACTTCATGTTCGACCAAAGTCGTAGAGCCTGGGACATCACTGGAGCTATGGGGAAACTCGCCCATAAGGTCCTTGAGCTCCATCTTTTGACCTTCCGTCAAGCTTGGTCCTAGCTTAACATCATCGATGCCTTCTTTGCTGTGGAAGTCTCCAAGTTCCAACAGTTCCTCGCTATCAAAGCTGTTGTCGATCTCAGCTGCTGTTGCCACATGCACAGTCTCTGATGGCCTTTCCACGTACAGCTTGAGGAGGTTGGCGTGGTATATCTTGGAATGCTGGCCGACCTTCACCTTGTAGTCGTTGATCCCCACCACGGTCTCCACTTCGTACGGGCCTTTCCACTGCATCAGCAACTTATTGTGATCAGTAGGTAGCAGCACCAGCACTTTGTTGCCAGGTTTAAACTTCCTGTTCACAGCCCTACGATCATAATAGTGCTTTCCACAGTCCTGGGACTTCTTCAGGTTTTCTCTGGCTATCTCGAGAGTCTGCTCCAGCTTCTCCCGTAGCTCAAACACGTACTGGTAGCTGTTCTTCACCTCTGGGGTGTCTACTTCTTTCGTCCACAGTTCTTTTAGGATGTGCATCGGCCCTCGGATGGTTCTTCCGTACAGCAGCTCGAACGGAGAAAAGCCGGTGGACTCCTGCGGTACTTCTCTGTAGGCGAAAAGTAAGGCGTTGATGTAGCGATGCCATTGTCTGGGCTGCTCGCTGCACAGTTTCTTCAGGGTGGACTTCAGCGTAGCATTGAACTTTTCGACAAGCCCGTTGCACATCGGATGGTAGGGTGTCGTAGTCAAATGCCGGATGCTCAGCAGTCTGTTCACCTCCTTCATGCAGTCAGAGACGAACTGCGTCCCGAGGTCTGTCAGAATTTCTTCAGGCACTCCAAGCCTACTGAACATGTCCACCAGTGCCTCTGCTACAGTTTCAGTGTCAATCTTCTTCAGTGGCACTGCTTCTGGGTACCGAGTCGCATAGTCCACTAAAGTCAGTACCCACCGATGACCTTCTTCACTCGGAGGTCTTATTTCGCCGATTAAGTCTAAGGCCACCCTCTTGAAAGGTCGGTCGATCAAAGGCATCCTCTGCATAGGTACTTTCGGGACCCTTCCTCGAGGTATGGTCTTCTGGCAAATGTCACATGATCGGCAGAAACGGCTGACGTCCGCATGAAGCCCTGGCCAGTAGAACACCGCCTGTATTTTGTCTGACGTCTTCTTGATGCCTAGGTGACCTCCCATGATTGAGTCATGCGCTACTTCCATCACCTGGCGCCTTAGGGGTAACGGTACCAAGACTTGACGTAGTGGTTTCCCTCCGTTGACCCTCGGGTGCTGGAAGATTCGATACAGGATCTTGGCCTTCACCTCAAAATAGACCGTACCACTGCCTTTGGTCACGTGGTCTTGGCGGTTCCTGTACTTGTTTAAAGTACTATCAGCTTCCTGGAGCTGGATCAGCTTATCTCTGTCCACGATGGCAGCTTTAGAGTTGTCGGCGACCTTCAGTGGCGTAGACGTCTTGTCTCTCTTGGCCTGGGCCCTGGTAGTAACGGCACCGACGACCTCTGGTCGGCAGGGCTGAGCCGGAGTAACCACATTGTCCCGTAGCAGCTCTGTAAGGTCTCCATCGGGAAATGGCAATGGATCCTCCTCCACAACTTCGACGTGTTGAATTGAGGCAGGACTCCACTCTGGATCGGGGTCGTCGGGTCGTCTCGCGCCGTCGATATTCCCGATCATCAAATCGTATAGCGGCTTCTTCAGGCAAACCGCTTCGACTTCGCCTACGTAGAAAGGGGTGTTGACATGAATTTTCGCAACTGGCGCTTTCACACACTTGCTGTCGGCCATGAGTGTCCATTTTGAATCGCCAGTGAACTGTTCTTTAGCGATTAAATCTTCTCTGACGATGACCCCACTGCAGCCAGAGTCTCTTAAGACAGTCACTTCATGATTTCCGACGCGTCCCTTTGAAACAGGCATGTTCTGGACGGTCACAGCTGCGCTGGCGACGACGGGGATGGATTTTCCGTTGGCAAGGAGAAGTTGGCCATCGGTCATGCACTCTTGCACATCGGCAGGGGTAGCTGTGCGCTTGGTCTCACTCGGAAGGATGACGCTCCCGCCGCACACTTGATGGTCAGATCTACTGTTTTGCCGTTGATTGGAGAACCGCCTCTGCCGGTTGCCCGCCGCTGCGTTGTCCGTACTGCTCCGCTGTCCGCTATTTCTGCTTTGAGGGCAGCTGGCAGCTCTGTGGTCTGTAGCGTTGCAGATAAAACAGCCTCTTGAGTGCCCTTCCCTGGGAGGAGGCGTGGAGTCTGTCTGTCTCTGGCTCGTCTGGCTTCCCTGGATCTGGTTCACATGGTTTCCAGTCTTCTGAAAATGTTTCGTCGCGCTGGGTGGCCCCAACGTTTTCCCATGAGCGATAAGATATCTTTCAGCAGCCTCAGTCACATCTTTAAGCGTCTGCAGCTTTTGTTCTTCTAAGTGGGTCGCTAGGTCCTTGTGACAGGCATTGAGAAGTTGTTCTTTCACAATCAGGTCATGGAGACTGTCGTAAGACTTCATTTCGCCTGATAACTCCACCCACTTGTGTAGATATGACGACAGGCGCTCCACAAACTGCTTTGGCGTCTCGTCTGACTTAGGCCGGCATTCACGGAAGCGTTTACGGTAGCCCTTCTCTGTAAAGTTGTAGCACTGCAATAGGGCCTCTTTCAAGACGTCGTAGTCTTTAGCGTCATCGTCCGACAATCTGGTGTAGACGTCGAGTGCTTCTCCCGTCAGAAGTGCACTTAGTCGAATCGCCCAGTCTTGAGGTTGCCAGTTAGAGCTTTTGGCAAACCTTTCAAATCTCGCCAAATAACTGTCGATCTGGTCCTTCCCGTCGACGAAAGCTGGCAATTTTGGAGCCATGTGGTCGCTGACGACTTGTGGCGCATGCTGATTGTTTTGGATACGCGCCAACTCCAGCTGGTACTGACGCTCAGCCTCTAATTGTCTCTCGTCCATCTCTCTTTCTTCTCGGCGACGCTGCTCTTCTAGTTCTCTTTCTTCACGGCGACGCTGCTCTTCTAGTTCTCGTTCTTGTATTCTCTCCTGGGACTTGACGTACTCCGTCAACTGTTTCCCTTTTAGATTCAGTTGAATCCCTTTCTGCCAGAAGTCAGCCATCTTGATGCTTCTGGAAAGTTCTGGAAAGTTCTTTTCTGGAAAGTTCTTTTCTGGAAAGTTCTTTTTCTAGAAAGTTCTTGACTGTGCTGCACCCTTCTAGACTGTTCTAGAACAGCACGCTTTCTGCAGTAGCGCTGATGCTTGTCACTAGTCGCCTTTGCTGACGCAGGCCCCGCTGTCCTCGTCGTATGCGACGCTGCACCACGCTGGTGTTGATGTACACGCTCCTGTGCTGAAGTAGACGCGACGTCCGCTCGTCGCTCTCTCTAATACTGGCGATGTAGCTCCGAGACTGTCCCTCGACGTAGTCCTGCGGCAGCCACGTAGTCCCGCTCTGTTGTTCGCTCACGAAGCAACTCTTCGGCGACTACACGCCCTTGCAGTCAACCCGAACCTATCGGTGATGTAGTCCCAGTATGTTGGCCCCTCTCGACGCAACTCGTTGGCGGCTACCCTCGATGACTGCTTCTCGTAACGTTGACTCGCTTGTTGTAGCAGTTGAACCCTTGGCTATGGCGTGAATCGCGGCTTGACCCCCAAAATGTTACACTCCGTTTGATGTTGGTGTTTTCTATCAGTATCTGATTCAGCCCCGATGCTTGAATTCCTGATAGTTGTGTAACTCAGATTCGTTTATTCACACAGCCCGTCCAAACAGCATACAAGTCACAAAGTCGGCGTATGAAGTTTTCCACTTTTATTCAGCACACATCAACAACTGCATACAATTCTCAATTCAACTCAACAACTTTCACAGCAACTCTCCAGATCACTATCAACAACTTTACTCTCTCAACACCGACTCGGCACACGATTAAATAACCTCTCTCTTTTCTGGAACAATATGGTACATGGTAGAAATGACGCACTGCCACCAATCGAACTAAAGATCGTCATCACTGACTTACGTCATTCACATTTTCTCTACTTCCGGGAACATTCACGACCTTCGATATCCATCCGGAAATTTCTATCAAGAGTAAACACGCAGATCCAGAAGATTCTCAAATAATATCGACTAACGCAAATTATCAACGTTATACAAAGCCTCTCCTAACAACAATGCAAACTCAAATCAAAGGTAAATAAACACCATTATTGAATACTTTGCAAATCGAAACGATTAGATCTATCGTACACGCTTCAGCCATATTATCATTCGCGTTTCAACGTAACACTCACATGTTGCAGATGCTCTTACATACACACCAATCACCAATTCATCACTCAAACATGGGGTGTAAAGGCAAGTCACTATTAGAAGACAGAAAGGAAATCAAATCTTATTTTTTAATTTTAGACAGACTGCATCCAATACCATTATTGAAGGGAGGGAGGAAACCAGAGTACCCAGAGAATACCCTTGGTGATCTGAAATTCTTGTACCTAAGTCACGTAAGTTCGTCCCCTGTGAGGTTAGAACCCGCGACTTGTGGCAAAGGAAATCAGCTCTCTCTCTCTCACATGGACACTTCCACAGAAAACGATATAAGCATACATACTTGGACTCGCACACACAAGCAGAATCTTACACCTTACACTTTGGAGACCAGTGGTGGGGGGGGGGGGGGACTAAACCACTCCCACTCACTCTCGCTCTCTCTCTCCCTCCCTCTCTCTCTTTCATCTGGGAAAAATCTAAAATCTACCACTTTTGAAATAACATGAGGAAAACACAGTCTGAGGTGTTCGGGGCTGTAAATCTGACATCAAAGACTCATTTTAGAAACAAAATGGATACAACGAATACAAAAACACAATTGGTCACTAACCGTCGACTAAGGGTACAACAAACTTCGGGTATAACGAAGAGAAAACACTTTCCTCTGGACTTCGTTGTAAGCGCGTTCGATTGTATTTAGGACTCATCTCCTATCCTATCCTCGCACAGATTTGCTAAAATCTGGAATTCTTTTTTTTGTGGGTGAATACATAGACTCACATTGCTATGCATGTGAGTAACAAAAACCTCAAGCATTAATTTTTGCATTAAAAAGTAAAAAGGAAATCAACATTGAAAACGAACCACACCGACACAGCCCAATAGCTCATGAAGACCAATGACAAGACAGTAAGAGTAGTCAAATGTAAAGAATACACAAAAAAACTTCAGAACTTCATTTTCATTAGGTCTTTTCGCCTACAGTTTTGTTTCCATTGATCATATCTGGATGACATAAAAATAAAATAATAATAAACACAATGCATCTGCTTTCACACAAAAAGTATATACTTTCTTATACTCCTGAAAAATTCCAGTTTTCCAACTCTGAAATGAACAAGTTCTGGACCACAACGCGTGCAGAGTTCCTTTGCGTGCACTTTTGTTGTTCTGTTCTATTCAGTTCCGTTATTTAAAGTGACATCATCGTCATTACGTAACTCGATTTGCACAAGTTTGGTTTTACGTTGGAGGCATAGGTAAAGTCTAAATATATATACCAAACTTGAACCAAATCTCTCCAGTAGTTTGGGAGAAAATAGGATTAGAAACTGGAGGACCAAAACCCATATGACTCACATGCACCTTATGGAACTTTGATGTGAAGGCGTACCAACAGACATACACATAATAATAATTACTGAATATTCCTTCAGCTGTTTGACAAGCAATACAGGAAGTTCTATCCTACTGTTTTGAAACTTAAGACTCCATGCCTTAGTCATATATGTATTCAGTATTCTTGAACTTGAAGTACTATATTCTCAAGAAATAAATAGGAAATTAAATAAAAAATTTTATTAGCTGAACTTTAAACTAAATTATGCCTATCTGGACTAACGTTAATAATAATTATAGTAGTAATACTTTCCCATGATCCATTCTTTTAGGTTAGGTGTCTGTGGCCTGTCATTGTGAAGTTTATTTTAAATTTGCTTCGTTGCAAAATAAGATAAGATAGTTATTCATTGCTTACAGGGTCCAGCGGACTGCAAAAGACCCGAATCAGGACCATAACTTCGTTGAAAGAAGACTCACCCCTGATCCCTATAAAAGATCTGCTGAAACAACCCTAGTGGTAACACTGACGGCACTACACCGGCCGGTCACTTTACAATAAAGGCATCCCATGCAAGGGACGCTGAGGCTATACTTTTAATTTATCGAACCCCCGTTTACAAAAACAAAATAGAATCTAAACATCATTACAAAATAGTAAAAAACGTCAATAACAGTACTAAACACAAAAACGACTACATCAATGCTAAATCATCTGATAAATTGGCATAACAACATAAGTGAATTACAAAGGTCTCAACACTAGCGTCAAATAACAAAAAAACAAGTTAAGATTGCAATCGCGGTGAAAAACTGTAGTTTTTTAGTTTACTTTTTAGAATACTTGAACACAAACGAGCCGAATACAGTGTAACTCCAATGCGTTATCGCTAAATACTACAACACTGAACTGCATTAAGAAAAAACTACATCGTTAACAATACTCCTTCTAACATCGATGGCAGATGTCTGCTCACAAGGTGTAATTTTACCAAAAAATAAAGCAAAAATCTACAAAACAAAGAAATGCTAGACAACACAATTATGCTTTTGTTTTAATTTAAATCCAGCATCAACAACACCCTCTCCCCAAATTCGAAGATTACAAAACATTGGTATGACAAAAGCAACAGCATCAATCCTGAACTAGGAACACTACGAAAAGACAACACGAGTTAAATACGTCAGTAAATGACAAACAGTCTGACATTTAAAGACTATAGCAAGGATAATACATTAGTTTTATATTTACATGCACAATAATTTTATATTTAAACGCACGAAATAAAGAACTCCATTGACTACAGGGACATTGAATTGACCATGCACACGAAAGGGGGACTACATGGACAAAGAGACTAAATGGAGCATCAAAAAGCCTCGACTCAATGCAAACAGTGTGTACAAGATGCAGTTTTATTTCTTCAATTCAGAGATGAGAATCCTAAAATGACAAAAAGGAGGAAAATTTCCAAAGTCTGTCGAGTGGCGAAGCCACGAGTGCGCGTACCTGCGAAGCAGGTACGCGATGCTAGGGGGGTCCGGGGGCATGCTCCCCCGGAAATTTTTGAAAAGATGGTTAAAATCTATGCATTTTGAGCCTTATTTTATGGGGTCA
The DNA here is from genome assembly GCA_036898135.1 of Oncomelania hupensis. Classification (NCBI taxonomy): domain Eukaryota; kingdom Metazoa; phylum Mollusca; class Gastropoda; order Littorinimorpha; family Pomatiopsidae; genus Oncomelania; species Oncomelania hupensis. Next base: position 87,191,803 of record CM072513.1, read on the forward strand.
GATCAGTTGTTTTTGTGGTACTAAAATGCTGTTGTTAGCTCTCCACAGTTCAACACATAGGCCTAATGAATTTATTTCAAACATCAGTTAAGCCTTGTATTAAACAAACATTCCTTTTGACTGCAGACAAGAATGGTTTAAATACCAATGACAAGACAAGGCTTTACCAATGCACATAATTACTGTCCAAAACAGAGTTGTACATTTATACATAGAATCAGTATGAAGCCTCACTGACACTCTTACGGTCACACCAAACAATAAAATCATAAATACCTCGATTGACTGTTCAAACAAGGTTTACAATTTCAAGATAATGTCTTGGAAAAACCACAACTAGGAAAGCAGAAATACGGATGGTTTCAGGCAGTAGTTCCTAAAACAGTTCTGATGCTATAATCATATATATACATTATGAACAACTTCAGCCTTGAAGTCGTAGTCAGGCACTGAAGTCAGGCTGAAGTTTACAATTACGTCATGCACTAGGATTACAGTTCTTTGTGTATACAACATTTTCATGTTTTTTTGAAGAATTGTTAAAAGTATAAATAAAAACTGGCAGGTACCAACATGCTATACAGTCTGCACACACACAATTATTGAATGAACTATGTACATGTACATGTGCATGTATTTTATAACTGAAGCCAGGCAACTATCCAGTTCTTGCTTTCTTGGCTGGTGGCTTTTGACTTCTAATCTCACTTCTCTTCCTCACCAACACCTGAAGTCGGGCAGTCAGAGCTTTCTTATGAGCCAGTCTGGCTTGTTTCTCTGCCTCTGCATTCAACTCCACATTTCTTTCGATCTTTTTGTCCTTCAAACGAATTAAGACTGTTGTGTTTAACTTTTCTTCTATCCACTCAAAAAAGTTCCACTTGTTTTTTACACCACTGTAGATGTGGGTAGCAAGAGCCTTTTTTCCAGGATTTAGTTTTCGAAGCATTTTACAAGTCGCGCTTTGTTCTAGACAATGGCTGATCAACCACGTGATGTTTTGGCTGTTCCATCGTTCGCACTACAACTCAGCGCATGAGAAAGGGCTTCAAGCGCCTATTTGAGTGACGTCACTATCAGCGGGAGTGTCTGGGAACAGCCGGAAACGGGAGGCTTAGATACGCAACGTCACTTCCGTAATGCGATGGCTAGTATCTAAGAGAGCCCCACGTACGTTTACCTGGACACACGGAAGAAAGAAATCGGGTTATCTCGGCTTTTTACGGCAGCTTGGTGGATCGACGAAAACGAAGTGAGAGCGAACCAAATGACAACAATCCGCATGGGAATAACGAGTGGGAATAAGCTGCGAGATCGAAAATCAACAACTCACCCTAATCATATACACTAAAATTTTCTCACCGGATTTAAACCGATCTCAAAAATGACCCTGGGACCTTCCGAAAGAGCGGATTTCCGCTAAAAAGCGGAAGATTCTCATCTCTGTCAATTGCAAATTTTTTACAAAGATTCCTATCCTATCCTATCCCGTAACTCTGAGGTCATAGGGGCACCACAGGTGATCGGTTAACCAGCGTACTCCATCTTTCCCTGTCCTCAGCAACACTGATGGCTTCGCTCAGTGTCAAACCAGTCCATTCTCGAATGTTGTCCTCCCACCTCTTTTTCGGTCTCCCTCTTCTTCTACCTCCTTGCACTGTGCCTTGCAGGATGGTCTTTGCAAGACCTGATGATCTGGTGACGTGGCCACACCATCGGAGTTTCTGTTTTTTTCACCACTGTGAGCAGGTCATCGTGTTGTCCAATGGCTTGAGTGATGGTCTGTCGGACTTTGTTGTTGGTGATGTGCTGGGCATAGGAAATGCCCAGAGGACTTCTGTAGCACCTCATCTCCATGCTTTGTAGATTACAGGAGGCCAATCAAATTAACCCTTGCAAAAGTCAGTTCATTGCAATGTAAACACTGGACTGAAAAAGTATGAAAAATTATATATATTGATATCAACACTTATTTATCCAGCGATAAATTAACAATGGCTTAATCAATAAAAATGTTCTAAAGTATCCAAACTACTTTCACACATAGAACACACCATATATTGTTTCTGTAAACGTTCATATGAAACAATTTCCAGAAACTTGTTCTGTGCTCAACTTTTGGCAGGGTGTCTTACTAAAAAAATGAGTAAATTTTAAAATAAGACTATCTTGAAGTCAGAAATTGAAACATCGGTAAAAATGTAAACAGCTTCAATATCTTAACCACGCATTTGTGATGAAAAATTATCTCGCTTTATTGTATTTTATCATTCGCATTCGGGGCCAGTAAAAAGTAATTTAATTATTTGTACAACTCAGGCATAGTTCATTAATAATAAATGTACAATACAATATGGTGAGTGGAAGTTGTCACGCAAGATGGAATAATATTTACCAAAGAGCTTTGTGTACTAGTGCAATGATATTCAATTGAGATGTGACAATTCCCATATCCCACTCCTAAAATGGGAAAGAAAAAAATCATTAATGTATCAGTTTGATCAATTTATTTTTTACAATACAAGAAGAACAGAAATGACACTAGAAAAAAAAACACAGAAACGTGTCCATGGCCACTTTACACATTTCTTTCCAATATTGTCATGCACGCACATAATAACAAATAGAAGCATTTGTTCGTACTTATTCTGTACACAAACACGAAGAAAACTTCTGCGCCAATGAGGTAAACAGAAAGTGATCAATCTTGCTGCAAAACCATTCATCTTATTTAATATTGTTAGAGTTACAACAAGGAAATACCAGTTCAGCAATAACACAATAACCATGTAATGTAATGTAATGTTCAGTGGTCAACTTATTTTTTGATCACAAAGAAAAACTAGAAGGGTAAAGCCCGAACAACTCACATGATTCTTATGAAACTCAATATTTAACATGAAAATTAGTGCCCAGTAAAAAAACAAAATTAAACGGTTGCATTAAAATGTAAAGCAATAGGACTTTGATTTTTCTATGCTCTTGACATTGAGCTGGCATTGATCTCCGGTTCCAAATACACTCATGTATGATCAAATAAAGTACAGCAAAAGCTGTATTATACCTCCCCAAAAGGGGATCTTAGGATAACTTGACCTTCAGTAACCTTGACCTTGGGATGCCCTTGACCCTCACACTTAATCTCTCATGCACCTCTGATGAAATAACCCAATTTTGTTGCCTACTATGGGTTAAATTTAGTCCTTCGGATAAGAATATAAACTGAGGACGTCTGTGCACGCACGCACGCATTCCATCGCATGGGCTTTAAAAATCCTGACGCTCAAGTCCTAGACGGGCGAGAGCCGGCTACACAAATACACTGTGCACGCACTGGGTCAGCCCTGGTCACACAGGGCAGTGCTCAGTCGTCTTGGTATCTCGCTATGCGCCCAAAACGCTGCAAGTGGGCGCCTCAGGTGGCTGTAGTTAGATCCTGTGTTGGCCAGACCACTGAGCATTCCACAATGGATTTAGACGCTATCAATGGACATCATCATCATCATCATCATCAAAAAGGAAACCATTCCATTGTACGATGACCTATTTTTTGTTATGATTTTGCAAGGCCTAATATGACCTTGACCAACGCAAAAATTGAACTTATTTGAAAGATCAATCTATCATCTTTAACAGGTCAAGGTCACTTCAAAGTACCTAAACAAATCGACTTTAGACTGCCGCAGTGATCTTGACCTAGGAGTGAGGTTGACAAAATGTGCATAGTATGTGTGTCTCGTTAATATCTATCATGCACCAAAGAATCATTAGTTCAATAGTAATAACCTAGAAAACAATTGAAACTTTGTGAAAAATTGTCATTTTTTTGACTAACATTTGATGACCCTACCTTGGTTGTGATAGTTGAAATAGGCTCTGAGAACTTAACCACTTTAAAGTTTTTGCACAGACAGATCATGGACAGTGGAAATACAGATCGACGGAAAGATATTTTTTTCCCCGATATAATCTTCTGGACTATTTAGGACTCATCTCGCAGATTTGCAAAAATCTGGAATGAAAAAAAAATTGGGGTGGGGTGGTGTTGGGGGTGGAGATGGGGTGAGAGTGGGGTGGGGGGATGGGGTTGGGGTTGGAGGGAGGGGGGAGTACACAGACTCACACTGCTATGCATGTCATCACTGGAAAGTAGTTTATTTCGCTTTTGTACAGAAATCAACTGAATATTTCTTGGACAAAAACACACACACACACAAATTATTGATCTAAGCCTTCAGCAAAAGAATGTGTGAGGTCAATTCTTCACTCATGTCATTTCTTACAAAGGTCGTTTTAGCCACAAAACTAATGTGATTCCCGAAAAAATCCCGGCTGAACTAACAATGCCATAACTTGATGCATACTTTATAAAACTTATGCGTGATTTTGTGCGTGTCCCCTACAATTTTTCGAATTACTAAAAACTGCCTGACAATGAGGACACTTCTAAGGTTTATCGCCTCTGTGTGTACGTTGATGTTTGTTCACACTGTTTAACTGTGTGAATGCTTTGCCACAGTCAATGCACTTGTAAGGTTTATCACCTGTGTGTGTACGTTGATGTATCTGCAGATTGCTTAAAAGTGTGAATGTTTTGCCACAGTCAGTGCACTTGTAAGGTTTATCACCTGTGTGTGTACGTTGATGTCTCTTCAGATCGCCTAACTGTCTAAATGCTTTGCCACAGTCAGTGCACTTGTAAGTTTTATCAACTGTGTGTGTACGTTGATGTGTCTTCAGTTGACGTGACATTGTGAATGTTTTGCCACAGTCAGTGCACTTGTAAGGTTTATCTCCTGTGTGTGTACGATGATGTCTCTTCAGATCGTCTAACTGTGTGAATGCTTTGCTACAGTCAGTGCACTTGTAAGTTTTTTCAACTGTGTGCGTACGTTGATGTCTCTTCAGATGACCTGACTCTGTGAATGCTTTGCCACAGTCAGTGCACTTGTACGGTTTATCACCTGTGTGTGTACGTTGATGATTCTGCAGATTGCCTAACAGTGTGAACGCTTTGCCACAGTCAGTGCATTTGTAAGGTCTATCACCTGTGTGTGTACGTTGATGTCTCTTCAGACCACCTAAGTCTGTGAATGCTTTGCCACAATCAGTGCACTTGTAAGGTTTATCTCCTGTGTGTGTAAGTTGATGTCTCTTCAGATGATTTGACTCTGTGAATACTTTGCCACAGTCAATGCATTTGTAAAGTTCATTACCTGTGTGTTTACGTTGATGTTTCTTCAGACGACCTGACTCTGTGTATGCTTTGCCACAGTCAGTGCACTTGTAAGGTTTAGCACCTGTGTGTGTACGTTGATGTGTCTTCAGATGACTTAACACTGTGAATGCTTTGCCACAATCAGTGCACTTGTAAGGTTTATCACCTGTGTGTATACGATGATGTGTCTTCAGATGACCTGACTCTGTGAATGCTTTACCACAATCAGGGCACTTGTAAGGTTTATCACCTGTGTGAGTACGCTGATGCTTCTTCAGATCGCTTAACTGTATGAATGCTTTGACACAGTCAGTGCACTTGTAAGGTTTATGACCTGTGTGAGTACGTTGATGCTTCTTCAGATCGCTTAACTGTATGAATGCTTTGACACAGTCAGTGCACTTATAAGGTTTATCACCTGTGTGAGTACGTTGATGCTTCTTCAGATCGCTTAACCATGTGAATGCTTTGACACAGTCAGTGCACTTGTAAGGTTTATCACCTGTGTGTGTATGTTGATGAGTCTTCAGACGACCTGAAATTGTGAATGCTTTGCCACAGGCAGTGCGTTTGTAAGGTTTATTACCAGTGTGTGTACGTTGATGTATCTTCAGATCGCTTAACTGTGTGAATGCTTTGCCACAGTCAGTGCACTTGTAAGATTTATCACCTGTGTGTATACGTTGATGTGTCTTCAGATGACCTGACTGTGTGAGAGCCTTGCTACAGTTAGTACGCTTAGTTGTGTTACTTATCGAGGTGCTGTCAGAGTGTACTAGCTTGTGTGAGTTCAAGTACTGTGCTGTTGTAAAAACCTTGTCACATACCTCACAAATAAAACGTTTTACTTTCAGGTCCTCTTCCCTCTTTCCTAGCATATCACTAACTCCACCAACTGAATTCATGCTGACGTTTGAGAGTTTCTGTTTGTGGTAGGACATCATGTGAGTCCTGAGACTCGTGAACTGTACAAAAGCTGAGGAACATTGCTGGCATTTGTATTTCCTCTCCAGCGAAAGTAGCTTGGATGTTTTGGGGTTACTCGATGCCAATTGGTGCTTTTCGGCGATAGCGGATGTATTCTGCTAAAACACACAAAGAAGAGAACAAGATCTTAATCGATAGGGTCGGAAACAATTCGAAATAAGCAAACTGAAATATTACTTAACATCATTTACAAAACTTTATTTGAATTTGTTTTATATTTTTAAACCAACAATGTACTCCCATGACCTCTATGGAGAAAATGGATTTCTAGTATAATTGTAACTATAATCTATATATTTCACGATGATTTAGTATACAATGACCCTGCTGAATTATCAAGCAATCATCAATATACTATATGAATATCGAATACATGCACACCTACACAGTGAGAACAAATTACGCTGCATTTTAAAAGCAATACCTTAGTATCTGTTTTCTTGTCTTCATCACTGTCGCCAAACTAACAGGGTACAAAGTGAGTCACCAAGGTAATAGCTCTTGTAAATGTCACAAGTCACTATTATCTAATACTTACTGGTGTATCTTCAACAACAAGCAGAGGACCATGTTCTGGACAGTCACCTTCATGTTCCAAGTTACATTCTTCACAATCTGAAATGTACACTAAAATTAGTTTTGCTGCAGATAAGACACAGACAGCTAATGTGTTTCCTTGCCTTACAGAAGAAATACGACATGAAACAACATGACCAATTGTTCTCTGGTCTACCATTTTGCATTTAAACATATAGAAAACAGAAGAAACTCGCCTAATGGTGAGAACTGTCTCTCTGGCACAGCTCCATGGTAAGTACTGTCGGTAAGAAACATTTAATAAACCTAGATGGGCAGGCTTGACAACAAAGACGTTTACTCATTTATAAAAGGAGTGCAGCAACAAAACTTACTGGTCAACAGGAAATTGTTGAGAGGCTTTCGGGTAGTCCTTCTTTAACCCTAATTAAACTTTGAACTAGAAGGGAAAAGCCCATATGACCCACATGCTCTTTATGGAATAAGTCCCCTCCCTCTCTTCAACCCACCCCACTTCCCTCCCACCCAAAAAAAAAATGTATGGAAACAGTATTAAACTGTAAAGTAATACAGACTTTGATAATTTTTCGATGCTCCTACCTTCAGATGACCTTGACCCCCAGCTCCAAATACACTCATGTACAATGACATACTTAAACTACAACAAAAGTTTTGTTATGCCAATAAACAGTGACCTTGGTATGACCTTGATCTTCAGCGACTTTGACATGAACTTGACCTTCGTGTGATCTCTCATGCTCGTGTGTAATCAAATAACCCAATGTTGTTGCATATACGTGGGGGGGGGGGGGGTCTAATATAGAGACATTCTACTGTACGATGACCCATTTTTTATTGTTTTAGTAAGACCTAAAATGACCTTGACCTTCACAATCAACTAAAAAACAACACTTATATGAAAGATCTATCTGTTACCTCTAAATACAACAAGTTTTAGCATAAATATCTCTCATATTTTTGGCTCGTCACTTCCAAGTACCCATACGAACCAACTATGGACAGAGCTAGTGACCATGAAGCGAGGATGACCAAAAGTGCATAATATAATATATTATGCTAAAATAATCTTAAGTTCAATAGTAATAATGTAAATAAAAAGTGAACTTTTGCAAAAACTTGTCATTTCTTGACTAACATTTTGCAAAACATTTTCATTTCTTGACTAACATTTGCTGACTCTGTGACATTAACCTTGAAGTGAAGTCATTAATTCACTGATAAGGTCTTGTGGGTATACCCCATCCTGAAGTTCAGTTGTGATATATGAAAAAGATTCAGAGTACTCAGCCATTCTTACAGTTTTGCACAGATGGTCAGCGGACGGAGGACTGACAAACTGATGGACGACGAATGGACAGACAAAAACTTGTTTGTGGATATCATTTTTCGACTAGTATTTAGGACTCGTCTCACCTAGATTTGCACAAATCTGGACAAGTTTGATTTTGGGATGAAGTACATAGATTCCTATTCAATCCTATCCCGTAAATCAAAAAGCAATATATTCAATTTTCACACCCACAAAATTAAATTTCCTACAATGTATTCTTTCCTACACAACATAAAATTTCCTACAATAAAATTTCCTACAATGTATTACTTCCTACATGTGTTGTCTTTTAAAATACAAAATTGCAAAAATCCACACGATTACAACATTAATATTTTTTAAGCATACTCAATGCAGCTAAATTACTCTTTAATGTTATCAAGTCTCAAAACAAACAAAAACAACGGAAAATAGAATGGAATATCCTACTCACAAATGAATTTGTCATCATTGGGCACCTCAAGTTCCATGTAGTTAATGGATGGTCGTTTTCTAAAGCTGTACACATGTGGCTCTTCATCACTCTCGTGGGATTTCGTCTGTTTTAAGTGTCTTTTTGGCTAAACAATAAAACAAGCCATAGTTTAGCAAGCAATATTAGAGGAACCAGGAGGACCTGAGATAATGTTGATCACCTAAATAAAATGTATGACGTTGATAGGGGTGAAAACAGTTTTTAAAGTTCTTGCATTTTCTTCATCAACTGAACAACTGCAAATTTATAACAATTACTAGGCATTTACAAGAAATCAGAAGATTGTGCACTTGTAATTTTTTAAAATTTATTTACATTTTTTTTTAGCCATGTGGGTTTGGGCACTGAATAGAATAGACCCAACGTTTTCCAACGTGTCGTAAGAGGTGACTAACAGGGGTGATGTTAGCATGGCATCATTGGGCGACAGTCTTCTACACAGACGTCACCGGCCAGGATGGAGAAACCTCATGTTACTACAGGTTCAATGACCACGTGCTCGGCGCCAAGGAGAGCCACACTGTATTCGTGGATATCGGCTGTGGCCAACAGCATGGAGAGGATTGGGCCCTGCCAGGTCTTTCTTGTCCAAGACACACTGCATGATGAAAAGAACCATTTACTCCATACCGGATCGGTCGTCGCCCAGATCCCCAAGGACCGCACCTTCCGTTGGCAACCAGGACGGAGGCGATAAGCGTGCTACTGATGGACAACTTAGCAAGATTCGCACCAAAGACAACATCGTCATAGGAACCTGGAATGTCAGGACCATAAATGCGGAGGGAAAATGACAAGAACTGGCCCACGAGCTGGACCACTATCGATGGAACGTTTTAGGGATCAGCGAACTGCGCTGGAAAGGCCTAGGTGAAACAACGACCGACAAAGGCCACAAGCTCTATTTCGGCGGTAGAGATGATAGGCATGAACACGGCGCTGGATTCATGGTCCACACGAACATTTTAGCCACTGTCATGGGTTGCCGCCCAGTCTCCAGTAGGCTCATTACCATCCGCCTGAGAGCAGCCCCTTTCAACATCACCGTCATCCAGGCCTATGCCCCAACATCAGACTTTGACGACAGCGAAATGGAGGATTTCTATTAAAATCTACAGGCGGTCCTTGACCAAGTGCCGAAGAAGGACATAGTCATAGTGGAAGGCGACTAGAATGCCAAGGTTGGCCAAGATGCGCACCACAACTGGGGAGAAACACGTGGACCCCACTGCAACAACGAGACAAATAACAGGGGTCTGAGACTCTTGGAGTTTGCCAGATACAACAATCTGATACTGGCAAACACGCTTGGTCTCCACAAAAAATCCAGATGATGGACATGGCACAGTCCCGGAGGGGAGCATAACAACCAGATCGACTACATCATGGTCAAAAAACGCTTCAGATCAAGCATCAACATTGGCAGGACACGCACTTTTCTAAGAGAGCATACATCGGAAGTGACCACGATCTCGTGATGATGTCTTTCCGACTCCACTTGAAGAGAGTAAACACAGCAAAGTGCACTAGATTGAAGTTCGACCTGGACAAACTGCAAGACCCGGAGGTGACAGAAATATTTCAGGCCACAATTGGGGGGAAATTTGCACCACTGCTCATTTTGGGAGCTGGTGAAGTAGATGTCAACACCATGACAACCACCTTCAACTAAGCTGTGACAGATGCCACCACGGAGATCATTGGAAAGCACCAGCCAAAGAAGAAGCTGTGGATTACACCTGAACATTTGGACCTGTTTGATAAACGAAGAGAGATGAAAAAGAAAAAGAACACCTAACAGGGAGCTGATGCTTACCGAAAAATCAACAATGACATCCAAATAGGCATGCGCACAGCAAAAAGGAGAACTGGACAGAAGATCAATGCCAGAAAATAGAGAACCGTCTGAACAAGAACAACAGCAAGAAGGCCTACAAGACTGTGAAGTGGCTGACAAGTGTTAATCAGCTCAAGGTCTCCACGATCCAAAGCAAGTCTGGCATATTCCTTACAACAGAACAAGAAGTCTTGGACTGATGGACAGGGTACTGCTCAGACCTTTACAACCACACACCAAACAGAGACCCATCAGTTCTAGCATATCCTGCGAACAGAGAACAAGAAGAAATCCTCCCAATTCTCCAAGAAGTTGAGGCAGCAGTGCAATCGCTGAAGAAGGGGAAGTCAGCGGGAGTGGACAACATACCCACGGAACTGCTTCAAGCAGGATGAGAAGCTATGACTGACGCACTCACCATTATCTGTAACAAGATCTGGCAGAGTGGAGAGTGGACTACACCATGGACCCAGTCGCTTGTCATCACTTCTCCCAAAAAAGGTAACCTTCAGGAATGTAAAAATTACCGCACATCAACCTCATCAGCCATCCCAGCAAGGTCCTCCTGAAAAAAATACTCAACAGGTTGAACCCCAAGCTGAACAAATCATAGCTCAAGAACAAGCAGGATTCCTTGCAGGGCAAAATACCACTTAACAGATTTTCAACCACAGAACAATCTGCAAGAAATACCTTCAGCACCAACAACATCTATATTTTATGTGTTTGTAGACTTCAAGAAAGCGTTTGACCGAGTCTGGCATGCAGATCTGTGGGCAACAACGAGAGTGTACCACATCAGCCCTAAAATTATTGAAGTCATCAAAAGCCTGTATGACAAGGCTACCAGTGCAGTCCTCCACAACAGCGCCCTCGGAAACTGGTTCAGAACAATTGGTGTGCGTCAAGGATGCCTACTCTCTCCAACACTCTTCAACATCTTCCTAGAGCACACCATGTCAGATGCCCTTGCAGATCAAGAAGGCACAGTCAGCATAGGGGGAAGAGCAATCTCCAATCTTCGTTTTGAGGATGACATTGATGGATTGGCTTGAGAGGAACAAGAACTTGAACAGCTGGTAAAGAGGCTTGACACCACCTCCAGAGCTTATGGAATAGAAATAAGTGCAGAGAAGACCAAAATGATGACCAACACCACCAATGGCATCAACATGGACATCGATGTCCAAGACCAATCCCTCAACACAGTGCATAGCTTCAAATATTTAGGAGCCTTTGTAGCAGACAATGGGTCCCGACAGGAAGTCCTCTCCAGGATTGCACAAACAACTGCTGCCCTGGCGAGGCTGAAGCCAATTTGGAAAGACAGGACTATCAGCCTACATTTCAAGGTAAGACTGCTGCGCTCCCTTGTCATCTCCATCTTCCTATACGCTTGCAAAACATGGACCCTCACAGCAGATCTACAATGAAGAATACAAAGCATGGAGATGAGGTGCTACAGAAGACTTCTGGGCATTTTCTTAACCCAGCACATCACCGACGAAGTCCAACAGACCATTACACAAGCCATTGGACAACACGATGACCTGCTCACAGTGGTGAAAAAATGTAAACTCCGATGGTATGGCCACACACAAGATCATCAGGTCTTGCAAAGACCATCCTGCAAGGCACAGTGCAAGGAGATAGAAGAAGGGGGAGACCGAGAAAGATGTGGGAGGACAACATTTGATAATGGACTGGTTTGACACTGAGCGATTCCATCAGGGTTGCTGAGGACATGGAAAGATGGAATACGCTGGTTAAACGATCATCTGTGGTGCCCCTATGACCTCCGAGTTACGGGATAGAATAGGATAGGATTTAGGGGGGGGGGGGGGGGGGCGGGGACGGGGGGGGGGGTGGGGGGGGGGGGGGGAAGGAGGGGTGTTGATGGGGAGGATCTTTGACACTTTATTGTCCATTTTTATTGGGAAATTATGGGCCGCCTCCCCTGAGGAAGGCGTGAAGTAGTCACAGCCTGTGGCGCGCCCAAACCCCAACATATCTAATATTAGTTTTGTTTTTTAAGTGTTGTTGTGGGAGCAAACCCGGAGAAAACACACACATGTTCATTTTGTTCTCCAGCCCTCTGTTGCTGTTCTTTCTTTGTTCTTCTCTCTCTATCCATGACACTGAAATTCCAAGCATTCAAAGAAAAGGAAAACTGCCATGATTAGTTAATAATAATAATAATAATAATAATAATAATAATAATAATAATAATAAATAAATAATAATAAGAATAATAATAATAATAATAATAATAATAATAATAATAATAATACTGGATCTATACATGCCTCATTCCTAAATCAGACTCAAAGAGCAGCGATCTGTATCCTACATACACACTCACATGTTGCAGATGCTCTTACATACACACTCACATGTTGCAGAAGCTCTTACATACACACTCACATGTTGCAGATGCTCTTACATACACACTCACATGTTACAGATGCTCTTACATACACACTCACATGTTGCAGATGCTCTTACATACACACTCACATGTTACAGATGCTCTTACATACACACTCACATGTTGCAGATGCTCTTACATACACACCAATCACCAATTCATCACTCAAACATGGGGTGTAAAGGCAAGTCACTATTAGAAGACAGAAAGGAAATCAAATCTTATTTTTAAATTTTAGACAGCCTGCATCCAATACCATTATTGAAGGGAGGGAGGAAACCAGAGTACCCAGAGAATACCCTTGGTGATCTGAAATTCTTGTACCTAAGTCACGTAAGTTCGTCCCCTGCGAGGTTTGAACCCGCGACTTGTGGCAAAGGAAATCAGCCCATTATCAACTAAGCTACCCTTTAATGTTCCTACTTTAACAATAAGAAAATGAGACCGAAGTCAAACTACAGTTAGAAATGAGCTGCACATTTCCTAAAAATTAACAGACATCACCCAAATGCAAATGTATTTTACACTTGTACTTGTAACTCACTAAAGCATGACACTGTACTTTGATCCAACGTATATTATATGCAAAACATGTAACATATTATAATCATTACTATTATTATTGTCATCATCATTATTATTATATCATTATCACAGCAAGAATAGGGCGAGTTTCTTATTGTTTAAAATAAGCCTACTTCAGTTTACAAATTAAAAGGATATGTTAATTTACAACAACTACGGTACATTTGAAATACTGTACCATACAGAATTGAAAATTTGTAAAAGAAAAGTCAAGCTCAATTATTACCTCAGACTCCATTGGGATAGTCTCAGTATATCTCTCCATCTTCACCCACACCATCTTTTCCAATGAGCCACTGCTTTCTGCAACAACAAAATCAGCAAATATGTTATAGGTAAGCGGTTCATAGAGATAGCGCAGTTGGTTAGGACTGATTTTCTATGCCAAAGGTCATGGGTTCAAACAGGCAGGGGATGAACTAACGTAACTTAGACACAAGACTTTTCCAGGTCACTGAGGAGTTTCACCTGGTACTTCGGTTTCCTCACTCCCTTCAATAATAGTATTGGATGCAGTCAACCTTTGTTTTATTTGTATCCAAAAATTAAAATTAGTTTTTCTTTTCGTCTTGAAAAGCCCCTTTCCTTTACACCATATGATTGAGAGATGGCCGGCGTTTGTTGTAAATGTAGGGGTGAGGATAGCAGGTGAGTATTATGTTGGTTACAGGTCACCGTGCTTTAAATCTGATCTAGGAATAAGGCAGGTACAGCACCCATTATTATTATTAATCTTTATCTTGTTTATCTATTTCTTAATCTAAAAACTAAAGAGCAGGTTTATCTCTTAAGTCTCAATTATTATGGGGTTCATACCAGGAAAGGTTCGCACACATTTAAACACATTTCCTGCCCCTCATGAAATTAAATCCTTGCACACATGGCTGATCATGGTATGTAACTAATCTCAAAGCCTGTTCTATATTTTAGGTCTAGAAAGGTGAAACTGTAAAGCAGCTCAGCTACAATCACAATATAGATAATAACGTGACAATTATTACTAAGTATGCAATACTAATACACTTACCACATCCTTCTGTGTTTTCAGGTTCTGTCTTCACCTTGGACAACACTGGGTCATGTGGCTCCATCAAGTCAGGCTCTGTCTTGATTTCTGATTCTTCCTTCACCTCAGACTTGCTGCAAGTGCAAGTTCCTTCTGACGTTACAATGTGTTCATTGCTGGTGTGAAAAACATGTTGGCTTCCTGCAATTTGTAACCAAAGCAACAGCATTCATAAAGACTGAAGAGATAAATGCAACAAACACCTGTGCTCAAGATTTTTTATTTATTAACATTTGTTTCAAGTAAAACCACGGACAGAAACAAACAGACATTTGCTTGAAACTTTTAAACCTTGAATGATGAAAAATTCACTACAACAGCCAAAATACAATAACTCTTGTGAAAAATAAAAAATAAAAATTAATTAGAACAAGAGAATGTTATGTTAAATACTGATACAAGTTCACACCTACAGATGATAGCTATAAGCACAACAACATGTCCACACTTCACTGTATAGCGCTTTTCCAGTTCAAAAACTGCTCAAAGTACTGGATCTAACTCATTCCGCCTGAGGTGCCCATAATCTGACATACAGACGACTGAACACAATCATGGGTGCTCAAAGGTGGGGAGAAGGCACCTGAGAAGGTGCTGAGTGGATTTGTTTAAGCTGCACTCACCCATCTATGATATCAGCATCAGGATATTTAAAGTCACTGCGATTAAATGCCTGTGTGCATAGACTAGACTTCAGTTTATACTCTCAACCAAATCAGTAGGGGCGCAGAGTGTTGGGGACATTTTTAGTTTTTAATGTTATGTATTTATTTACTATTATTATTATTATTTTACTCCAGACTCTCAATGGAGTTTGAACCACTGCACTTGACAGGCTGCAATGTTGTCAATGAGTACAATGTGTACACCACTGCGCCAACTGCGCTCCATCATGGCCCAGTTTTACGACGGTTAGTTTGCAGAGAATAGCGAGGTCATAGCGAGATTCATTGTGCATAAAGTTATTCCCTGCTTCGGCTATGTGATTAGTAATATATATGTGTGTGTATTACTTACCTATTTCTGTTCCCCATATGATACTAGCCAGTTATACTATTTTATGCAAAATATCATATAAGTATCTAATGTTCTTCTCTTACAAGTTACAATTATCAAAGCACACCATGAGCTCCTCAGTATATTTTATATTCTTTGCAATTTGACTGTGCATACAGCATACTTGATGAGCAATAAATTGTAGTTTTTGCATGTTTTTTTTTGTTTTTTTTTTGTTTTTTTAATTGGAAGAATAGCCTCTGCCTGAATAATTGTAATGTTTGTTTCTATTGTTAGGTTTTGTCTGTTTTTGACAGAGCTTTTGTTTGAGAATGCGTCTTGATCTTGTGAGGTTAATTAAATTAGTATCGTTAGTTAACTACTCATTGTTTGATTTAAAGAATATTTTGCGTTTGAACTTATCAATACTATTACTGTAGAACTTGACAATAAAATTGATTTTGTTTTAAGAACTGTCCATGTAGAAAGCGAGAAGAGAAAGGGGCTGTGATTTTGAAGTTTTGATGTTTATTACATGTACACAACAGTCAGTGGGTGACATTTGTTTTAAAAGTAGTCCATTATGTCACTGATTCGAGTGTGAACTGGGTTACCAAAAAAGCCACATACTATTACGTATGAACATTACATACAACACAAGCATGAAAGAAGGGTTGCAATCTAATTTTGTTGTATATTCTTTAGGTATTCCTCTGCAAGAGCATGTCAGATCATCAAAGCATGTATTTTGCTCCACAACAAGGCCATCCGGGACAAGATTCCACTGCTTGACGATTCAGATGACAGTGATGATGATGACAACGACAATGATTACATCGATGACTTAAATGACCGACGAGCTGATGTTCGCGCACCTCTTCTTTGGGACAGAATAGCAATGCAACACTTCCAGCCTTAATGGTAACTTTACCGTCCATTTCTTTGTTCTATTACAGTTTTTTCTCCTCTTTCCCCTCTACCCCTTTTAGTGAAGAAGCGCTGCATTTACTTCATATACATAACAAAAGAAAGAGTGTTAATATTGCAAGAGAGAGAGAGAGGAGTTGAAACAAGTAATAAATAGGTGCACATAGTCTTTGACAACAGGGATAATGCACTGCAATGCACTTTGATCAGTACAGTATTTATTAATATCAGAAAGCGGCAATAAAAAAAACAATTTACACAAATTTGAACATTATTATGAATTTGTTATTATTTAAATAAAGAAAAGGCATGTAGTGGCACAAAGAGCAACAAAGCTCATGAAAAATTACAAATAAAAACAAAGTAAACACACTGCAGGTAACCAAACAAAAACGACACCATACACAACCCAACCAGAACATAGCATATCAACAGTTTAACATCACAAAAATAAAAAGTAATTAACACTCTAGTCGATAAAAAGACAAACACGAGCTCACAAACACATTCGAATAACTTTAGAGCTTTTCGAAAATAGCATACTGTCCTAATGAAATTAAAATTACATGTTATTTTATAACGTGTAAATTACTCAAGTTTGTCCTAAAAGGTAAGCTTATAATACATAAACCAAGCTAATAAAATATTTAAAACTGAGCAGGTGATAGATATATCCTACATGTTCCAAACAGCTTTTTAAAACAAGATGATTAAAATAATAATAGGAATAACAACAGTAAAATTTTAAAAATCCAAGCGTACGGTGCAAAACCATTTGCATAGATGAAGCACTCGTACAAATCACACATACACATACATTTGCATGCTATACACCATTACTACCAGCAACCCCCTCCATACCCTCCCCCCTTCCCCTTCCTACAAGCAGTGTCAACTATGAGGCATCAGAATCATCCAAACAAAAGCAATAATTATAGCAACAACAACAAATTGTAAACAAGGCACGCAAAATTAACAAGCACATATGCTCCAAAGAATGCTAAGTTTGTATAACTTAAAAAAAGGACATACATTTGTACTTGACTAGAACAACTGAATATGATTCCATACTGAGCACTACATCTTATCAAAACATGCACAAGAATAGACCAAAAAGAGATTATTTATCGATTTGTATTTTTCCTGCCTTGCAAGGCAAAGTTTCCAAATGCAGGATGTGATAGACCAAGAACTGACATAGGAGACATTTGACTTTGTGGGCTTGTCAGATGTTTTATCAGAATACAGATTTTTAGATTTTCCGAAATTAGCTGTTTCTTTAATAACTTAAGTTCAAACCTTTGTTTTTCCATAAGCAACTTTCTTTCTAATGTGGCTTTTCTCAGCATAATTTTTTTCTCAGTCTGAAGTTTGTCCATTTCCGCATGAAGGAGACTGTCATACATATTGTCAGTTATTATAACCTTCTTTGATTTCTGTTTTAGGTCTTTGCCTTTGGATTTCAAGTTTCCTCCCAGATTGCACTTGCTTGGCGGTTGTTGCTTTTGCTGGGGTAGCTCCTGCACATCTGCTTCTACACTGTTGCTGATTGCCCGGGCTCCCTCACGTGCTGAGATAGTTCGTCTGCTTCCACCAAGACTGTACTTCCTGAATTAGCCGGGTTACTAGCAGATTTGATGCTTGACCGTACTCTCTTGTTTGCTTGATGGGGTAGAATCTCAACTTCTTCTGTATTGTGCACTCCATCTCCTGATGTAGTCTGCTGACTCATTGATGATTTTCTGCTAGCAGCCTGGACCATCTTTCTCTTTGGAGTAGATGACAGCTTGGGTTTCAGACCATTGCCGGTTTCATCATGAACATGTGACTGGGATGTTCTCTGGACAAATTCTTCAAAATCTGTAAATAAGAGTTCTTAATTAAATAAATAATGATCAAATTATCAGAACAGTTTAGCAATACTAAAACCCTTGATTTAAAAAAATGCTCATGAAGAAAATAAAGTCACCCCGTTCCAACAAAAAATTTGCTGCCACTTTGGGATTTAGGTTCATGACAAAAAATGCATTTCTTATTGATTTTTTAAAACTAAATTCTTTACAGTACTTAAGTAAAATGCAGAATACAGAATTCACTCAGCCAAATGACAACATGCATTGCATATTTAGAAATTGTCTCTGATAAACCCCATACAACGCATTTTATTTAAGACTTAAGATCTTGTGGAAACAGTAATGCAGTACACTCGGTCACACTGTAATTTACTAAACGGATATAAAATTAAAAAAAAAAAAAAAAAAAAAGAAAGTCATTGCTCTTACAGAATGTACCAGTTACATTCATACACTTTATGCAAATAAAATAACGCAATACATATATGATATCTAAGTACCAATTATATAATGTAATATACAACCACACACAAATACAGGTAAAGTTTAAGTGTGCACATGCACATTAGAAATCAAACTCAACAGTCAGTTGTTTTACTGTGATAGCAAATCAGAATACTGCTTTTTCAATCACACAATTAGTTACTGTTCAAGTGAGATTTGTCACTTGGATGACCATTATAAACAATTTTTAAAAGTATAACAGTATACGTCAAATAAATATTAAAATAAAAATAAATAGCCTACCCTTTTGTATTACACCTTGAAGGGCGGGGGTGAATCCACTCCAATGGTGTCCAACACAACATCTAGCCACCAAGGAGCTTTGGATGGTGGTCCCCCTCCAGGCTTTGGGTATTTGTTGGCAGACACAATATGTATTGCCTCCGCCTTCATGGTTTGCCACTTCTTTGCAACCACACGCCATTCTCTTCTAACACCCAAAGCACTGATCTTCAATGCAATCATCTTCCACGTTTTACTTTTCGTGTCCTTTTCTATTTGTTGACAAAATGGAGCACTCAAAATACTCCCCCAGTATCGAGCCACATCGTCAAGAATCATTCTAATTTCATTTTCAGTCCAGTTGGGCTGTCTATTCCTTTTCGATGTGTTATCCTTTGAAGAAACATTAACACCAGCCATTTTCGTTCGTTCGACAAGGGGACGCTATTCGTAGCTACTTCCAATGACCTCATATTCTAAAAATAGCATAACGTAAGCCTCACTTCAGGCCTGCCTACCCCAATCAGAGTAAAAGCGGGAGACATTATATAATAACAATGGGACTATGACCAGGACGTATTTGCAAACAATAAAGATTGAATAATATGTATTTTGTGACATGTCAAAAGCGTGAGTCTCCCGCCAAAAGCGGGAGAGTAGGCAGGTCTGTCACTTATTGCTGGCGGGCACGCTGCGGGCTATGAGCGAGATAATAGTTATTCGCACTCCAGTTTTCGGTTCGTAAAACAGCGAGGGCGTAACTTTAGGTGCTTGTCTTAACTATTACCTCGGGGGGAAGGAATAAGCCATTTAAGTCCTCTGCGACTTATGCTCTCCACGCGCACCTTCGTAAAACTGGCACCGGGTCTAGAAAGGTGAAACTGTAAAGCAGCTCAGCTACAATCACAATATAGATAATAACGTGACAATTAGTACTAAGTATGCAATACTAATACACTTACCACATCCTTCTGTGTTTTTAGGTTCTGTCTTCACTTTGGAAAACACTGGGTCATGTGGCTCCATCAAGTCAGGCTCTGTCTTGATTTCTGATTCTTCCTTCACCTCAGACTTGCTGCAAGTGCAAGTTTCTTTTGATGTTACATTGTGTTCATTGCTGGTGTGAAAAACACGTTGGCTTCCTGTAATTTTTAAACAAAGCAACGGCATGCATAAAGACTGAAGAGATAAATGCAACAAATACCTGTGCTCAAGATTTTTTATTTATTAACATTTGTTTCAAGTAAAACCACGGACAGATACAAACAGACATTTGCTTGAAACTTTTAAACCTTGACTGATGAAAAATTCACTACAACAGCCAAAATACAATAACTCATGTAAAAAATATATTTAAAAAAAATTACTTAGAACAAGAGAATGTCATGTTAAATACTGATACAAGTTCACAAATACAGATGACAGCTATAAGCACAACAACATGTCCACACTTCACTGTATAGCGTTTTTCCAGTTCGAAAACTGCTCAAAGTACTGGATCTAACTCATTCCGCCTGAGGTGCCCATAATCTGACATCCAGACGACTGAACACAATCATGGGTGCTCAAAGGTGGGGAGAAGGCACCTGAGAAGGAGCTGAGTGGATTTGTGTATACTGCACACACCCGTCTATGACATCAGCATCAGGATCTTTAAAGTCACTGCGATTAAATGCCTGTGTGCATAGACTTCAGTTTATACTCTCAACCAAATCAGTAGGGGCGCAGAGTGTTGGGGACATTTTTAGTTTTTAATGCTATGTATTTATTTATTTATTTATTTATTATTATTATTATTATTACTATTATTATTATTATTATTATTGTACTCCAGGCTCTCAATGGAGTTTGAACCACTGCACTTGACAGGCTGCAATGTTGTCAATGAGTACACAGAGCTGCCAACCCCTAAAAAAAATTTCAGTAGCAAACAAAGAAAAATATCAGTAGTTTCAGCTCAATTTCAGTAGCAAATGTACGAACAAGAATTTTCACATGATAAAATGAGCATTATTTAAAATGTTGATATTAGCTTAAATAAAAACCAAACACCAACACAAAAAGCATTAACTTTCAAATATTTATTTTTAAAATGATAGAAATGTTCCTGAAAAAAAACAACAGTTTTAACATTTTGTTCGGAAAAGCTAACCCAATGGCTCACTACATGTACTAATGGCATGGATACTGCATTGGTTTAAAACCAAATTGTTAAAGCTGCTATTTATATTTAAAAAAAACAAAACATTGTCAGTTATAGGTTCACAGGCATAGAAATGTTAGGGCTTTTCTTCTGCTAGGGCAGAAACAGTTGCCCTCTTGCATCTCTGTAGCAGCTCTACTGGCAAATCTGCCTGGTAGCAAGGGCGTCCCTGGAACTTTGACTTGAGGACTAGAGACTCTCTCTCTCTCTCTCAGTCTACCGCGCAGTGGCTGCTGAGCTAAAAATAGCGCACACGCAAAGCGCTATACGAAAGTCTATGATATTGACGAAAGCCTAGTAGGCCTACGTCTCTCGCGGCTTTGTTTCGATACTTGTAAAAAAATAGGTATGCTTTGAAACTTTTCTTCCGTAGTATTTTTTTAAATGGCGTAGTTGCGGAATTAAAGAACATTTTCCGGAGAAACTACGGACGTTCCGTAGGGGTTGGCAGCTCTGAGTACAATGTGTACACCACTGCGCCAACTGCGCTCTATACATATCTTTACATTATTACTAAATGATAAAATACTAATACACTTACCACATCCCTCTGTGTTACTTTCAGGTTCTGTCTTCACTTTGGACAACACTGGATCATGTGGCGCCATCATGTCAGGCTCTGTCTTGATTTCTGATTCTTCCTTCACCTCAGGCTTACTGCAAATGCAAGTTCCTTCTGATGTTACAATATGTTCACTGCTGATCTGAGAAACATGGTGGCTTTCTCTTCCTGCAATTTATAAACAAACAAAAAACAGCTTTATAAGAACATGTTACATTACATTACATTATTATTGCTTTAGGTCCAGCAAACTCTTCCGAGCCAAAGCAGGACCGGACAACCCCCGATCCGCATAAAAGATCTGCTGAAACAACCCTAGTGGGAAAACCGAAAGCTCTCCACCAGCCAGTCACTTTACAATAAAGACATCCCACGCAGGGGACGGCTGAGGCTTCACCCCAACTTATCGAACCCCCGTTTACAAAAACAAAATAGAATACAAACATCATTATAAATTATCAACAAAACACATGCATATAAAATGCCTACATTGCTAAATAACAACATAAATAATAATAATAATAACGGATTTTTATATAGCGGGTACTCCAGCCTATGACCAGACTCACCACGCTTTACATAGTCATTACATGTAAGTACATGCACTCGATAAAACATCGCTTTCGCTACAATACACCAAAAGACAGAACAGTAAGGGTACAAATTATTTACACTTATGTACATAAATTACAATTTACAACTATGTACACAAATGACAGAAAAGACAAATAGAATAGCAAAATCATATTCACAGCTATTTATATGCCCGGTTAGGCCCAGGAGGAAAAACAGTATAAATATGTACAGCCGTGTATACACTTACGGATCAGACAGAGACAAAGAGGAGAGAATGGCATCATAGGAAGCCCTAGTGACCACCTGGCAGAAAGCGTCCAATATTACCAAGCTGATCCAACAGACCTCATACACAAATAAGGAGTCTTGTCCCGGAAGAGTTTTCAAGAAAAAAGGTAGGAGACTGGGCTAGCGAAGAAGACGATAGTATAGCAGATTGATAGAACAGAGCAGGAATGAGAAAAAGCAAATGAGAAAGACAGCGACAGTGGGAATTTAAAGCACTAAATTTCCAGAAAGTGGGGATACTATTTATACTGAAACCCCCGGCACCCCAACGGGGGGTATAAGAACATGTCCATGCATCACAGTTTAGTCATCATCATACAATACTCATATAATTATGACCTTCTGCATCACTGGTTAGCACAATCTTCACTTTAGATAAAACTGGGTCATGTAGCTTCATCATACACAACAATTTATTGTTCTCATTCACAAAAGAAATGTTATGTGGGGAAACATTACTACAGCAGAAATATGAGACATGGCAATCACCATAATAAACTATTGTACTAACCATATCCTTCTTTGTCACTACCAGACTGATTTTCTGATTATTTCTTTATCTGAAATTGGCTGCAAGTTCCATCTGTTTAACCACTGGCAACTTGTTCGCCATGATGTCAAAATCATGCTGGCTTTCTATTCCTGCAATTTCTAACAAGAAATAAAAAGAGCTTAACTGAACCTATTTCCTGACAGCGAACATAGAGCTACATGATTTCTTCTCTCCTAAAAGTTAAAAATGACTGACACAGTTAATAAACTTCTAAATTGTAAGAACAGTACGTACGGAAAAAACACTGGTACTTACCAAATACAAATAAAAGCAATCAATAATCATGCAATTCTAATACTTATTTATAATGCACTTTAACTACAAAGTGAGCTGAATCAGTCAATGTGTTTACAAAACAATAACTGGACCGACTTTTAGTTTTAACAAACATAAAATACAGACTTTATCAAATTAAGTCATAAAATTTAAAACAATCTGTCAACTGACGAACCATACAGTAAGTTAATAAAAATGATCTAGTCAATCTATGTTAATTAATAAAAACTATCTAGTCAATCTAATTAGAAGAAATAGCCATTGATGTGCCAACTAATTCACAGGATTATAATTAAAGAAAAAAGCTTTCAGTCTGAGTGATTTTTTTGTTTTTTAACTAAAGGCCACCAAATAAATAAGTTAAATTCCCAACAGTCTCATCCCTTATCTGAAACAACGTAGCAACCGCTCATCCCAATCCTGCAAGTGTCTTCAAGTGACTGATGTTGGATGCCCAAAACAATAAGAAAGGAAGTAAATGTACACAGAGTATCAGAGTTCAAGGTTCAGTCTGGATATAACAATGCTGTGCAACTGTCTCAAAATTGTTTCTTCCTTTTTTTTTCCTTTTTTTTAAACTGGTTCTACGTACGTCACGAAGCTGACCAACATCATGGAAATCAAGTCCAACGTTTGCCGAACATAACTTTCAGTTTCAAGAAATCTTAGGCCTCTGGGGAACAATGCTTTGTATTGATTTATATTGTCAACAAATCTACCCACAAGATTCTAGTGGGAAAGTGCCATCATCAGCAGTCTTTGTTGAAGCGCTTACAGAATCATGTTGTCCCCTTACTAACAAAGACTATCTATTACCAAGACATCATATAGCCAGGAAGCGTAGACATAACCTGACGAGTTATCTTTTCCTTTGTGCATGTGACGTCTAAAGGCCTTGGGTTAGTAGGCCTACTACTGATAGCAAAGACTAGGAATGTATACGCGGTCTCCGCTTCTGGTAAACTGTTTTGACCATTGTAAAACACACACACACACACACTCAAACACACAAGAAGAAGTCAACTGCTGGGAGAATTAACTAAGTACGTGCTTAATTTTGAATTGTTTAGAACAGATCTAAAGATTTGTAACCAACAGATCGACTCTACGTTTTCCAGTGTGTCGTAAGAGGTGACTAAAAGGGGTGATGTCAGCACAACGGCATCACTGGGCGACAGCCTTCTACCACAGGCGCTTGTATCTGGACACGCGAGCGCCTATGCCTGGGACGTGTCTCCCTTTGCTGTGTCCTGATACAAGCGCCTGTGCCTTCCACAGAGAAGTCACCGGCCAGGGGTCAATGACCACGTGCTCTTGGCCAATGGGATCCACATTGTAATCGTGGATTTCGGCTTTGGCCAACAGCCTGGAGAGGATTTTATAGTCTTTCTTTCTGAAGAAACACCCTGAATTGAATAGAACCACTTGATCATCCATACCGGATCGGCCGTCGCCTTACGTTGGCCACCACGAGGGGACAAGTGGGTTACTGATGGACGTCCTTAACAAGATAGGTATCAGCGATCGAACTGCACTGGAAAGGCCTATGTGAAACAACAACCGACAAAGATCCCACCCTTTATTTCAGCTGGACAGGTGACAGGCACGAACACAGTGTTGAATTCTTGTTCCACAAAGACATTCTGGCCACTGTCATTGGTTGCTGTCCAGTCAGAGTATCCAGTATACTCATTACCATCGGTTTGAGAGCCCCTTTCATCATTACCATCATCCAGGCCTACACCTTAAACATCAGACTATGACGACAGCGAAGTCGAGGGCTTCTATGAATATCTGCAGCCTGTCCTTGACAAAGTGCTGAGGAAGGACATATATAGTTATAGTGCAAGGCGACTGGAATGCCAAGTTTGGCCAAGATGCATACCACAACTGCAGAGATATGTGTGGACCCCATTGCAACAATGAGACAGAGGTCTGAGACTCTTGAAGTTTGACACATACAACAATCTGACACTGGCAAACAAACTTGGTTTCCACAAAAAATCTAGACAATGGACCTGACACAGTCACAGTTGGGAACATCACAACCAGATCGACATCATGGCCAAGAAATTCTTCAGATCAAGCGTCAGCATTGGCACTTTTCCAGGAGCAGACATAGGAAATAACCATGATCTCGTAATGATATCTTTCCGGCTCCACTTGAAGAGAGTACACAAAGCAAAGTGCACCAGGCTGAAGTTCGACCTGGACAAAGTGCAAGACCTGGAGGTAGCAGAAATATTCCAAGCCACAACTGGAGGGAAATTTGCACCACTGTTCATTTTGGGAGCTGATGAAGATCAAGATGTTAACACCATGACTGCCACCATCAACGCAGCAGTGACAGATGCCGCCACTGTGATCCTTGGCAAACACTGCCCAAAGAAGAAACCATGAATCACGCATGAACTCTTGGACCAGTGTGACAAACCAAGAGAGGTGAAAAGGAAAAAGAACACAACTCACAGGAAACTGATGCCTACTGACAAATCAACTGTGACATCCGAAAAGGAATGCGCACAGCAAAGCAAAACTGGATAGAAGATCAATGCAAGGAAACAGAACAGTCCGAACAAGAACAAAAGCAAGAAGGCCTACCAGATTGTGAAGCGGCTGACAAGTATTAAACCGCCCACGGTCTCCACGATCCAACGCAAATCTGGCTTGCGCCATACCGAAGAACAAGAAGTCTTGGATAGATGGACAGAGTACTCGCTGACCTTTACAACCACAACGAAGACCCATCCAATCAGTTCTGGCATATCCTCAGAACAGAGAAGAAAAAGAAATCCTACCAATTCTCCAAGAAAACTCCTGTAACAAGACCTTCAAGAGAAGGGAGTGGACCCAATCGCTTGTCATCACTCTTCCCAAAAAGTGTAATCTACCGCACAATCAGCTTCTACAGCCATCCCAGCAAAGTTCTCATGAAAATAATACTCAACAGGTTGAAATTCCAATCTGAACAAATCATAGCTAAAAAACAAGTAAGATTCAGGGCAGGGCAAAGTACCACTGAGCAGATTTTCAACCTCAGAATTATCTGTGAGAAATACTTACAGCACCAACATCTATTTTATGTATTTGTAGACTTCAAGAATGCGTTTGACTGAATAGGCATGCAGTTCTGTGGGCAACCATGAGAGTGTACAACATCAGCTACAACATTTAAAGTCATCAAAAACCTGTATGACAAGTCTACCAGTGCAGTCCTACGCAACAACGCCATCAGGAACTGGTTTAGAACAACCAAGGCTGCCTACTCTCTTCAGCACTCTTCAACATCTTTCTACTTCTAGAGCTCATCATGTCAGATGCACTTTCAGATTATGAATGCACAATCATATATAGCAATCTCCAACCTCAGTTTTGCGGAGGACCTTGATTGACTGGCTGGAGATGAACAAGAACTTGAACAGCTGGTACAAAGCTTTTGGAATAGAAACGAGCGCAGAGAAGATCCACATTATGATCAACCATACCAATGGCATTAACACGGACAAAGTCCAAGGCCAATCCCTTAACACGGTGCTCAACTTCAAATGTTTAAGAGCAATTGTATCAGACAATGGGTCCTCACAGGAAGTCCTGTTCAGGATAGCACAAACAACTAAAGGTTAAAGCCCATTTGGAAAGATATGTATTTATTTACCAATATTATTTTATTATTATTATTTTACTCCAGGCTGTTAATGGGGTTTGAACCACTGCACTTGGCAGGCTGCAATGTTATTGCCTTACATTGAGTACACTGCATACATCACATAGCTTTACATTATTACTAAGTAATAAAATACTAGTAGTAGTACACTTACCATATCCTTCTGTGTTACTTTCAGGTTCTGTCTTCACTTTGGACAACACTGGGTCATGTGGCTCCATCATGTCAGGCTCTGTCTTGATTTCTGAGTCTTCCTTCAACTCAGACGTACTGCAAGTGCAAGTTCTTTCTGATGTTACAATCTGTTTACTGAGTGATGATCTAAGAAACATGTTGTCTTTCTCTTCCTGAAATTTCTAAACAACAACAACAACAAAAAAGCTTTATAAGAACATGTCCATGCTTCAAAGAAGGAAGTAAATGTTAAAATGTAGTACATTAGTATCACTGTGGTCTGAATACTTTATTTTCAAGCGCACCACGTACAGCCTGGATGGAATATTGCTGTGCAACTGTATCAAAAGTACATTTCTTTTTAAAAGTTGGTTCTACGTAAGTCACGAAGCTGACCAACATCACGGAAATCAAGTCCAAACGTCTGCCGAACTTTCAGTTTCAAGAAATCGGAGGCCTCTGGGAACAAGGTGATAAACAGCTTTGTACTGATTTATATTGTCAACAAATCTACCCACCAGATTCCAGTCTTTTAGCTGGGAAAGTGCCATCTCCAGCAGTCTTTGTCGAAGCGCTTATAGAATCATTTTGTCCCCTTAATAACAGTAACACCCAGACATCACCCGGAAGCGTAGACATAACCTGACGAGTTACCTTTTCCTTCGTGCATGTGATGTCTAAAGGGCTTGGGTTAGTAGGCCTACTACTGATAGCAACGACTAGGAATGTATACGCGGTCTCCGCTTCTGGTAAATAGTTTTGATCGTTGTAAACACACGCGCACACACACCCCCACACACACACACACACACACATACACCCACACACACACAAAGAGTGGTCAAATTCGACTGCAGGGAGAATTAACTAAGCTCAGTGCTTAATTTTGAATTGTTTTAGTTTCCGGGTTTGTCGCTAGAGGCGACTAACAGGGGTGATTTCAGCACGGCATCACTGGGCGAAAGTCTTCTACCACAGGCGCTTTTGTGTGTCCAGATAAAATCACCTGTGCCTTCTACGGAGAAGTCACCGGCCAGGGGTCAACGACCACGTGCTCGGGGCCAATGCGAGCCACATCGTAATCGTGGATTTCGGCGGTGGCCAACAGCCTGGAGAGGGTTTATAGTCTTTCTTTCCGAAGACACACCCTGCTATGAATAGAACCGCTCACTCCATACCGGATCGGCCGTCGCCTTCCGTTTGCCACCACGAGGGACAAGTGTGTTACTGATGGGCGTCCTTAACAAGATAGGTATCAGCGATCGAACTGCGGTGGAAAGGCCTATGTGAAACAACAACCGACATAGACCCCACCCTTTATTTATGCGGGACAGATGACA
The DNA here is from genome assembly GCA_036898135.1 of Oncomelania hupensis. Taxonomy (NCBI): domain Eukaryota; kingdom Metazoa; phylum Mollusca; class Gastropoda; order Littorinimorpha; family Pomatiopsidae; genus Oncomelania; species Oncomelania hupensis. The sequence goes on from CM072513.1 coordinate 87,220,425, forward strand.
GGCACGAACACGGTGTTGAATTCTTGTTCCACAAAGACATTCTGGCCACTGTCATTGGTTGCCGTCCAGCCAGATCGAGTGTCAAGTATAGGCCCTAACTCATTACCATCCGTTTGAGAGCCCCTTTCATCATTACCATCATCCAGGCCCACGCCTCAACATCAGACTATGACGACAGTGAAGTCGAGGGTTTCTATTAACATCTGCAGGCTGTCTTTGACAAATTGCCGAGGAAGGACATATATAGTCGACAGTCATAGTGCAAGGCGACTGGAATGCCAAGTTTGGCCAAAATGCATACCACACCTGGGGAGACATGTGTGGACCCCATTGCAACAACGAGAAAGAGGTCTAAGACTCATGGAGTTTGACACACAACAATCTGACACTGGCAAACACGCTTGGTCCCCACAAAAAATCCAGACAATGGACCTGACACAGTCCCAGCGGGGAACATCACAACCAGATCGACTACATCATGGTCAAGAAATGCTTCAGATCAAGCGTCAGCATTGGCACTTTTCCAGGAGCAGACATCGGAAATAACCACGATCTCGTGATGATGACTTTCCGGCTCCACTTGAAGAGAGTACACAAAGCAAAGTGAACCAGGCTGAAGTTCGACCTGGACAAACTGCAAGACCTGGAGGCGGCACAAATATTCCAAGCCACAATTGGAGGGAAATTTGCGCCACTGCTCATTTTGGGAGCTGATGAAGTAGATCAAGATGTTAACACCATGACTGCCACCTTCAACTCAGCTGTGACAGATGCCGCCACTGTGATCCTTGGCAAACACTTCCCAAAGAAAAAACTATGAATCACGCCTGAACTTTTGGACCTGTGCGACAAACGAAGAGAGACGAAAAGGAAAAAGAACATCTCACAGGGAGCTGATGCCTACTGACAAATCAACAATGACATCTGAAAAGGTATGCGCACAGCAAAGCAGAACTCGATACAAGATCAATGCAAGAAAACAGAGAACAGTCCGAACAAAAACAAAAGCAAGAAGGCCTACCAGATTGTGAAATGGCTGACAAGTATTAAACAGCCCAAAGTCTCCGCGATCCAACGCAAGTATGGCTTGTGCCTTATGGAAGAACAAGAAGGATAGATGGACAGATCGGTACTTTCTGACCTTTACAACTACACACCAAACGGAGACCCATCAGTTCTGGAATATCTTCAGAACAGAGAAAAAAGTAAATCCTCCCAATTCTCCGAGAAAACTCCTCTAACAAGATCTGCAAGAGAATGGAGTGGACCCAATCGCTTGTCATCACTCTTCCCAAAAAGTGTAACCTTGAGGAGTGTCAAAACTACCGCACAATCAGCCTCTACAACCATCCCAGCAAAGTTCTCATGAAAATAATACTCAACAGGTTGAAATCCCAAGCTGAACAAATCATAGCTGAAGAAGAAGCAAGATTCAGGGCAGGGCGAAGTACCATTGAGTAGATTTTCAACCTCAGAATTATCTGTGAGGAATACTTGTCAACGCACGGGAGGATCCCAGGGGCGGATCAGTTAGTTTTTTTTTTTGGGGGGGGGGTTCCAAAATTCGTATAAAAAAATAAATAAATAAATAAATAAATAAATAAATAAATATATATATATATATATATATATATATATATATATATATATATATATATATATATATATATATATATATATATATATATATATATATATATATATATACGCATAATACATGGTTTACCGCGACATGTGTTCTGGCACCGTTTTCTGGCAACACCTATTTCTACTGGTCATATAAAATCAAATTTGATGTCAGACTGTTAAATGGACATCTGTGATTATAAATATGGGTCAATATTAAATATATATATATTACACCTCGAGAAATTTGAGAAACAAACAGGTTGCCAAAACACCCTGTCTGTGACATATGTCGTCAAAAAACGGTTATGCGACTCATATACACTATATATATTTATATATTTATAACGGGCATGCTGATTGAACAAATACATTTAAGATTAATCTATGGACAACTGTCATTATAAATACGTAACAATATTTTTTTAAAAATAAAATGAAACATGTTCTTGGAACTGTGGAAGATATGCATTCAAACTGTAAAAGACCGTGAAGACGGCAGCTTGCTAGCTGATTCGTTTTTTTTATTTTTCTTCTCCTTCTTTCTTCCTACGTCACACTTCCTACATACAATGACGTAAAATAAACACCATGACGCACATGGAAATAAAACACACACATACAGTTCCAAGTCAAGATCTGCTACATCTCCCTTCTCAAATAATCGCAGTAATAATAGTACATACATTAATACCTATCCTATCCCCTTACTCGGAGGTCGTAGGGGCACCACATATAATCGTTTAACCAGCGTAATCCATCTTTCCCTGCCCTCAGAAACCCTGATTGTTTCGCTCATTGTCAAACCAGTCCATTCTCGAATGTTGTACTCCCACCTCTTTTTTGGTCTCCCTCTTCTTCTACCTCCTTGCTCTGTGCTTGCAGGATGGTCTTTGCAAGACCTGATGATCTGGTAACGTGGCCATACCATCGGAGTTTCCGTTTTTTCACCAATGTGAGCAGGTCATCGTGTTGTCCAATGGCTTGTGTGATGGTCTGTCGGACTTCGTCGTTGGTGATGTGCTGGGTATAGGAAATGCCCAGAAGTCTTCTGTAGCACCTCATCTCCATGCTTTGTATTCTTCGTTGTAGATCTGCTGTGAGGGTCCATGTTTCGCAATCATATAGGAAGATGGAGATGACAAGGGAGCGCAGCAGTCTTACCTTGGAATGTAAGCTGATGATCCTGTCTTTCCACATTGGCTTCAACCTCGCCAGGGCAGCAGTTGTTTGTGCGATACTGTAGAGGACTTCCTGTCGGGACCCATTGTCTGATACAATGGCTCCTAAATATTTTAAGCTAAGCACTGTGTTGAGGGATTGGCCTTGGACTTTGATGTCCGTGTTGATGCCATTGGTGTTGTTGGTCATAATTAATTTTGGTCTTCTCTGCACTTATTTCTATTCCATAGGCTCTGGAGGTGGTGTCAAGCCTCTGTACCAGCTGTTCAAGTTCTTGCTCCTCTCCAGCCAATCCATCAATGCCATCCGCAAAACGAAGGCTGGAGATTGCTCTTTTCCCAATGCTGACTGTGCCTTCAACACAGTGCATAGCTTCAAATGTTTAGGAGCCATTGTATCAGACTATGGGTCCCGACAGGAAGTCCTCTCCAGGATGGCACAAACAACTGCTGCCCTGGCGAGGTTGATGCCAATGTGGAAAGACAGGACCATCAGTCTACATTCCATGGTAAGGCTGTTGCGCTCCCATGTCCATCTTCCTATATGCTTGCAAAACATGGACCCTCACAGCAGATCTACAACGAAGAATACAAAGCATTGAGATGAGGTGCTACAGAAGACTTCTGGGCATTTCCTATACCCAGCACATCACCAACGACGAAGTCCGACAGACCATCACACATGCCATTGGACAACACGATGGCCTGCTCACATTGGTGAAAAAAACGGAAACTCCGATGGTATGGCCACGTTACCAGATCATCAGGTCTTGCAAAGACCTTCCTGCAAGGCACAGTGCAAGGAGGTAGAAGAAGAGGGAGACCGAAAAAGAGGTGGGAAGACAACATTCGAGAATGGACTGGTTTGACACTGAGCAAAACAATCAGGGTTGCTGAGGACAGGAAAAGATGGAGTACGCTGGTTAAACGATCATCTGTGGTGCCCCTACGACCTCCGAGTTACCGGATAGGATAGGATACGATAGGATAGTTTGCTGTGGTATTTTTCACTTCACATACAATTAGTGTGAGGGAGAGAGAGAGAGAGAGAGAGAGAGAGAGAGAGAGAGAGAGAGAGAGAGAGAGAGCACATGATCAAAACAATTATAACAAAAGTAAGAAAAAAAAACAACATGTATTTATTTGTCAAAGTCAAAGATGTTATTACTTAAGCCCAAAAGCTATGGCAATTTGTTTGTACTAAAAGAATTGGGTTTTTTTGTTATCTAAATAATAATACATTATAAATGCTGCAGGGTGTGTGCATATGAGTGATTAAAAGTAGAAAGTGATATCGCGCAGTCTTTGTCCAATAAGACGAACACTTGGTTGGGATGATTTGATTTTATTCAGAGTTTGCATGAGATTTACATCATCAATCAAGCAATTGATCATGCAAGCAACCCTCTATAAATAAACAATAAAGACCAAGGCTAAACAGAATTTTTAAAATTGAATTAAAAAAAAAATTATGAACAACATGAAGATGATACTTGAATTAATGACAAATGCAAAACTTTACAGTTATAAATCAAATAAGCCAAACATATAATGTAATGAATATCATCCATTGTAAAAGCTTGAGAACAATTACAAAATAAGCTCAGAACTTTAGGCAAAAATTATTAAGTAATTATGAAAATCCAAAATGGCTTCCAAAATCATAAGATCAAAGGAACATTCAACATTTTTTTCAAAATGAGTCAATAGCATAAAAATATAAAAGTATTAAAAGAATTAAATTTTTTAAATAACTTTTATGATAATGAAAATAAATTATATTTATCTCACTTCACTCACACGGATTACATTATATTACATGATTATTGCTTTAGGTCCAGCGGACTCTTCCGAGCCAAATCAGGACAAGTGTAGCCGAACCAGATCCACAAAATCAAGACCACAACTTCGTTGAAAGAGAACTCGCCCCTGATCCGCATAAAAGATCTGCCGAAACAACCCTAGTGGTAAGACTGAAGGCACTCCACCAGCCGGTCACTTTACAATAAAGACATCCCACGCAGGGGGCGCTGAGGCTATACTCTAATTTATCGAACCCCCGTTTACAAAAACAAAATAGAATATAAACATCATTATGAAATACCAACAAAACACATACATATAAAATGCCTACATTGCCAAATAATAACATCATAGGAAGCCCCAGTGACCACCTGGCAGAAAGCGTCCAATAGTGCAAGCGCTGGGGAGGGGGAGGTCGGCGGGGGTGGACGGCATGCCCGCGGGGCTGCTGCAGGCGGGGGGAGAGGCGATGGTTGATGCTCTCGCCGTTGTCTGTGGCGGGATCTGGCGGGGTGGGGGGTGGCCTGTGCCGTGGACCCGGTCGCTTGTCGTCACTCTTCCCGGGGAGAGTGGCCTTCGGGAGTGTGAGGGTTGCCGGACCGTCGGCCTCGTCGGCTATCCCGGCGGGGTCCTCCTGGAGGTAGTGCTCAGAGGGTTGAGGCCCCGGGCTGGGCAGGTCCTGGCTGAAGGGCAGGCGGGATTCGGGGCGGGGCGGGGTGCCGCTGGGCAGATTTTCGGCCTCAGATTGGTCTGTGGGAGATGCCTGCGGCACCAGCGGCATCTGTGTCGTGTGTTCGTGGACTTCGGGGAGGGGGGGGGGGGGGGGGGGCGTTTGGCCGAGTCTGGCGTGCGGCTCTGTGGGCAACGGTGGGGGTGTACGGCGTCAGCCCTACAGTTGTTGAAGTCATCGGGGACCCGTGTGGCGGGGCTGCCGGTGCGGTCCTCCGCGGCGGCGCCGTCGGGGGCTGGTTCGGAGCAGCGGTCGGTGTGCGTCGGGGGTGCCTGCTCTCTCCGGCACTCTTCGGCATCTTCCTGGAGCGCATCGTGTCGGATGCTCTTGCGGACCATGGGGGCGCGGTCGGCGTGGGGGGTGGGGCGGTCTCCGGTTTTCGTTTTGCAGATGGCGTCGATGGATTGGTTGGAGAGGAGCGAGAGCTTGGGCGGCTGGTGCAGAGGCTTGACACCACCTCCGGAGCCTGTGGGGTGGAGGTGGGTGCAGAGAGGACCAGGGTGGTGGCCGGCGGCACCGGTGGCGTCGGTGCGGACATCGGGGTCCGGGGCCGGTCCCTCGGCGCGGTGCGTGGCTTCGGATGTTTGGGAGCCGTTGTGTCGGACGGTGGGTCCCGGCGGGGGGTCCTCTCCGGGGTCGCGCGGGCGGCTGCTGCCCTGACGGGGTTGGGGCCCATTTGGAGAGACGGGGCCGTCGGTCTGCATTCCGAGGTGGGACTGCTGCGCTCCCTTGTCGTCTCCGTCTTCCTATGTGCTTGCGAGGCATGGACCCTCGCGGCGGATCTCCAGCGAGGAGTGCAAGGCATGGAGATGGGGTGCTGCAGAGGACTTCTGGGCATTTCCTGTACCCAACACGTCGCCAGCGACGTGGTCCGACAGGCCATCGCGCAGGCCGTTGGACAACACGATGGCTCGCTAGCAGTGGTGGGGAAACGGAGGCTCCGATGGTGTGGCCACGTCGCCGGATCATCAGGCCTTGCAAAGACTATTCTGCAAGGTACGGTGCAGGGAGGTGGAGGAGGAGGGAGACCGAAGGGGAGGTGGAGGGACAACATTCGAGAATGGACTGGTTTGACACTGAGCGAAGCCATCAGGGCTGCTGAGGACAGAGAAAGATGGAGTATGCTGGTTAAACGATCATCTGTGGTGCCCCTACGACCTTCGGGTTACGGGACAGGATAGGATAGGATAGGATCCAACAGACCACACACAAATGAGGAGTTTTGTCCCGGAAGAGTTTCACGAAAAAAGGTAGGTGACTGGTCAAGCAAAGAAGAAGATAGTATAGTAGATTGATAGAGAACAGAGTAGAAATGAGAAAGAACAAAGGAGAAAGACAGCGACAGTGGGAATTTAAAGCACTAAATTTCCAGAAAGTGGGGATACTATTTATACTGACCCCCCCCCCCTTTCCTCCCCTTCCCCCCAGCACTCCAACTGGGGTGTTCCGAAAACAATAACACTTGCACATTAAATGTCTCCATAATACCTTTAGAAAACATACACATACAAATGTTTTGTAAGACATTACATGTACATCAGAAGGCAAGAAACCGTGGTCCCTCATCAGGGAAGCATGAAACTTGTCTCACATCTATGATCTGTCACTGTCACATCAGTACACACATAAATGAACACACGTTGCTTCACTTTAAAACAACAACAACAACAACAAACAACTTCAGATAAGCAATGATTCATTTGAACAGTTTTTCTTCAAAATGTTTATAAACGTCTCCAAAATAGCAATTCTCAAACATGGAAAACTGCATATATATAGGCAATGATTGGAAGCCAACACATCTGAAGCATATATCAAAACTCCACAGACGATGATGTTGGTAGTAAGTGGTTGTCTAGTATAGCAAAACTGCAATGCATACTACATACCATTGTACATAATGACAGGTGGAGAACCGCCAACCATACTTCATGTACATTAGACAATTTGTGCCTTATGTCATTAAGCAAGAAAATGTAGCACACACAGGAAAGCGTGAACACATGCCTGCCATCAGTAAACACATATTCATACAAACGTATTCTTGGCAATAACTAATCTACAAATATCTTCACCTGTACAGCAATTTCTGTCTGTAAGGCAATTTCTGCCTAAACCCTAGTAAGGCAATTGCCAAATTATTTGGCCTTTCCTGTCTGTTGTTAGGCAATTCCCCACTGAGGTTAGGCAGGCAGGCAGGCAAGTAGATTAACGTCCCCAGACACATAAGCATATAGGGGACTTGGATGAACGAGGGCCGATGTAATAAGAAGTCGTTTTGCAGAATGGAGTCAAATGAAGAAGGAGCGCAAAAGCTGCTACAACAACCAGCAGGAAGATGCGTTGAATCGGAAGGAAGACGGCGTCAATAATGTAGAGTGAAGATGTGACAAGGGTGGCAAAAGGGACGCCAAGACAAGGCCGCCAAAGGTATAGCAGAGGGAGGGAGGAGGGCCAAAGGGCGACTCGGAGGGCAGAGTGAGCGGATTATTTAATGTCTAAGGAGAGATAAAATAATTTTTATATGAAGACAGACCAGGTCTGCCGGGTTATTGCACGGAACAGTATAGGGCCTATATTATATAAAAAACAATCAAATTATAGAAGTTTAATCTAAAATTAATGATAAAACACGTCCGAGTAAGATTAAAAGCGGGTTAAAAAGAAAACTGCACCAGATCAAGCTTAAACCAGAGCGGCAGCCAGCGGGCACGCGGAAAGGCCAGTTTAGGTAGGATCCGGTCCCACCACTGGGTCAGGATTGTCTCGGATTACCACGCCCATAGACTTGAGAGCAGCCTCCGTCAAAAGGGACTTTACATTACATTACATGATTATTGCTTTAGGTCCAGCGGACTCTTCCGAGCCAAATCAGGACCGGACAACCCCTGATCCGCATAAAAAATCTGCTGAAACAACCCTAGTGGTAAAACTGAACGCTCTCCACAAGCCAGTCACTTTACAATAAAGACATCCCACGCAGGGGACGCTGAGGCTGTACTCTAATTTATCGAACACCCGTTTACAAAAACAAAATAGAATACAAACATCATTATAAATTATCAACAAAACACATACATATAAAATGCATACATTGCTAAATAATAACATCTACCACCTGGCAGAAAGCGTCCAATATTCCCAAGCTGATCCAACAGACCTCATACACAAATAAGGCGTGTTGTCCCGGAAAGTTTTTCAAAAAAAAAAGTAGATGACTGGTCTAGCGAAGAAGAAGATAGTATAGAAGATTGATAGAACAGAGCAGGAATGAGAAAGACTAGAGCAAATGAGAAAGACAACGACAGTGGGAATTTAAAGCACTAAATTTCCAGAAAGTGAGGATACTATTTATACTGAAACCCCCGGCACCCCAACGGGGGTAAAAGGGACTTGAGTCTCAGCCGTAATGTATAGACTACATTTTTAGCCGAACGCTGGTTGTAGATGGAGACAAACTCCGCTATGGGCTTATCATGCCGATTAATAAATTCGGAAACGGACAGACGGCGTCCCTTAGGAAAGGAATGCTCCGCTATTTCCACAGGGGAGCCAGAGCCGGGGTGGGGGGAGGGGGGGATTTACGACATTCCGTCCCGCGTACTATTCACAACTTTCCGGCACCTCTCATAAAAACTCGTGGGTATCGCCATTATAAATTAAAACGAGGTTATATGAAACCAAGTTCCGGTTTGGCTTGTTTTGCTTTTATCAAAGCTTGATGCGTGACTTTTAAATATGGCAAATTGCCGAATACGACGATTGTTAGAGCCAGAAAACGAGTGGGATAAGTATAAAAACGGTGGAGGAAGTACATGCTCAGTGAAAGGATGCAAAAAAACAATCGTAGAGGCCTGTATTTGTGGCGATTTCGGAGGTGCGTCGATCATCGACAGAAAGTGAAACAAGACCTGAAGACTCTTGTAGTTTTTCATAGCTTCGCCGTCGCAACCTTCACAAAACACGAAGTAACTGACTATGTTACGCGAGCGTTGTGGCCAAGTGGGCTAAGGAGGGACTAACTTGCCTTGTTCACAAGCCATAAACCTATGGCGCCTGACAGGTGTGGGTTCGAGCCAGCATCTGGGCGTTATGTTTTTCCGAATATTTTTCAAAAATTCACAAATAATGTTAGGTAGGTAGGGTTTAGGCGCGCCACTGGCGATAGAAAGGGATAATAAACTGCAGCAAAAAAAAAAATAAAAATATGTGAGGGTACGATACAGGTGGCCAGTGACACATGTTATTATTCTTGAATATTTGGAAATAACTCACTAAAACACGCGGAAAAAAAAAAACCGGAAGTATTTTTCATAGAGGGGATTCCCGTTGGTGCATAGGATAGCAGAAAAGTGTGAATTTGGGCTCGAGGCAGGGGCCTTGGAGTCGGACTGTGAACTGGCTGTGTGACCGGGAGAAGACGGATTTCCCACAGCCAAGCTATGAACCGTAACGACAAGCCCAGCCACGGTGTGAACAAGTCTCTCCGCCAAGCCTTCGAGCCTGAGTAAGGCAGCCCAGGATCTCTACTGCCATCGGGAGGCGCAGAACCTGTCACTTAAGGGTTCGAATCCCTAGCGGTCTCTTTGACTGTGGGGTGCGGCAATGCACCCGAACCATCAACTGTCGAAGGAGGAGGGGGCGGGAGGGGGGGGGGGGGCGATAAACGACCTCACAGGAGAAACGGGAGCACTAGGGCTTAAAATGAAGAACTAACTAATCCGTGTGAGCCCCCTTACTCCCTGCCTCCCCAGGTGAAAGAATCTCTGTACATTCTTCTTGAAATGATGACTGATGTAGCTATACCTGTATCGAATCCATTTTTCTTTGCATCTAAGTCTGTGAACGGTTACCTGGATACTCACATCAGATATTGGGCTACGGAAGCCAGAGTTGATCACATCGACGAAATGCAGAAAGTATGGAGCTACAATCACTCAACTGTTTGATTTGTCACCCAATGAGCAGAAATTGCTAGCAAATCACATGGGCCACTCTCTGAACATTGAAAAAGAGTACTATCGCCTGCATTGTTGTTTTTATTTCATTGTAATAGTATGCCATATGTGTTGTAATGACAGGATGTACAATGGATGAATGCGAGTGGGTGCGCAATGAGTCACAATGTGAGATTTGCGCGATATAAGTACCATTCATTATTATTATTATTATTATTATTATGAAAGTACCACTGAGATCACCAAAGTTGGAAGATTGCTTGCCAAAATTGACAGTGGAGAAACCCCAGATTGTTCTGTGTTTGAAGATGACAATCTTGCTAAATCAACCCCACCCACACAGCAGGCATCAAGACAAGATGGTAAATTCTGTGTCTGTGTCACATAAGAAAATGTTTGGGAGAGCCAGTTGTCCTTTGTTGCAGAAGATGCAGTATTGCTTCTAGTCAAGGACGTATTTTCTTTTCCCAGTCCCAGCTTTGGCATGTTCAACTGCACACACACACAAAACCCATGTATTTGACCCAAAGTGTCATTAATACTCCACCCGCCTTTTAGGATTCGATTACGAACCTCGGCAATATGAAAAAACGACAGAATTTGAGACAATATACATGTAAGCAGTAGAGTCTTGAAAAGGAACATTGAAAGAGAATGTAGTGAGGCTACTCACTGGTAAGAATATTTTCATAAAAGAGATCATTTTGTTGATCATTATGCTATGCAGAGGGATCAGGGGCAATTTAGTTTAAAGTTCACAATGTTTTGTGGTTTCAAATTCTAGCACACACACGCATAAATCCTAAAACCTAGGGAATTAGAAGGGGCCAGCAATTATTTATTTTAAACATATATATTCAATATTGTAAAGCAAAATGTTCTGTTTAAATCAGGAGGTTAAAGATTGCTATTTAACTAACACATTTATATAATAAAATAAGTTATGTGTACATAACATCTGAGAAACAAAGACATGTGTAACAAAAAGCAGTCAGTTCCAGTTTTTATTTAAAGAAAAGTTCAGGTTAATATGTCTTGGAAATTGGTTCATATAGGTGTGTTGCACGATGTCTTGCACAGAACGGGGGCAATAGTCAACACAAACTGCAGACCCAACAATACAGAAGACTCGGACGGCTTAACTTCATACAACAAACTCGCTCTATTGTGATATTCTGTTTGTTTAACCATGGCCAACGGCACTTAGTTTTGACACTAGCATCGACCACTGAAACTGATTCACCTTCTTTTAACCATGGCATTAAGTTGAAACTATTTTCAGATCAGTGGTTCAAACATAGATACTCTTTGGACAGATTAAAATGGCGCTTTAACATTTGTAAAAACATACTTTACTGTACTGTTGTAAAGATCACTTTTAACTGAGCACAGGCGCCTCAATGAGTACTCAATAGTTTAGCAGACAAACATCTACAAAATCCAGGATCGTCAGAATTTTGAAAAAACTTATGTTCCTTCTCAAGCAAAAATGTACGAATTGTTTCAGTTGCCATTTTGGGAAAGATTGATCCATGTTCTTGCTCTTGACAAGAGAAAAACAGTGCTGATTTTTTTCAATAAACGATGTGATGACTTACCAGAATCAATTTGCTCTCCAACACTGGTCCATCCAGAGCTTGATTTATTGTCATCATCTACCAAAGAAACCAAAGAGCAAATGTAAAACAAACAACATTACTCCACTCAATTTTTAGAATACACATTTTGATTTTCAGAATTGCAGACGTCGGAATGTTTTGTTAGTATGATAGTATCAGGATGTCTTAAGCTTTTTTCCTTTTACCGAATTTCAGATAAATTTGTTTGCCAAGTTCATAAAAGGGGCTACATTTAAAGCATTTAGATGGAAATGAGAAGACAATTTTGAAACAAAACATTTTTGTTTTGTTTTGTGGCTTATAACATCATAAATCAAAACGAATACAGAAACAGTGCGGTTTCAAAGCACATTAATATTAAGCGTTGTAATATATCCTATCCTATCCCGTAACTAGGAGGTCGTAGGGGCACCACAGATGATCGTTTAACCAGCGTAATCCATCTTTCCCAGTCCTCAGGAACCCTGATTGTTTCGCTCAGTGTCAAACCAGTACATTCTCGAATGTTGTCCTCCCACCTCTTTTTCGGTCTCCCTCTTCTTCTACCTCCTTGCACTGTGCCTTGCAGGATGGTCTTTGCAAGACCTAATGATCTGGTGACATGGCCATACCATCAAAGTTTCCGTTTTTGTCACCATTGTGAGCAGGTCATCATGTTGTCCAATGGCTTGTGTGATGGTCTGTCGGACTTCGTCGTTGGTTATGTGCTGGGTATAGGAAATGCCCAGAAGTCTTCTGTAGCACCTCATCTCACTGCTTTGTATTCTTCGTTGTAGATCTGCTGTGAGGGTCCATATTTCGCAAGCGTATAGGAAGATGGAGATGACAACAGAGCGCAGCAGTCTTACCTTGGAATGTAGACTGATGGTCCTGTCTATCCAAATGGGCTTCAACCTCGCCAGGGCAGCAGTTGTTTGTGCGATCCTGGAGAGGACTTCCTCTCGGGATCCAATGTCTGATACAATGGCTCCTAAATAGTTGAAGCTATGCACTGTGTTGAGGGATTGGTCTTGGACTTTGATGTCTGTGTTGATGCCATTGGTGTTGTTGGTCATCATTTTGGTCTTCTCTGCTTCCATTCCATAGGCTCTGGAGGGGGTGTCAAGCCTCTGTACCAGCTGTTCAAGATCTTGTTCCTCTTCAGCTAATCCATCAATGTCATCCGCAAAACGAAGGTTGGAGATTGCTCTTCCCCCTATGCTGACTGTGCCTTCGTGATCTGCAAGGGCATTTGAAATGATGCGCTCTAGGAAGATGCTGAAAAGTGTTGGAGAGAGTAGGCATCCCTGACGCACACCGATGGTTGTTCTGAACCAGTTTCCGATGGCGCTGTTGTAGAGGGCTGCACTGCTAGCCTTGTCATACGGGCGTTTGATGACTTCAATAATTTTAGGGCTGATGTTGTACACTCTCATTGTTGCCCACAAAGCTGCATGCGATGATGCCAGACTCGGTCAAACGCCTTTTTGAAGTCTACAAACACATGGTATATATGTTGTTGGTGCTGTAGGTATTTCTCACAGATTACTCTGAGGTTGAAAATCTGTTCAGTGGTACTTCGCCCTGCCCTGAACCTGCTTGTTCTTCAGCTATGATTTGTTCAGCTTGGGGTTTCAACCTGTTGAGTATTATTTTCAGGAGGACCTTGCTGGGATGGCTGATTAGGCTGAAGGTACATGCTAGACTTGCTTTGGATCGTGGAGACCTTGGGCTGTTTAACACTTGTCAGCCGCTTTAGAGTCTTGTAGGCCTTCTTGCTGTTGTATTTGTTAAGATTGTTCTCTATTTCCTGGCATTGATCTTCTATCCAGTCCTCCTTTGCTGTGCGCATGCCTTTTCGAATGTCATTGTTGATTTTTGTAAAGAGTAAAACATTACCTCCAGTTCTGTGCAGTTACCTTTGTTTTAGTTAATCGAAAATAAATGTACATGGAGAGAAAAAAGTATAAGTGTCAGTTAAAGTACATATACATTAAAGAAAATTTGACCTCCTTACCAACTGAAGATAGAGCAGAGCTAGGGGAAAGAGATGATGATGCTGCCTCATGTACAGTCCCCTTCATGTGATGTTTCCAACACTGTTGCGACTTTCTCCTTAGGACTCGCTGTTAAAACAATTTACACAGTACATCAGAAAAGAAAAAAAAACAAAAAACTTACAAGACTGACAAGTGATTTACATTAAAATTTAAATCTGTTTGCCTCCCATCTAGATGTACGGTAGACTTGCTGTTTTCAAATAACGAGAACTATTATAAAAAAATTAATAAATTAATTAAATTAAAAAAAATAAATAATAAATTTAAAAAAAAATAATTAAAAAAAAAAATAATTATAATAATAATAATAAATATAATAATAACTGAATATTTTTTCGAGCCTACCCAAAGACCGGTTACAAGAAAAACAAACATTTTCAATTTAAAACCAGTCAGAAGAATCCATACACACATACTGGAAACACATCACCCTTCCCCTCTCCTCCTCCCCCCTCCACCCCCCCCCCAAAAAAAAAAAAAAAAGTTACCTGTTTTTAACTAGTCAAAATTATTATTAATTATTACAACAATTGAAAAACAAATCGATGAGCCTGCTATCTGATCAGAAACTGTAACATAAAATACTCTTTGAAAAAACAAACAGATTTTCAACTGCCTTTTTTTAAATGTTGGAAGTGTAGCATACTGTATAACATATAAGGAATTCCATGACTGAGGATCAGAGCAGAAGAAGCTTCTTGCTCCGTTAATGCGCTGAACTTTGACTATACTACAACAGCCAGCTTATGTTTCATTTGACTTACTGTTATTGCATTAACATTATGTACACTATTATAACAGGTGTTTGTAAAAGTCTGAAAATAATTTACTGATGATCAAACTCAGGTCCAATTGACAACACTAAAAAGTGTACACTAAATCTGAAGATGTTAAAAGTTACTAAAATGTTAAAAACGTTATGCAACTTAAAAAAATTATGGAATAACTTTAGGACGACATGTACGTTCTTCTTTACCAGTTTGAGATGGGGCAGTGGAAACAGACCGATGCGCTGCTTTTTTGCGGGCTAACGGTGATGTTTCCAGCTAGGCTGCTACTTTATCCTCGGAACTCGCTGTTTAAACATAAGAAAATAAACAACCAGATATACGTCTATAATGACTTCAACGATTTAAAAATATATTGAGAGAAATTAGATACAACAGCCAGTCAACAAATCTCAAATTTGAGCATTCAATGCCCAGCCAGATTAGACATTTAGATCTAAAAAAAAAAAGTAATATTTCTTTTCTGATTTAACCCTCACAATGCCAAGGTCGACAATTGTTGACAGCCTGTAGTGTATTTTCCATGCAAAACTTTATGTTGATACAGCAGACAAGAGGATCGACATGTACAGACAGGATGTCGACACTGCTTTAGACAATGCGTTATACGATTATGGAATTCTAATTGGGGCAATATTTACCATAGTAACATTACAATATTAATATTTAATACGCATTTCCCAAAAATTAATGGCAAATTGTAACAAGTCAATTTTTACTATAACTTCATATTTTACAAAACTGAAGTGCAACTACAACGCAAGAATGGCTACATAGTATATAATGCATTCCTGCACGTTCACGTTTGTTAGATTAACGTCCCCGGACACATTAGCGCATAGGGGACTTGGTTGAAGGGAGGCCGTTGTTATAAGAAGTCAATATGCAGTAGAATGGCACGTGTAAAAGGAGCGGTGCTACAACTGTAAGATACACAACGCCACCACACACCACACGCAACATGGGGATCACCAATCTCGCCTCTGCCTGCACCTTCTTTCACACTCTCATTCACTGCAAATATAACAAACCATACTTACAACGCTTCTGTACTCCAAACATACCTGTCTAACTTAACTAACTACTGTCTTTGTCCACCGTCAGTGTCCACAGTCCAGTCACTGTCTTCGTGCTCTCTGGGGAGAAGGTAAACCAACAGACACACACAAACGTCACACAGCACGTCACATCACAGACAAGCGGTCATTTCCTAAACACAGCGCGTGCTCTCTTTCTGATTCACCCTTACATTCTTCCCCCTTTCGACGAAAAGGCACCCCTTCTCGCCGAAATGAGGCTCAATTGCAACAAAGAACTCGCATACCCTAAACACTGAACAGTATAAACACTGAACAGCATAAAAATTAAACTCTATAACGTAACTATCAAATATTCTGCCCCCTATCTCCATTCCTATCCCCTTCCCTTTAACTCCACATCTTGAATCCGCACCCCAAACCCCACATGAAATATCCTTTATTCTGGAAAAGAAAACCGAACAAACAAAACATATAAACCATCTCCATTCAATATATCAAGTAACATACATGCTGACTCTCCCTCCTGAGTTACAATGACCACATTACCAAATATGATTACTAAAAATGTATTCCCCCTATCAATCATAACGCCCGAGAAACTCACCACCCAACAACTTGAGTCTCAGTCTATTGTAACACGATGCGCTGAACTAAAAATGTACTCCCCCAATCAATCATAACGCCCGAGAAACTCATCACCCAACAACTTGAGTCTCAGTCTATTGTAACTCGATGCGCTGAATTAAAAATGTACTCCCCAAATCAATCATAACGCCCGAGAAACTCACCACCCAACAACTTGAGTCTCAGTCTATTGTAACTCGATGCGCTGAACTAAAAATATACTCCCCCAATCAATCATAACGCCCGAGAAACTCACCACCCAACAACTTGAGTCTCAGTCTATTGTAACTCGATGTGCTGAACTAAAAATGTACTCCCCCAAGCAATCATAACGCCCGAGAAACTCATATTCAACAGTCATAGTCGGGGACCTTTCTATTATATATGTAATTAAGAATCACTGTACTCAATGTATATGGTCAAGAACATATACACACACCATCTCGGCTAAAAAATAAAATACTTGATATATATTCAAACACCACACAAAACAACTTGTACTGACAGAAAATATACCTACAATAAAACCGCATCCCCGAGGCTGAAAACCAACTAAAGTCTAAACGTCCTACTTACATTTTGATATACATTATACACAACTTTCAGAAGGAGGAAATGCATTGATTGAGTCTGAAGGTAGCGATGACGGTGATATGGAGCGCACAAAGCGGCCACAGAGATGAGACAAGTTCGCCAGGAGGGTCGTAAAAGTCAGAAGTGAAGAGAGCAGACTATGGAGCAGAGCTTTACGTACTATTAAAGTTATTTCAAAACAAATTAAACGTTGATAAGTATTTACAAAAGACATATCCACTCACCGATTTGAGCTCCGCCATTTTGAGAAAGTGTCTTCGTGCAACGTCACACATCACAGACAAGACGTCACTTCACAGCGCGTGCTCTCATTCTGATTCAGTCTTAGCCTGTCTCATCAAAACTTAATATGGATCCTCAGAAGCACGACAGAGTGTAGCAAGGGAACTAACTGCATTCATAGTACAGGTTTTTGTCAACATGTCAAAAAAACACGATTTATGTCCCATGTAATCCAAAACAGCAAAAAAAGTGTACCCGTTTTCTGACAACATTTCAATGTTGACACTTTCCTATCCATGTTGACACAAGTAAGGTCGCGTAACATGCATGTGTTGCCAGAAACCAGGTAGTATGAGAGTATATATATATATATATATATATATATATATATATATATATATATATATATATATATATATATATATATATATATAGTATTTATTTTATGTTTATGTTTATTTTTATAATTGTATTCTCTCTCTCTCTTTCTCTCCTTCTTCTTCTCCTTTCTTTTCCTTTTTTTTTTTTTTTTGGGCTGGGGGGGGGGGGGGTTTCCGGAAACCCCGGAAACCCCCCCCTCGTCCGCCCCTGGATCCTTATGCGGCCCTTACCCCAAAAAACGTAATGATTTCAGGGGGATGCCGCACCACCCGCCGCGGTTGCTTCCGTGTTCTTAATAAATAGGCAGTGTGTACAGTTGAGGACAGAGCCACAGCATCAAAGATGAGGACACGCGCGCACTTGCACCATAAAACGCATACACTCTGATGGTGATAGTGATACAAATAAATTTCTTCATTCAATGATGACGCTTACGAATGATATTGAACGATGATATTTAGTCATATACGATTGAATTATATCCGGACTAACAATCCGGTGTTGTCCCATCTGCTGTTCATGATGAAATTAAAGATTTTTTACTTAACTTCTTGCGGTAGCGAGACTGGAGTACAGACACGAATGTTTTCGCTTCCAATGATGATGGTATCGTTGACTTTATGTGATGTTAATGTCTCTTTCTATTTCTTCTACTCCTCTCTTTTCGTTGGCTTTGTCATGATGTTCTGGACACTTCCATGTTATTGTTCCCCCCAACGTCCATACATCTCCGGGCCTGTATTTGTGGCGCCTGAAACGATCAGGTGGTGACCTAATGTCCCAGATATGAATTTTCTATAACGAACCACAAGTATAGTGCAATGTTCTTCGTTTGTCGAACCATTAAAAAGTATACAATGGTGTATAATTATAACACACAATAGTTGATAATGAATGATAGATGAGATGACTGATGACCCTCCCTTCATGCTTCCACTTTCATGCCTTACATACAATGACATAAACAAACACTTTAGCCAACTGCTCTCCAAACCGGATCCTCTGCAAGAGATCTAAATCTGAACATAAACATAAGCTATATCAATCAACGCTGTGAGATGAAGTCTAAAAGATCTAAGAATCGGTCTAGATGCGCTGAGGCTAAAAATATAGAAACAATGATGGGAAAGTTACACTTATTTCACACGAAAATAAACGTCAAGGCTTTTAGTGCAGTCCAACGCAACAACGCTATCAGGAATTGGTTCAGAACAACCATCGATGAGTTCCAAGGCTGCCTACTCTCTTCAGCACTCTTCAACATCTTTCTAGAGCGCATCATTTCAGATGCCCTTTCAGATTATTATGGCACACTCATGATAGCAATCTCCAATCTCCGTTTTGCGGAGGACCTTGATTGATTGGCTGGAGATGAACAAGAACTTGAACAGTGGTACAGAGGCGTGACACCACCTCCAGAGCTTTTGGAATGGAAACGAGCATAGAGAAGATCCACATTATGACCAACCACACCAATGGCATTAACACAGCCAAAGTCCAAGGCCAATCCCTCAACATCGGTGCACAGCTTCAAATGTTTAGGAGCAATTGTATTAGACAATGGGACCCGACAGGAAGTCCTGTCCAGGAGAGCACAAACAACGGCTGCCCTGACAAGGTTGAAAAAGAGGTGGGAGGACAACATTCGAGAATAAGGACTGCTGAAGACAGAGAAAGATGGAGTAAGCTGAAAAAGAGGAAAACCGAAAAAGAGGTGGGAGGACAACATTCGAGAATTGACTGGCTTGACACTGAGCAAAACCATCAGGGTTACTGAGGACAGAGAAAGATGGAGTACGCTAGTTAAACGATCATCTGTGGTGCCCCAACGACTTCCGAGTTACGGGATATGATAGGTTAAGCTGGTTAAACGATCATCTGTAGTGGCCTAACGACTTTCGAGTTACGGGATTGTATAGGATAGAATATATATATATATCTTTTTTGTTGTTTTTTTATAATGGGTACTTGCCTTTGATTTGGTGTTGGTTAGGAGGTCCTCCTTGTGTGTATGCTTTACCAGTTTTTGATAGCTGTATAATATATTATAGTAATTTATAAGCAGCACTGTTTACATTTTGTGTTTTGTTTGTTTTTATTTTAGTCTTTACTGATGTTTTTGTGTTTATGGACAGTGTGCCAAAGGCAAATTTCTGGATTTTTATTTTATTTTCTTATAAGACAACAAAGTTGTATTATATTGTATTGCATGGTATTGTTTTGCTCGTTCTCCAATACGATCTTTGCAACATATATAATCAAATATAATAAAGACTAAGTTTAGCAATCGTGACGTTCAATACTAAAAAAAACAATGATGATGATGATGATGATGATGATGATGTAGACTTGTATAGCGCAAGTATTCACGACAACAAAGTTCATGCTCATTGCGTTTCACCTCGCTGATGATGCACGTACAACAGGAACAAATTAATATCAAACAAAGTAGGCCTTCTCATGTGGTGTATATGAAATGTTATTTAAAGTATACGTCTTGTGTATTTACAAAGAACAGGACCTATAATAAAATAAATACATAAAGTGTAAGAATGAAAAGGAGAATCAACTTTATAAGAAGGATAAAGATGGTGATGAGCAAGAAGGAAAAGAAGACAGAGGGTGACTTAAAAGACAGAAAGAGAGGGAGCAAAGGGGACAGAGAAGGGGGGAAGAGGGGAGGGGGAGAGACAGAAGAAGAAGCAAGGAACAGAAACAATGCAATGATGATACATCATCTTTATTACCAAATATCAATGATCCATCATTCAGTAGCAAGATCCGCACGAGAAACAACATCGTCATATGAACCTGGAATGTCAGGATCCTAACTGCGGAAGGAAAATTAGAAGAACTGGCTCACGAGCTGGACCACCATCGATGGAACGTTCTAGGTATCAGCGAACTGCGCTGGAAAGGCCTAGGTGAAACAATGACCGACAAAGGCCACAAGCTCTATTTCAGCGGTAGAGATGACAGGCACGAACACTGCATTGGATTCTTGGTCCACAAGAACATTCTAGCCACTGTCATGGATTGCTGCCCAGTCTCCAGTAGACTCATTACCATCCGTCTGAGAGCAGCCCCTTTCAACATCACCATCATCCAGGCCTATGCCCCAACATCAGACTATGACGACAGCGAAGTGGAGGATTTTTATGAAAATCTACAGGCGGTCCTTGACCAAGTGCCGAAGAAGGACATAGTCATAGTGCAAGGCGACTGGAATGCCAAGGTTGGCCAAGATGCGCACCACAACTGGGGAGACACATGTGGACCCCACTGCAACAACGAGACAAATGACAGGGGCCTGACACTCTTGGAGTTTGCCAGATACAACAATCTGGTACTGTCAAACACGCTTGGTCTCCACAAAAACTCCAGACGATGGACATGACACAGTCTTGGCGGGGAGCATCACAACCAGATAGACTACACCATGGTCAAGAAACGCTTCAGATCAAGCATCAACATTGGCAGGACACACACTTTTTCAGGAGCAGACATAGGGAAGTGACCACGATCTCGTGATGATGTCTTTCCGGCTCCACTTGAAGAGAGTAAATACAGCAAAGTGCACTAGACTGAAGTTCGACCTGGACAAACTGCAAGACCCGGAGGTGGCAGGACTATTTCAGGCCACAATTGGAGGGAAATTTGCACCACTGCTCATTTTGGGGGCTGGTGAAGTAGATGTCAACACCATGACCACCACCTTCAACTCAGCTGTGACAGATGCCGCCACTGAGATCCTTGGCAAGCACTGACCAAAGACGAAGACTTGGATCACACCTGAACTTTTGGATCTGTGTGATAAACGAAGAGAGATCAAAAGGAAAAAGAACACATCACAAGGAGCTGATGTCTACCAAAAAATCAACAATGACATCCGAAAAGGGATGCGCACAGCAAAGGAGAACTGGATAGAAGATCAATGCCAGGAAATAGAGAACAGTCTGAACAACAACAGCAAGAAGGCCTACCAGATTGTGAAGCGGCTGACAAGTGTTAAACAGCCCAAAATCTCCACGATCCAAAGCAAGTCTGGCATATGCCTTACAGAAGAACAAGAAGTCTTGGACAGATGGACAGAGTACTGCTCTGACCTTTACAACCATACACCAAATGGAAACCCATCAGTTCTAGCATGTCCTGAGAACAGAGAAGAAGAAGAAATCCTCCCAATTCTCCGGGAAGAAATTGAGGCAGCAGTGCAATCGCTGAAGAAAGGGAAGTCAGCGGGAGTGGACAACATACCCGCGGAACTGCTACAAGCAGGAGGAGAAGCAATGATTGATGCCCTAACCATTCTCTGTAACAAGATCTGGCAGAGTGGGGAGTGGCCTACACCTTGGACCCAGTCGCTTGTCATCACTCTTCCCAAAAAAGGTAAACTTCAGGAGTGTGAAAATTACCGCACCATCAGCCATCACAGCAAGGTCCTCCTGAAAATAATACTCAACAGGTTGAAACCCCAAGCTGAACAAATCATAGCTGAAGAACAAGCAGGATTCAGGGCAGGGCGAAGTACCACTGAACAGATTTTTTACCTCAGAATAATCTGTGAGAAATACCTACAGCACCAACATCTATTTCATAGACTTCAAGAAGGCGTTTGACCGAGTCTGGCATGCAGCTCTATGGGCAACAATGAAAGTGTACCACATCAGCCCTAAAATTATTGAAGTCATCAAAAGCCTGTATGACAAGGCTACCAGTGCAGTCCTCCATAACAGCGTCATCGGGAACTGGTTCAGAACAACAATCGGTGTGCGTCAAGAATGCCTACTCTCTCCAACACTCTTCAACATCTTCCTAGAGCGCATCATGTCAGATGCTTTAGCAGATTACATTACATTACATTATTATTGCTTTAGGTCCAGCGGACTCTTCCGAGCCAAATCAGGACCAGACAACCCCCGATCCGCATAAAAGATCTGCCGAAAAAGCCCTAGTGGTATAACCGAAACCTCTCCACCAGCCAGTCACTTTACAATAAAGACATCCCACGCAGGGGACGGCTGAGGCTTCACCCCAACTTATCGAACCCCCGTTTACAAAATCAAAATAGAATACAAACATCATTATAAATTATCAACAAAACGCATACATATAAAATGCCTACATTGCTAAATAATAACATCATAGGAAGCCCTAGTGACCACCTGGCAGAAAGCGTCCAATATTCCCAAGCTGATCCAACAGACCTCATACACAAATAAGGAGTCTTGTCCCGGAAGAGTTTTAAAAAAAAAAGGTAGGAGACTGGTCTAGCGAAGAAGACGATAGTATAGCAGATTGATAGAACAGAGCAGGAATGAGAAAGAGCAAATGAGAAAGACAGCGACAGTGGGAATTTAAAGCACTAAATTTCCAGAAAGCGGGGATACTATTTATACTGAAACCCCCGGCATCCCCAACGGGGGTGCTCTTGCAGACCACGAAGGCACAGTCAGCATAGGGGGTAGAGCAATCTCCAATCTTCGTTTTGCGGATGACATTGATGGATTGGCTGGAGAGGAACAAGAACTTGAACAGCTGGTACAGAGGCTTGACACCACCTCCAGAGCTTATGGAATGGAAATAAGTGCAAAGACCAAAATGATGACCAACAACAACAATGGCATCAACGCGGACATCAAAGTCCAAGGCCAATCCCTCAACACAGTGCATAACTTCAAATATTTAGAAGGCATTGCTTTTTTTTTTTTTTTTTGCTGCAGTTTATTATCCCTTTTTATCGGGAAACTCTGGGCCGCCTCCCCCGGCCGTGGAAGGCGTAGTCGCAGCCAGTGGCGCGCCCAAACCCTACCTACCTAACATTGTGATTTTTTTGAAATTTTTGCTGAGGGAGCAAACCGGAGTACCCGGAGAAAATCCCCGAGACGTTTCCCGAGTCAAAAGTAAATAATATTCGGAGAAACATAACGCCCAGGTGCTGGCTTGAACCCACACCTGTCAGGCACCATTGGTTTCTGGCTTGTGGACAAGGCAAATTAGTCCCGCCTTAGCCCACTTGGCCACAACGCTCGCTCATTACATTACATTACATAATTGTTGTATCATTACATTACATTACATAATTGTTGCTTTAGGTCCAGCGGACTCTTCCGAGCCCAATCAGGACCGGACAACCCCCAATCCGCATAAAAGATCTGCTGAAACAACCCTAGTGGGAAAACCAAATGCCCTCCAACAGCCAGTCACTTTACAATAAAGACATCCCACGCAGGGGACGGCTGAGGCTTCACCCCAACTTATCGAACACCTGTTTACAAAAACAAAATAGAATACAAACATCATTATAAATTATCAACAAAACACATACATATAAAATGCCTACATTGCTAAATAATAACATCATAGGAAGCTCTAGTGACCACCTAGAAGAAAGCGTCCAATATTCCCAAGCTGATCCAACAGACCTCATACACAAACAAGGAGTCTTGTCCCGGAAGAGTTTTCAAGAAAAAAGGTAGGAGACTGGTCTAGCGAAGAAGACGATAGTATAGCACTGCAGATTGATAGAACAGAGCAGGAGTGAGAAAGAGCAAATGAGAAAGACAGCGACAGTGGGAATTTAAAGCACTAAATTTGCAGAAAGTGGGGATACTAACCATTGTATCAGACAATGTGGGTGAATATACATAGACTCACCTTGCTATGCAATTGAGTAACAAACACCACAAACATTTGCATTAAAAAGTTTTTTTTTAAATTCAATATTGAAAATGAACCACAAAAGACACAGCCCGATATCTCATGAAGACCAATGACAAGAGAGTAAGAGTAGTCAAATTTAAAGAATACACACAAAAAACTTCGTAACTTCATTTTCTGTCGGTCTTTTCGCCTATAGTTTTGTTTCCATAGATCATAATTAAATGAATTTAAAAATAAAAATAAAAATAAAAACAATGCGTCTGCTTTTATAAAAAAATATATACTTTCCCATACTCCTAAACGTTCCAGTTGCCAAAACTAAAATGAACAAGTTCTGGACCGTAACGCGTGCAGAGTTCCTTTGCGTGCACTTTTGTTGTTCTGCTCAGGTCAGTTATTTTCAAGTGACATCATCGTCATTACGTCACTCGATTTGCATAAGTTTGGTTTTTAGTTGGAGGCGTAGGTAAAGTCTAAATATATACCAAACTTGAACCAAATCCCTCCAGTAGTTTGGGAGAAAATAGGATTAAAAACTAGAGGGCCAAAGCCCATATGATTTGCATGCTCCTTCTGGAATTTTGATATGAAGGTGTACCAACAGACACACACACATAATAGTAATTACTGAATTCAGCCTTCAGCTGTTGGACAAGCAATACAGGAAGTTCTATTCTACTGTTTTAAAACTTAAGACTCCACGTCTTCCTGCTGACAGTTATATATGTATTTATTAATCTTGAAATTACATTACATTACATGCTTATGGCTTTAGGTCCAGCGTACTCTACCGAGCCAAATCAGGACCAGTATAGCCGAATCAGGACCACAAAATCAAGACCACAACTTCGCTGAAAGAGGACTCGCCCCCGAAACGCATAAAAGACCTGCCGAAACAACCCTAGTGGTAACACTGAAGGCACTCCACCAGCCGGTCACTTTACAATAAAGACATCCCACGCAGAGGGTGCTGAGGCTATACTCTAATTTATTGAACCCCCGTTTACAAAAACAAACTAGAATTACATTACATTACATAATTGTTGCTTTAGGTCCAGCGGACTCTTCCGAGCCAAATCAGGACCGGACAACCCCCAATCCGCATAAAAGATCTGCTGAAACAACCCTAGTGGGAAAACTGAATGCCCTCCACCAGCCAGTCACTTTACAATAAAGACATCCCACGCAGGGGACGGCTGAGGCTTCACCCCAACTTATCGAACCCCCATTTACAAAAACAAAATAGAATACAAACATCATTATAAATTATCAACAAAACACATACATATAAAATGCCTACATTGCTAAATAATAACATCATAGGAAACCTCAGTGACCACCTGGCAGAAAGCGTCCAATATTTCCAAGCTGATCCAACAGATTTCACACACAAATGAGGAGTTTTGTCACAGAAGAGTTTTCAACAAAAAAGGCAGGTGACTGGTCTACCGAAGAAAAAGATAGTATAGTAGATTGATAGAACAGAGTAGGAATGAGAAAGAACAAAGGAGAAAGACAGCGACAGTGTGCATTTAAAACACTAAATTTCCATAAGGTGGGGATACTATTTATACTGATACCCCCGGCACCCCCACGAGTGGGGTGGGAGGGGTGTCTCAATAAATAAATAGGAAATTAAATAAAAATTTAGATTAGCTGAACCTTAAACTAAACTACGCCTATGTGGCCTAACATTAATAATAATTATAGTACTAATACATTCCCATGATCCATTCTTCTAGTTTAATGTGTCTCTGGCCTGTCATTGTGAATTTCATTTTAAATTTGCTTGGTTGAAAAATAGGATAAGTGAGTTATTCATACACAAATGAGTACTGTCCCGGAAAGTTTTCAAAAAAAAGGTAGGTGACTGGTCTAGCGAAGAAGAAGATATATAGTAGATTGATAGAACACAGTAGGAATGAGAAAAAACAAAGGAGAAAGACAGCAACAGTGGGAATTTAAAGCACTAAATTTCCAGAAAGTGGGGATACTATTTAAACTGAAACCCCCAGCATCCCCAAGGGGGACATATTTATAAAAGAAATTCTACAAAACAATGAAATGCTAGATCACCATCCCATCTACAAAACAATTAAATGCAGGATAACACATCTATAAAACAATGAAATGCAGGATAACACATCTACAAAACAATCAAATGCAGGATAACACAATCATATTTTTGTTTTCATTTAAGTCCTAGCATCAACAAACTCCACACCCCAAATTGGAACATTACAAAACATTGATTTACATTACATTACATGGTTCTCGCTTTAGGTCCAGCGGACTCTTCCAAGCCAGAAAATGGGAATACTATTTAAACTAAAAACCCCGGCATCCCCACGGGGGACATATATAAAGACAAAATTCTACAAAACAATGAAATGCTAGATCACATCTACAAAACAATGAAATGCAGGATAACACATCTACAAAACAATCAAATGCATGATAACACAATCATATTTTTGTTTTAATTTCAGTCCTAGCATCAACAAACCCCACTCCCCAAATTGGAACATTACAAAACATTGATTTACATTACATTACATGGTTATTGCTTTAGGTCCAGCGAACTCTTCCAAGCCAAATCAGGATCAGAGAAGTGAAAGAGGACTCACCCCTGATCCGCATAAAAGATCTGCCGAAACAACCCTAGTGGTAACACTGATTTGACAAAAGCAACAACATCAATGCAGAACTAGCAACACTCCAAAAAGACAACACAAGTTAAATACGCCAGTCAATGACAAACAAACTACCTCGGAAAAACTTCCACAAAGGTGGGGAACCACTCCTCGGCAAACCGAGAGGGAAATGTGCTTCCTGCGCTCTGACTGACATGCAAAATCAGCGACTTTCTTTTTTTTTTTTTTGGAAGGAAATTAGCTGATCGGAACTGTTGAATAAAATCTGTATTTTCGGAAAGATCTGGTTTTTTAATATTTTGGATTTTCCATAATAAATACAGCCGTATCGGGTCAAGGTCACTTCAAAGTACCTATACAAACCTATACTTTGAACTGCTCCATTGACCTTGACTTTGGAGTTAGGTTGACCAAATATGCAAAGTATGTGTGTCTCATTGATATCTATCATGCATCAAAGAATCTTAAGTTCAATGTTAATAACTTACGAGGAAAAAACTGAAATTTTGTGAAAAATTTTAATCTTGACTAACATTTGATGACCTAGTTTGATTGTGATAGTTGAAATAAGCTCTGAGCACTTAGCCCCTTTAAAGTTTTTGCACAGACGGACGATTGACAAACAGATGGAAGGAGGAACATGTTTTTCCCCCAAGATCATTTTTGGACTATTTAAAACTCATTTCACAAATTTGCAAAAATGTAAATTTTAATTTTTTTAAATTTCTTTTCCCATTTAGGGAGGGGGGGGGGGGGTATGAGGAGGGGAGGGGTGAATACGTAGACTCACACTGCTATGCAAGTCATCACTGGAAAGTCATTTATTTTGCTTTTGTACAGAAATCAACAAAATATTTCTGTACAAAAACACCAAACACAACAAAAAATGATTGACCTAAGTCTTTAGCAAAAGAACATGTGATGTCATTTTCTTCACTCATGACATCATTTTCTTCACACATGACAACATTTTCTTCACACATGACATCATTTTCTTCACACATGACATCATTTTCTTCACACATGACATCATTTTTTTCCCCAAACTTTATTTTAGTCACAAGTTATTTGATTCCCCTAAAAAATCCCCTGCTGAGTTAACAATGCCATAACTTAATGAATACTTTATTTATAACATGCGTGATTTTGTACATGTCCCCTGAAAGATTTTGAGTTACTGAAAACTGCTGGTCAATGAGGACACTTGTAAGGAAGACTGACATCCTCTACCTGGCTTCTGACTGTACAGGTAGAACTGGTTCTACCTAACCTAGCTGTGTCCCGATTGGCTGAGACATCGGAGCACTCTCACGTTAAGCTGGATGATGTCATTGCCTACTAGGCTATCGTCAGCCTACCTGCTACGCATGAACACTTCTGTCGTCTGTTTCATACTACAGTAACCTTCTAAGTTTATACTAACCAAGGCAAAAGCTGAAGGGCTGTGTAAACGGGGCTCCCGTGACAGTAAGTTGATGTGACTTCAAGTGATGTAACATTGTGAATGCTTTGCCACAGTCAGTGCACTTGTAAGGTTTATTGCCTGTATGTGTACGTTGATGTTTCTGCAAAACACCTGAATCTGCGAATGCTTTGTCACAGTCAGTGCACTTGTAAGGTTTATCACCTGTGTGTATACGTTGATGTTTCCTAAGATGACGTGACTCTGTGAATGCTTTGCCACAGTCAGTGCACTTGTAAGGTTTATCACCTGTGTGTGTACGTTGATGTTTCTTCAGATTGTCTAACCGTGTGCATGCTTTGCCACAGTCAGTGCACTTGTAAGGTTTATCACCTGTGTGTGTACGTTGATGTTTCTTCAGATTGTCTAACTGTGTGAATGCTTTGCCACAGTCAGTGCACTTGTAAGGTTTATCACCTGTGTGTGTACGTTGATGTGCCTTCATATTGCTTAACTTTGTGAATGCTTTGTCACAGTCAGTGCACTTGTAAGGTTTATCACCGGTGTGTGTATGTTGATGTTTCTTCAGATATCTTAACAATGTGAATGATTTGCCACAATCAATGCACTTGTAAGGTTTATCACCTGTGTGTGTATGTTGATGTTTCTGCAGAACATTTAACCGTGAGAATGCGTTACCATAGTCAGTGCACTTGTAAGGTTTATCACCTGTGTGTATAAGTTGAGGTGTCTTCAGCTTGCCTAACTGTGTGAAAGCCTTGCCACAGACAGTGAGCTTGGTCGCATCACTTAACGAGGTGCTGTCAGAGTGTACTAGTTTGTGCGCTATCAAGTACTGAGCTGTTGTAAAAGTCGTGTCACACACCTCACAGATAAAACGTTTTACTTTCAGGTCCTCTTCCATCTTTCCTAGCATAGTACTAACCCCACCAACTGAATTCATGCTGACGTTTGAGGGTTTCTGTTTGTGGTAGGACATCATGTGAATCCTGAGACTCGTGAACTGTACAAAAGCAGAGTCACATTGCTGGCATTTGTATTTCCTCTCCAGCGAAAGAAGCTTGGATGTTTTGGAGTTACTAGATGCCGGTTGCTGCTTTTCGGCGATAGCGGATATATTCTGCTAAAACACACAAAGAAGATAACAAAATCTTAATCGATACAGTCGGAAACAATCAGAAATAAGCAAATTCAAATATTACTTAACATCATTTACAAAAGACAAACTTTATTTGAATTTATTTTATATTTTAATACCCACAATGTACCAACACGACCCCTATGGTGAAAATGGACTCCTAATATAATTGTAACTATAATCTATAAATTTCACGGGAATTTAGTATCCAATCACCCTGCTGAATCATCAAGCAACAATCGATATATTATACGAATCACATACAACTAAACAGTGAGAATAAATTGCGCTGCATTTTAAAAACAATACCTTAGTATCCCTCTTGGCTTCATCACTGTCGGTGATCTCAAGGTCACTGCTTCCAGAGAAGATCCAGTCACAGTCAGTATCATCATAGCTGCTGTCAGCTTCCTCTGAAACATTTTAGAGAACATTTACAAATATGACAAAGAGTCATGGTGCGAAAAGTGGATGGGTTGTGGAGTAATATCATTGTGCTACTGTGAGTGATATCATTGTGCTACCGTGAGTGATATCATTGCGCTACCGTGAGTGATATCATTGTGCTACAGCGAGTGATATCATTGTGCTACAGTAATATCATTGTGCTACTGTGAGTGCATGCATGTGTCTTTGAGTATGTATGTGTGTTAGAAAGTGTTTTAAGTGTGTGTATGTAGTGTATATTTGTGTGGATTTGTGTGTGGGTAGCTGTAGTTGTGTGCTGCAGAATATTAAATATTTTATTTCAAAAATAAAACTCTACAATGTGTGCATACTGGCAATATT
Source organism: Oncomelania hupensis (assembly GCA_036898135.1). Classification (NCBI taxonomy): domain Eukaryota; kingdom Metazoa; phylum Mollusca; class Gastropoda; order Littorinimorpha; family Pomatiopsidae; genus Oncomelania; species Oncomelania hupensis. The sequence goes on from CM072513.1 coordinate 87,250,697, forward strand.
GTATAACCAGCATTATACCCGCAGACACTCCCCCTCATCATCTGTAATAACCAATACAACAAATTACTCCTTCAGATGAGAGTATAAACTGAGGTCTAGTCTGTGTACTCATGCATTCCATCGCATGGATTTTAAAGATGTTGATGCTCAGTCCTAGACGGGTGAGTGTCGGCTACACAAATACACCCAGCATGCACTAGGTCCCTTCTCCCCATACAGGGTCACCCAGAATTGTGCTCAGTCGTCTGGGCTTCAGACTATGTGCCTAAAGGCTTCAAGTGGGCGCACCGAGGTGCTTGAGTTAGATACTGTATAGGCCAACGTCTTGAGCAGCTCTTGAGCTGGAAAAGCGCTGGATAAAAACGATTAAATAAATATAAATAAACATGTTTAGAACACTCACTTGATGTTCCCGAATATCGCCCCCTCTTGTCACCCTCTCGAATCTTGTCACCCTCTCGAATGATGCCCAGCTCTTTGCCATATTCACTGCCATACCAAACAAGAATCTCAGTCCCGGCCTGCAATAACAAATGAACACAATGTGACGCAAGAAAGCGGCATCTTTAGAAAGAAACAGCTTCATCAGGCACTGAAACAGTTGGATTGAATAAAAAGAGGAAAATTTAGGGACAGAGGGTGTCACAATTCACATTAACTATGTCGAAATATGTGTATTATTGTGTAGAGTTCGAAGTTCAAATAATCACATGCATTCATGATGAAGAACATTTCAAATTGGAGGAGGAAGACTTCAAACCTGAGAGTTGAACTTGGTACCTTGGAGGAAATTTTGTATCTCAGGGGGAACTTCAATGATAAAATGGAGTCTTACCCATGTCTGTCATAATCGACATTAACAATGAGTTCACATACAACTCTGAAGTTCAGTTACTTTGAAGGAAACCAGGTAGGACTATTTAATGTGGAATGGAAGAAAAAGTATGATCTAGAATGAATTACATTGCGACGAATATAATAATGAGAATTGTGTGACTATGTGAAAATACTATCGTCGAATATCTTGTTCAGTTTATGTGTTGAATTCAGAGAAACACTTATGATTACAGAACAATGTGTGCATGCAATAAGATTGAAAATGATTGAATGAGTTATGTTTGCATGAGGGTATTTGTTATTTTGTTTGCATGTGAAATGAAATAAGAATCCAATCAATAATCAACACAAAGGAAAAATCAAACAGTAATAACAATAATAACGGATTTTTATATAGCGGGTACTCCAGCCTACGACCAGACTCACCGCGTTTTACATAGTCATTACATAAAAATACATGCACTAGATCAAACATCGCTTTTGCTACGATACACCAAAAGACGGAACAGTAAAAGTAAAAACTATTTACAACTATGTACACAAATGACAAAAAAAGACAAAAATAGAATAGCAAAAACCTATTCACAGCTATTTATATGCCTGTTTAGGAAGGAAAACAGTATAAATATTTACAGCCGTGTACCCACTTACGGATCAGACAGAGACAAAAGAGGAGAGAATGGCAGTGTGATACAAATCAGTCTGAATAATGCAGTTTAAAGAGGTGGGTTTTGAGGGCCTTTTTGAATGCCTGTGTTGATTGTATGTTGCGGATATGGGAGGGAAGGGAATTCCACTGCTTAGGTGCAGAGTAAGCGAATGCACGTTGGCCGTATGTCTTAATGCGGGTGACGGGAACCTTGAGTGTGCGAGTGTCAGCAGAAGATCTTAAAGTGCATGAAGGAGAGTAGACAGACAGTAGATCAGCAAGGTAGGAAGGACAAGAATCTGTGAAGAAGTTGTGACAGAGAACAGAGAGTTTGTACTCTATGCGTGCTTGCACAGGAAGCCAGTGAAGGGAATGTAGTAGAGGTGTGATGTGATCGCGTTTCTTTGCTCGGAATACTAGTCTAGCTGCTGAGTTCTGAACCTTTTGTAGTTTGTCAATGATGTGTTTTGGGGAGCCAGCGAGGAGAGAGTTGCAATAGTCAAGACGAGAAAGGACGAGAGCGCAGACTAGGGTTTTGGTGGCAGTGACTGTAAGATAGTGGCGAAAGGAGCTGATTTGGCGTATGACCGTGTATGCAGAGCGACAGATGTTGGAGATGTGGTTGTTGAGGGACAGGTCATCGGAGAGAATGTAGCCGAGATTTCTCGCTGAGGATGAGAACTGAATGTTTGTTGTCCCTACTGTAAGCGATGTTGGGAGAGGAGGAAGTGTTGTGCTTGTTAGTACTGTGTAAGCCTTTAATGTCCTCCCTGCTTTGACAGAGGGCATCGACGGCGCAAAGCACTTAGCTCTCTATGGGGGTCCTGCTCCTCCCCCTCCAAGTCACCCCCGAAAAAGATTTAAAACACAGACGCAAAAATGGTACAATCGAGCAAAACAGTCTCTGTTCTGAGGGACCTTGTTTCTCGAATTCCACCATGGGTCCTCTATTTGGCCCAGGTTTGGGGTGGGTAGGGCGAATCGCGGTGCGCTCGTCCCTGTGAGGGCTTTCAGGATTTACTTCATGGATACTTCGTTCATACTTCTCCCTTACTTCATTCTTCATACTACTTTATCCATTCATCATTCGTTCATAATTCCTTCTACTTATTGGCTTGAGACGAGAATAAACGTGTCCCGAACTCCAACTGCTTACAGCCTCAGTGTGAAAGAGTGCGACAGACATTTTAATTCATTTAAAAGCAAGCTATAAGCGGACGGTCACAATTACTATTATTATTATCATCATCATTTTTATTATATCATTAACACAGCCATAATATATTGAGTTTCTTAATGTTTAAAATAAGCCTATTTCAGTTTACAAATTAAGAGGACATTTACAACTACAGTACATTCGAAATACCATACAGAATTGAAGCTTTGTAAAAGAAAAGTCAAGCTCAATTATTACCTCAGACTCCATTGGGATTGTCTCAATGCACCTCTCTGTCTTCACCCACACCATCTTTTTCAATGAGCCACTGCTTTCTGCAACAACAAAATCAGCAGAAATGTCATGGGTAAGTGGTTGATAGAGATAGTGCAATTGGTTAGGACTGGTCATGGGTTCAAACAGGCAGGGGATGAATTTATGTGACTTAGACACAAGACTTTTATAGGTCATTGAGGGGTTTGACCTGGTACTTCGGTTTCCTCACTCCCTTCAATAATAGTATTGGATGCAGTCAACCTTTTATTCGTATCCAACAAAAATTAGTTTTTCTTTCCGTATTGAACAGCCCCTTTCATTTACACCACATGACTGAGAGATGAACGGGCGTTTGTTGTACATGAAGGGGTGTGGGTAGCAGGGGAGTATTATGTTGGTTACAGATCACCACGCTTCAAATATAATTTAGGAATAGGGCAGGTATAGCATCCATTATTATTATTATTAATCTTTATATTGTTTAACTTTTTAATTCTTAAAACTAAAGAGCAGGTTTATCTCTCAAGTCTCAATTATTATGGGGTTTATACCAGGAAAGGTTACCACACATAAACAAATGTCATGCCCCTCATGGAATTGAACCCTTGTACACATGGCTGATCATGGCATGTAACTACTCTCAAAGCCTGTTCTATATTTTAGATCTAGAAAGGTGAAACTGTAAAGCAGCTCAGATACAATCATAATATAGATAATAACGTGACAATTATTACTAAGTATACAACACTAATACACTTACCACATCCTTCTGTATTTTCAGGTTCTGTCTTCACCTTGGACATCAAAGGGTCATGTGGCTCCATCATGTCAGGCTCTGTCTTGATTTCTGATTCTTCCTTCACATCACACTTGCTGCAAGTGCAAGTTCCTTCTGATGTTACAATGTGTTCACTGCTGGTGTGAAAAACATGTTGGCTTCCTGCAATTTCTAAACAAAGCAACAGCATTCATAACGACTGAAGAGATAAATACAACAAACACCTGTGCTTAAGATCTACACATTTTTTTAATTTATTAACATTTGTTTAAAGTAAAGCCAAGGACACAAACTGTGACGACGTGAGTTTACGACACGCTAAATTTATGCTGTGTCGGGATGTACATAGTAAACAGTTTCATATCTATGAGAGTGCTGTGCAAAAAGTGTGGGTCAGCGTAATTCATTGTGTAGTGTATATAGGTTTTGAAAGTTTCTCGTGTGTTTTACATGGCTCAGTAGGTGCTAGAAGCTTGAACGTAGTTCTGTGCCTTGAATTGCGGACTGGGAGAAGCGGTGTAAGGACAGAGTCAAGTTGGTACTAATTGTGATCAGACAGCTACTGGATATTTGTGACTGCCACTATTATAGGATAGCTGTAGAGTGCGTTTATAAGTGTTGTGTTTTGTGCTAAAACCACCTGATGTCTTGTTCCTTAAGAAGTGCAAGAATGACCAGTGTGCTGTTGGAATTGTTATAGAGAAGCACTTTTATAGCAGTATAGGAGAGACAACACTGCCACAAGTGCTGTGTGATCCTTGTGTAGATAGAGTGTGTTTCTAAGGGTGTGTGCTCTTCTATTACTGTATTAGAGACTGCCCAAGGCCTAGGTATCTCATTGTTACTAGGATGTCCTAAGATCATAAAATAATGCAGCAGCAACGAACCATCGACTCTCGTACAGACTGTGTGTTGTGTTATGGTGTGTTGTCTGTACCATCACAGGCCGAGGACTGAAGGTGAGTGGTGCCCAGTATTCTCAGTGGCCATACACTCTTGAGCATGCGTACGAGGATGAATGATGATGGGTGAGGGGGTATTTTGAAATATTTTGAATTGTAATGCATAAATAAACAGGTCAAGATTGCAGACGGCAGTAGAAGTTATTTCCCATGTTATGTTTACATTGTAAATGGATAGCTTAGTAAGATGAGTTATTATGTTGACCAGATTGGGCCTGGTTGCCTGCTTGGCTGTTTCCTGCATGTTGTTTTCTGTTGCATTACATTACATTACATGATTATTGCTTTAGGTCCAGCGGACTCTTCCGAGCCAATCAGGACCGGACAACTACTGATCCGTATAAAAGATCTGCTGAAACAAACCTAGTGGTAAAACTGAAAGCTCTCCACCAGCCAGTCACTTTACAATAAAGACATCCCACGCAGGGGACACTGAGGCTATACTCTAACTTATCGAACCCCCATTTACAAAAACAAAATAGAATACAAACATCATTATAAAATAACAAAACACATACATATAAAATGCCAACATTGCTAAATAATAACATCATAGGAAGCCCTAGTGACCACCTGGCAAAAAGCGTCCAATATTCCCAAGCTGATCCAACAGACCTCATACACAAATAAGGAGTCTTGTCCCGGAAGAGTTTTCAAGAAAAAAGGTAGATGACTGGTATAGCGAAGAGGAAGATAGTATAGCAGATTGATAGACATGCTGGTGTTGTATGGTGCCGTGTGTTGGTTCATCGATGTTCTACACCGGTCCGAGAAGCTAAGACGTGGCGTGACCTTGGCCGCCTTAGTGCTGCATGATCCCTACCACATTGATGCTGCACTGCAGTACTCAGGGCCGTGCACACTCACCAACATACAACATTACACGCACATAAATCCATACTACACACTTAGTGAACATTTAATACAGTGATTTTCACAGAATTCGTCGAAGGTTGTGTTCATGTCTTGTTCTTCTATAGACTGTGCTAGGGTTTAAAAGCAGTGTGGTGATTTTCTGGAACTTGGTGTGGAAAAGCAAAAGACATGTGTTGCTGATTCCAGATGATAGTAGTTAAGCTTAGTAATGAATAACGAACAAGTGTGCTGGTTTATGTAAAGGGTTTTGATATTAATTAAATATATTCTCGCAGAGCAAATCGATTGTATCCATAAGCCATCTGTTATAGTACTTCATCTTTATTTTCATATTGTTGTATCATTGGTTGGGTTGGCACTTTGTGTCCAATGTTTAAGGGGTTACGAAATAGTCAAGGGAAGTAACTGATTGTTAATTGTTGGGGTTGTAGCGTCCGGTTAAGGGTTGAGGTAGGGTTAGATTTCCCATATTCCTGTGTGTATATGTGTTGAATAAAAGACTTTAAGTTTAACTGTTCATCTGGTATTTGTGTTAGTATTTTAGTTTGAGTTTGAATCCATTCACTCGCTGTTTGAGCTGAAGTCACTGAGCCCCTTCGAGTGACATGACAGATACAGACATTTGCTTGAAACTTTTAAACCTCGAATGATGAAAAATTCACTACAACAGCAAAAATACAATAACTCTTGTGTAAAATATAAATGTTCATAAACTGCTCAAAGTACTGGATCTAACTCAAGTCACTTGGTGTGCCCACCTGCAACCTTTGGGTGCATAATGCATTCAGATCACTGAGCACAATCATGGGCGATCAGGGATGGGGAGAAGACACCTAGAAGGTGCCGAGTGTATTTGTGTATACTGCACTCACCTGTCTAGGACAACAGCATTTAGTTTTTAATGTTATGTATTTATTTACCAGTATTATTTTATTATTATTATTGTACTCCAGGCTGTCAATGGGGTTTGAACCACTTGACAGGCTGCAATGTTATTGCCTTACATTGAGTACACTGCATACACCACTGAGCCAACTGCGCTCCATAGCTTTACATTATTACTAAGTAATAAAATACTAATACACTTACCATATCCTTCTGGGTTACTTTCAGGTTCTGTCTTCACTTTGGGCAACACTGGGTCATGGGGCTCCATCATGTCAGGCTCTGTCTTAATTTCTGATTCTTCCTTCAGCTCAGACTTACTGCAAGTGTAAGTTCCTTCTGATGTTACAATGTCAGGCTCTGTCTTAATTTCGGATTCTTCCTTCAGCTCAGACTTACTGCAAGTGTAAGTTCCTTCTGATGTTACAATCTATTCACTGCTGATCTGAGAAACATGTTGGCTTTCTCTTCCCGAAATTTCTAAACAAACAAAAAAAGAAAACAGCTGTTTACTCATCATCATACAATACTCATATAAGTAATCAGTGTTCCCTCCACACACACAAAATGAGAGTCCTTGGGACTGCCAGGTATAAAATTTTAAGTGTCCTTGTGCAAATTTTGAGAGTCCCAAAATCGGGAAAAAAAAGTAAAAACAAGTCCAAGCCTCACTTTTTTTTAACTCTTTTAAAGCGTCACAATAGTTATCATAATCATATAAAATCAAAAAAATTAAAACATGTTTCTTTGGACGCTTTACTTCAGTTTGAGTTTCATCATTTATTTGTTTATCCTTGCTTTGGAGTTCCGTATTTTCAATAATGACAGGATGTTGCTTGATGTTGCTGTGGATGAACGGGTTTTGGGCCCAGTCAACCAAGTCAGATGTGACATGATCGTGTATGATAGAATCAAAGAATGGATTCACGAAGATTTCTTCTGTTCAGTGAATGGGTTGCTTGGAGGAAGTTTACAATGCGCGCGCATGCGATTTTTAAGGACGACAACTCCCGACACAATCTTTAATCGTCTGCATTGGCAGTCTCAGTTGGGTTTTTATTCTGATTATGCCGTGAATTAGTTCGCCACTCATTGGTCATAATTTTGACTTCAGCGATTCGAAAAAAAATCGTGCGTCCACAGGACGCACACATGCAAATTTTTCTGCGTTATTTTTCATATTTTGTGCGTAATTGACGCACTACTGTGCATAATCGGGAACACTGGTAATTATGACCTTCTGCGTCACTGGTTGGCACAAGCTTCACTTTAGATAACACTGGGTCATGTAGCTTCATCAAACACAATAATTTATTGTTCTGATTCATAAAAGAAATGTGACATGGGAAAACATTACAACAGAAATATGAGAAATGGCAATCACCATAATAAACTATTGTACTAACTAACCATATCCTTCTCTGTCACTACCAGACTCATTTTCTGATTATTTCTTTATCTCAAATTGGCTGCAAGTTCCATCTGGCAACTTGTTTACTGCTGATGTCAGAAACTTGCTGGCTTTCTATTCCTGCAATTTATAACAAGAAATAAAAAGAGCTTAACTGAACCTATTTCATGACAGTGAACATGGCTACAACCAACATCATTTCTTCTCTCCTAGTCCTAAAAGTAAAAACTAACAACAGTGACACAGTTCATAAACTTTTAAATTGTAAGAATAGTAGGTACGGAAAGCGTTGCTCTGTCTGGCACTTACCAAATACAAATAAAAGCAATCAATAATCATGCAATAATAATACTAATTTATAATGCACTTTTATTACAAAGTGAGCTGAATCAGTCAATGTTCTTACAAAACAATAATACGACAGACTTTTAAAACCAGAGGCCACCCAATAAATAAGTTGAATTCCCCACAGTCCCATCCCTTATCTGAAAGAATGTAGCAGCGGCTCATCCCAATCCTGCAAGTTTCTTCAACTGTCTTTGTAAACTCGTGGGCCTCTTAGTAGTCTTACGTAATAAATAGTATATGTAATTGAGGCACCTAGTGCCTACGAAAGACGAGACTTCCCAGCCTGTGGTTGGATGCCCAAAACAATAAAGAAAGAAGTAAATGTACATTGAGTATCATTGTGGTCTGAATACTTTATTTTCAAACGCACCACGTACAGCCTGGATAGAATAATGCTGTGCAACTGTCTCACTCTCAAAATTACATTTCTTTTTTAAATTGGTTCTACGACTGGACTGGACTCGAGAATGGACTGGTTTGACACTGAGCGAAGCCATCAGTGCTGCTGAGGACAGAGAAAAATGGAGTATGCTGGTTAAACGATCATCTGAGGTGCCCCTACGACCTCCTGGTTACGGGACAGGATAGGATAGGATAGGATAGTACGTCACGAAGCTGACCAACATCACGGAAATCAAGTCCCAACGTCTGCCAAACATAACTTTCAGTTTCAACAAATCGGAGGCCTCTGGGGAACAAGGTTTGTATTGATTTATATTGTCAACAAATCTACCCACCAGATTCTAGTCTTTCAGCTGGGAATGTGCCATCTTCAGCAGTCTTTATCGAAGCGCTTGTTGTCCCCTTACTAACAAAGATTATCTATTACCAATACATCATATAGCCCGGAAGCGTAGATATAACCTGAGGAGTTATCTTTTCCTTCGTGCATGTGACGTCTAATGGGATTGGGCTAGTAGGCCTACTACTGATAGCAAATAAAAGACTATGAATGTATACGCAGTCTCCGCTTCTTGTAAATAGTTTTGACCGTTGTAAACACACACACACTCACACACACACACGCACACACACACACACACGCACACCCACACACACGCACACACACGTACACACACATAGACTCTCTCTCTCTCCCTCTCTCACTCCTTCCTTCTCTCACTCACTCTCTCTCTCTCTCTCTCCCTTCCCACCTTTACCTCTTTCTCCTCCCCATCCTCCACACACGTACCATAATCACACAAGCACAGCGGGAGAACTGAGGTCGCGACCTAGGATAGCAGATATGTTTGGGTTTTTGAAATCTCCTATCACGGAGGTACGTTAGTGGAGTTCTAGCTCACAACCTCTGCCTCTTGGTTTTTATCATTCCGGTGTTAGCTAAAGCATCGTATGCAAATTTATCTCCCATTTTCTGCTGCCAGTAGTTCGACTGTGTGAAAAATGGGGTCGCGATAACTCAGTGGTGAAAGCGACTACAAAATCATTTGAAACGTTGAAAGTTAAGCAATAACATTGCAGGCAGAAGTTTCCAAATTTCAAGGTTGATGGCCGGGAGTGCCGAAACAATAGCATGACCCTGATGTACATGCAAGCGCCCCCTTACTCCTTCGAATGAACGGACTTTAAAGATCCTGATGCTCATGTCCAAGACGGGTTAGTGCCAGCTACTTATATATAACCCTAACCCTAACTCCTCATCTTAAATCCCTACACTGGCTTCCCATCGAACAAAGAATCGAGTACAAAATTGCTCGCCTCTGCTTCAGTGCTCTCTCTTCATCCGGCCCTTCTTATCTCAAAACCATGGTAATTCCCTACATACCCTCTAGAACCCTTCGATCTTCTTCTGCACAAAATCTCTGCATTTCACGAGTGAACAAATCCCTTTGGTAAACGCTGATTTTCATTTTCTGCTCCCACCATCTGGAACTCCCTTCCCATGTCTCTGCATTCTTCCCAAACATCTGCTGCCTTTCGTTCTGGCCTCAAGACCCATCTGTTCAAACGTTCCTTTGATGACACCACAATGTAAATTTGTGTTGAACTCTGTGTGTTTGTGTGTGTGTGTGTGTGTGTGTGTGTGTATGTGTGTGTGTTTACCATGTTTTATATTGTTATTGCTTAGCCATTTTAGTTCTTAGAAGTGTCTTATGTGAATGTAAAGCACTCTGAGCTTTCATTAGAAAGGGCGCTATATAAATGTTATTTATTATTATTATTATTATTATTATTATTATTATTATTATTATTATTATTATTATTATTATTATTATTATTATTATTATTATTATTATTATTAAATTACTCCCGCGAGCACTAAGTCCTTCCTCCCTGTTCTATTGTCACCCATGATTGTGCTCAGTTGTCTGGTGAGTCAGACGGTTCGTCGAAGACAGCAAGTGGGCGCCTGGGGCGGCTTGGGTTAGATCCTGTATTGGCCAGCGCCTTGAGTAATTCTTGCGCTGGAAAAGCGCCAACTACAAACGATAAGTGTCAATATGAAACAGCCCTAGCACAGAAAGTGAGTTGCGGATCAACATATCTAAATCTCTGGTTTCCTTACCTGTCGTTGTCGTCATCATTATTGACTGTAGAGATGTATTTTTTCCCCTACACTGGCGCACGATGTAACAATGTGCATAGAAATATGTTTTTCATGCAGCGGACAAACGCAGACAAGACGTATGGATATAGATAACTGGGAAACATTTATGCTATTATGATTTAATTGTCCTTATAATATTAAAAATTTGAGCAGAGAATTATCAGGCCTGTTAATTCAGTGTGACTTGTACCGTTTGTTCTGTTTTAAGAAGTGTTAGAGCTAGAGTTCCATTAATTTATTAGAGGAAGCTATTTGCATGCTTGGGCTGAGGTAGGCCTAAATCATCGTTGGAAGGTAAGTGTCCACAACGATGTTTTAATACATTGCGCGTAGTCATACTGTCTTTTGTTATATGTTTTCTTGTTGTTATGCAGTAAGATACAATAACAATTTTTTTTAACAAGGGTAAAAGGGTAAGCACTGGGTATGATTTTTATTTTTTGTCTTACATCTTGCCCTTGGGGTTCGTAACAATAACAATTAGTATAACAAAGTAACTTTATAACAGTAACATCATAATATAGCAATACAATCATGATCTGTGCACACACACCTACACACACACACACACCTACACACAGACGTACACATACGCATGCACGCACCACTTATTGAAAACGATTTAATGAATGTTATTAATGTAGAACTCCAATTAATAACTAATTTTGAACGTGAAAAGCAGAGAGAGAGAGAGAGAGAGAGAGAGAGAGAGAGAGAGAGAGAGAGTGAGAGTGAGAGTGAGAGAGAGAGAGAAGAAGAAATTGGTCGAAAAGTACCTCCCTATTTTAAAAAGTATTTTACTTTTGTTTTTCTTTTGTAGATTGTATTACATTGGCATGAATCAAAAGCTAACGTGATCCTCACAGCAGCAGACTTTAATTGGTTTGGTTATACCTTGTAGGCATCCAAGCCATCGGGAGGCTAGACTATTACAGGCCGATTTGTTGTAATGGAAATATAAACGCTTGAGTAAGCTCAAACACTTGTTTGTTCTACGTCAAGAATCTACTCTATGGATAAATAGTGTTTATTTAGTATTTTATGCAGGAAGCGATGCTTATATAATCATAGTCTCTATAAGCCGATCTATTTCAATACGAAGGCTTTGTTTACGTTTGGTTTACCTATTAAAATTGGCATTGTTATCACATTAAACAATAATAATGGTATCTGTCGTTGCTCACACCAACCCCTAAAGATTGAATTATCCATTTCTCTTTTTGACAGGAAGTGTGTTACGTTATGTTACGTTGAAACGCGAATGGTAGTATGTCTGAAACGCGCACGATAGATCTAATCGTTTCGTTTTGCAAAGCATTCAATAATAGAGTGTATTTACCTTTGATTTGAGTTTGCGTTGTTGTTAGAAGAAGCTTTGTATAACGTTGGTAATTTTTGTTAATCGATATTATTGGAGAATTCTCTAGATTTGAGTATTTACTGTCGATAGAAACTTCCCGATAAATATCGAAGTTTGAGAACGTTCCTGGAATGTTTAGATATGTATGACGTAAGTCAGTTGTTTTATGCCGAAGATAGCGAGTGGAACAGGCGTGAACAATATTTTGTCAGACATCCAACTAATACAATGGAGACATCATTTTAGACCCGTGCGGGAAGTTACTTTATTTTCTTAAGCCCTGCGCATGTCTGCATACATTACCATGACTTATGGTAAAGGGGAAATAACATAGTACTAAAATGAACGGTATCATAAGGTAGCGATTGCGTCCCCTATGACGCTAACAACTACTTTCCATTACACCTCCCTTTTTTTTCATGAACCCCATTAGTCACAAGTTTCATGTAATTATGTAAACATCAACAGAAGATAATTATTATCTCAGCAGAGCGTCCTTTAAACTTCAACAAAACCGTAATGTTAAATTTTCCGGAATCACCTATTCTTAGGTGTCTTTAAATGTAACTTCAACAACGGAACTGAAAGTTCATAACCAGCTTGATTCACTTAAATGTTTGATATCAACTTGACTGAAACACAATACTAACTTAAAACCCTTACTTGGTGTTCATATTATTTCCTGTAACTGTGAACAAACAATGAAACACGGCATAGCTTCCTGTATATAATGATCATGTTGTTTTGATCTTGAATGTACTACACCACAATGAAGATTTTAGTCACTGCTGATAGCGGGCTGGTTTGACCACTTGTCGCCCTGATCTGGTGACGTATGGTTGCGACAATGATGACGTCGTTTCAGGTGGTCGTCCTGAAAGCTGTGATGAGGCGGGTACAGAAACGCTGGTTATCGGTGGCTGTTCCTCTAGCCCTGTCGGTGTTGTCTGCTGTAGGTCTGGCGTCTTCTTTGATGCGCTCGGACTGGTCAAATGCTTATGGTGTAGTCGGACTGGCATCGGTGGGACGTTGAAGTCGGCCGGTTTCTGCTCGCTAGTGGCGTATTTATTTTCCACTGCTGGGCGAAGTCTAAGGTGTTTTCTGTTGCGCCTTAGCTCCCCATCTCGTGTTCGTACGATGAACGATCTTGGAGCACACTTTTGCACCACTTCACCTGGCTTCTTCCAGCTCTTCTCTCCATCCTCCTTTATGAAGACAAGATCGCCTGGATCTAGTTCTGGTAGGTGATCGGTATCATAAGGTAGCGATTGCGTCCCCTATAACGCTAACAACTACTTTCCATTACATCAGTGATGACGATCTTTAGTTTGATTGGTGGTATTGCGTCATTCTACCGTGTTCTAAATTGTTCGGGAGTATGAAGAGACTATATAAGTGCCGCACTGTTTCAAAAGGTTGTTGTTGTGTTGTTGATAGTGAGTTGGAAAGTAAAAAGTTGAGAATTGTATGCAGATGTTGATGTGTGCTGAATAAAAGTGGAAAATTTCATACGAAGACTCAGTGACTTGTATGCTGATTGAACGGGTTACGTGGATAATCGAATCCAAGCTTACACTCATCAGGAGCATTCACGCATCGGGGCTGAATCTACTACTGATTGAAAACACCACCATCAAACGGAGTGTAACAAAGTGATTTTCCCTTTGTTTAACGGTACACCAATACCTTGTGACCTTTAGATTGATTGGTTAAAAAACAAAACAATCGAAAGATTTGTGTTGTTGTTTGTTGTAGGCGTATATTTTTTTGTTAGTTGGACAACACTCACTGTGAATATTAAAAGGCTCTGTCAAGGGAGGAGAGGAAAGTGGGGCGGATGACGTGGTCAAAGTTGGCCTCTTTAATTGGAGTACGACAGCTTGACACCCCGGAGGGTGCAGACAATCCGTCGTGTCTTCCTCTATCGCTGGCAACAACAAGGTGTTTGAGTGTTGAATGAAGGAAGGCTCGCCGCGGGATAATCCGCAGTGCCCTCACTTGATCCCCAACCGCTTAAACGCCAACTGTCAATGGCGGAATAAAACTGCCGAACCCAGAAAAAAGGGCAAAGCTGCCTTTAAAGTGGATCTCACGCACATTTAACTGTAGTAACGTTTAAGGTATACACTCCAACCCACAAAAGGCGTTTCTGAAGGGTTGGAACTCCTTTAAAAGAAGGGCAAACAATAGACCTGAAAGAGCCTTTTGTCTGACACCTTAACACAAAGCGAGAGTTTGTGGAGTGCTCTTTAATTCCCTTCCATGTTTGCGGTACTGTGAATAACTGTATGCTGTTTTAAATTTAAGTGCATGCATGTAATAACTGCTAGATATTAAAAAAACAAACTCTAGAAGAACTGAACTGCCAGGTATAATGAGTGCACTGTGTCAAGGACTGCACTCTGTTACAAATAACTTGTGTTGACATTTTAAACATAGACCTTCATGCTGCTTGGGAGAGGAAGATGAGGTATCATAGATGAAATTCACCAAACAATTCGTCCGGCTTCCATTTTAACGTGTTGTGCTAACCCAGTTCCCTATTCGCCTAGGCGAGGCTAACTACACAAGTGTGTTGAGCACAAACTGTTTGACTTCCAAAGTGCCTTCTTGTATAGTGCTATGACAATTGTTTGGAGCTACCCGTGTGGAAATGTCAGTGACTAGAAGAAGATACTTTAACGAATTTTTTGACTAAACTGATTTTTGTGATAATGGAAAAGACACGAAAAGTTTTGAGTAGAAGACAGATAGTAGTGGAAACAAAACCAACTACGCATAATTGAAAATGTCTTTTCGTAGTGTCGCTTTGTGAGATTACGGAATTTTTTTTTTTTTTTTTTTTAATTTTTTTTTAACCAACAATGTCTTTATACTTTCTTTATCAGTACAGCATCAGATAATTTAGGACATATGTAATACATTATCTGATTTCATTTAACAATTCCAATTCTTGTAATATTCAAAAACAATTTGAGAGACAAAGACCTGGACCGTGACACTAGTTATTCTTTGCTTACAGGGTCCAGCAGACTGCAAAGATCCGAATCAGGACCACAACTTGACACTAGAGGTCATACGTTGACATTATTATTATTATTATTATTATTATTATTATTATTATTATTATTATTATTATTATTATTATTATTATTATTATTATTATTATTATTATTTAAATAGCAACACTTATGTGAATGAAAAAAGTTTTACAGCCAGACACATTACATTACATTACATTCCATGATTATTGCTTTAGGTCCAGCGGACTCTTCCGAGCCAAATCAGGACCAACAGCCAGACACAAGATAAAATATGAATTTAACAAAATAAAATAAAGTATTTAACAAAAAAAAAAAAAAGAATCATACTTACAAAAAAATGAGTTACACTAAAGAAGAAAAAAAACTCAACAATGACCAACCATAAAGTGAACTATGTACCCAATAATCAATAATATCGTATTCTGAAAACTGAAACCGATTTGGTGGCCCGGATTTGAAGAGTAACCGTCTTAATAAGGTATGGGCCAGGCCAGGGTAGCTGAACATTAACAGGTGACATACAAAGACTAATCATCTCTATTACAATTCACCTCTATAAACTAATTTATGAACAATACTAATTACCACTGGGTCCACCAACACCTAATATCGTATCAGTACTCATTTTTCTTTAGATATATATAAGACTTCTGTCTCAACGGGTAAAATGACAGTTAAAATGACAGTTAAACAGATAAAAAACGAAAACTCGACAATTTGCACACATACACAGAATTTTGTCATACCGTTCTTCTTCAATCCTCTCTCTCTCTCTCTCTCTCTCTCTCTCTCTCTCTCTCTCTCTCTCTCTCTCTCTCTCTCCCCCCCCTCTCTCCCCCTCTCTCTCTCTCTCTCTCGGCCCACTCTCTCTCTCTCCTATCCCCTTCTCTCCATCCTCCCGTTTCTTTTTTTGTTTTCCTTGTTTTCCTTTTTTTCTTTAAGGTGCAGCATTTCTTAGTAACATTTCATATTCAAAAATTCGTTCTATCAATATAGATTTACCATATCGAAATTTTCCAATACACATTTTTGCTATGAGGATGAGAAAGTTTAAGTACTTAAGAACAATCTTTGATAGTCCACGTTTTTCCAAAACACCAAGCAAAGCGTCAGTTGCAGACAAACGAACACGTATATCGAACTTCTTGTTAACCGCCCCTTCCACACATTTCCACACTGCGGAAATCTTGCGGCAATGAAAGAAAAAATGTTCAATAAAGTCTACTTCGTTACTGCAAAAGGAGCATTTATTGTCAATATTTAAACCCATCTTAAACAGTAAAATATTGGTAGGGTAGATGTTATGTAGCAGTTTCCATTGTAATTCTCTCAGCCTACTTTCACCAGTTGTATTTCGGGCTAACTCCCAGTGTTTGTTGTTGATACTGACGCCAAGCTTACACTGCCAAAAGTGTTCACAGCAAGGGACACTGTATATTTCTTCCATAAAAGTCTGACGAAACGTTTTCGCAGTGCTACAGCACAAGTCATTAAAGACTAAGGTAATGTCATCGTAATTCTTACTATCGTTACCAGCAGGCTGTGTTCTGAGGTAGGCCGATACTGCCGCTCTAACCACTGTGTACTGAAG
Source organism: Oncomelania hupensis (assembly GCA_036898135.1). Lineage (NCBI taxonomy): Eukaryota > Metazoa > Mollusca > Gastropoda > Littorinimorpha > Pomatiopsidae > Oncomelania > Oncomelania hupensis. The sequence continues at coordinate 87,267,439 of CM072513.1, forward strand.
GAACAAGGCAGGACAGTTCCCCAGCAGATCTTCCACTTGTAGAAACGAAAGCACAGAATTGTTTTGCACTACATCATTGACACATGTTATTCCTTTTGATGCCCAGTCTTTAAAATATATCACTTTCCCTTGATAAATAATGTTTGCATTATTCCACAAGCACTCTGAATTAACAGTAGTGGGTGTGTGCACTTTATTATGACTTAGCCAAACCCGTACGGCTCGCACCCAAAATTCAGAGGGAATTTCTTCCAAACCTTTAAACTTTTTACCAACAGTAGAGTTTAAAAAAGACATATTTTTTCCAAACACAGAAAAATACATTCGAGGAATCCAGGACCATTTACAATCCGTTTCAGATTTTGATAACTTGTACAGCCATTCACATTGAAATGATTGTTGCATGAGCTTAATGTCTACCATCTTGATACCGCCCTTGGATGGTTCATTTATTAAGACACTTCTCTTAATCTTTTCAAACGCCTTTTTGTTACAATTTTTCCGTCTCCACAAAAATCTGTAAAACAACGTGTTAATCTCAGTTAGTACATTATCTGGCATACATATAGCTTTCATTACATAGATAAACTGAGAAGCTAAGAAGCTTTTTATCACACAAATTTTACCCAGTATACTAAGGTTACGTTTTTCCCAATTAAAGATTGTTTGTTTTATTTTTCTCATTCTTTCTTTCCAGTTTGCTTCAATTGAAGATGCCGGACACGCATTAGAAAATAATACTCCCAAAATGCTAACTGTATTTGCCCAACGCAGACCATACCCTGTCGCTACGTTTGTTCTGTTAGACCCCAACCACATAGCCTCCGATTTGTTTCTATTTATGACTAATCCAGATATCCGTTTAAAACTGTCTAAAATAGTCAGCACAACGTCTAAATCTGCTGCGTCTCTCAAAAAAAGGGTTACGTCGTCGGCATATAAAATTATTTTCAGAATTCTATTAATATCTTCTGGCTCAGTTGCGTGTTTAATATTTATACCTTTAACATTATCACCAGCACGTATTTTGATTGCGAGTAGCTCTAGAGCCAGCACGAAAGCCAAGGGCGAGAACGGACAACCTTGCCGTATACCACGGTTAACGTCAAAGTCTTCTGACATCCAGCCGTTGTAGCCAATGCGACTTCTACAGTTACACATTAACATCGACACCCACCGGATAAATTGAGTCCCAAACCCAAATTTCCGAAAGGCAGTAATCATAAATTTTCTGGAAATGCTATCAAATGCCTTAGTAAAGTCCACAGCTAATAACAGGCCAGGTTTATTTTTTAATCGTAAATAGTCAATAACATCATCAATTAATCTTAAATTGCACGCACTATTTCTTCCTTTTATGTATCCTACTTGATCTTCGTTGACTATTGAGTGGATCACACCGTTCAGTCTAACTGCCATACACTTGGCGAATATTTTATAGTCAGAGTTTGTTAAAGAAATAGGCCTCCAGTTAGACAACTGACTTTTAGACAAGTCTTTTCCTTTATGAATAAGAGTTATGATAGCGGATGACTGGCTGAAAGTTAACGATCCGTTTTCAAAGGAGGAATTAAGGGATTTAATTAGCGGGCCCCTTAACCGTTGCCAAAAGACTTTCATAAATTCTGTTGTTAGTCCATCAAGGCCCGGCGCTGAATCATTTTTCATGTTTTTAAGAGCGTATGACACTTCCTCATCTGTGATAAGACCTTCACAATTTGCACGCTGTTCATCCGTCAACCTTGGGATGTGGCAGTCACCCATGAACAAGTCTATTTCTTCCTCGCTAATGTTATCATCATTTGTTTCACTGTACAACCCTTGGAAATATTCTTTTTGCTTATTTAATATTTCAAATTGATCAGTAACAACAGAACCATCATCCAAATCCAGCTTTAGAATTAGTTTTGCATTAGCTCTTGATTTCTCAAGGTTCAGAAAATATTTGGTGTTTTTATCACCCTTCTCGATCCATTTAACTCTTGCACGTGTTTGTGCACTTTTAGTTTTCTCGTGTTCTGCCAGGTCACACTGAAGTAACAGAGAGTCACGTTTTCGCAAAACCTCTGCATTATTAGGGTCTTCAGCCAAAACCGATTCACAAACATCTAGCTCTCTTTGCAGGTCCAAGATGCGATTTTTCTTGCTAACTGCCCTATTTCTACTAAACTGCATTGTCTCTTCCTTTATTTTTAATTTCAGTCTTTCCCATTTAACATCATCCGACAGCTCTACGTGTACACCATCCATAAAGAATGTGTCTATCAAGTCATTAATTAAATCTAAGTATTCTTTTTCCCCTAACAAATAATTATTGAATTTCCAATAACCAGATCCTCGTTCAACGTTGGAGCATTTTAACTGTACGTAGACACATCTGTGGTCACTTTGTGGAAAGGAGGATATGTTACATTCAGAAGCAAGATCGACTGCACCTTCGCTTAATAACACATAATCTAGCCTTCTTGCAACCAAAGCCCCTTTGATTTTTCTAGACCAAGTGAATACTTTTTCATTTGGGTTAAACAAACGCCAACCATCTACCAAGTTACAGGAATCAAGAAAATGATTAAAGTTCTGCACTGCTCTTGGAGAGTGCATATCTCCGCTAATGATATCAAGGTCATTATCAAGAACAGTGTTAAAATCACCACAGACAATCAGATTATCGCAGCCAAGGCTTTTAAGACTATTAGCAGTTTCTACAAGGAAATCTTCAATATCACTTATTGCGTTTGGAGCGTATGCATTACAGATTGCAATATCTCCCAAATCTGTTTTCACAGTAACAATAATCAAACGCTCAGTAGACACTTCTAAGTGCCATTCGTACGGCAGTTGCTTCCTAAACAAAATGAGTTGACCTTTGCTACGTGCAGTTCCTTCCTTAAAAATTATGTCACCTCCCCACTCGTTTTTCCATTGTTGGATTACTGATTTTGTTACATACGATTCTTGAATGCATATGATGTCATATTTATTTTCTTTGAATTTTCTAAATAATATCTTTCTTTTTGTATTATTTCTCAATCCATTAGCGTTAAATGAAACTACCTTTAAAGTGGCCATCGACAAAGCCTTATTCTCTAGTCACTTTATACACTGTATACATGTAGATGCGTGATTGAGACGCTGAGATCAGAAGGAAAATCCAACAGGTAAGCTGAGGTCGTTATGGAAAGTGAAGCCAGCGCCGAGTTCCGGGCCTAACGCTTGCCGCTGATGGGAAGCTTCTTCACCTGAACCTCGCCGTCAACTCGCACTTCCTCGTCTCCAGCCGTCGTTGACTGCCTTCTAGCCAGCTTCTCAGGATTTTCCGTCATCGTCTGTCTGTCGCTGGAACGCTGGCGTTTGGGGGTCTCCGAACGCGAACGTCCGCTTTGGGAGAATGCGAGCGCCGATTCCAGCGTCGATTGGCGAACGTACTTCCTGCTACGGTCCGAGCTCTTCTCGTTCCCGGCATCTTTCTGGCTGTCGGTTAACGTGGGCGCAGGAGTGGACGCTTCGCTGGCTGCCGTTTCCTGGAATGACAGGACTTGGTCAGGATCAGCCAACGGACAGTTCAGGTCTCCCTTCTTGTGCCCAGTTTTCTTGCAAGTCCGACACACGACGTCTTTCTGACATTCGGACTTGTGGTGACCAGTTTCTAAACAGTTTGAACAAATTGGAGTCTTTTTCTCCCGTTTCTGTTCCCTGTGAAATACTCGGGCTGTGAAAATGTTAATCTTCAGTGTTTTGTCAAGTGGTTTTTCAGGTGTGGTGATGAAAATGAATCGCCGGCCCGTCAGAAAGCGAGTGAGCTTTCCATCGGCATCTCTCGCTCGCTCCAACTTAATGTCCGACCGAAGTTCACAACCGGACTTCTTCAACGCACATTCGATTTCTGCCTCCGCCACCGAAATGGGTACATCGTCAATCCAAACTTTTGTAGTAGGTTTTTCTCTTCCCAATCCATCTCGAATCAAGAAAGGGTTAGTATCACACACGTTCAACGTCGTTCCTCTCAACGACATTCCCTGAACCAGCAGCTTATTGCGTGCGTTGTCGGTGATAGGGTAAATTCGCCACAGGCTGTTGATATCCTGAGCTCCCAAAATGGAGCCCTGACCTGCCGTTCTTTCCGCAGCAAGACAAACATCCAACACTGATGGACGCTGAACATTTGCCCTAGGAATGTCTTTCATCCGAATAAATACGGGAAGCACTGTATCAGGCATGATAGAAAAAAAAAGAAGAAAATAAGACTCTCAAAATAAATTTCAACAAGTATACAAGTAGAAGAAGAAGAAATGTTCAAGTCCAGACTGAAACAAATAAGTAAGCCTATAATACACAAGCTACAACAGTCCAATATTACTCTGCACAATAGTCCCAAAAAGCGAAAAAGTATTCAGCAATGCACGAGCTTCGCACGACACGTCCAAGTGAGGTTACGGAATTGACTTTTTGTGCGGGGTTCACTTGACTTCGTAATGTGTTTCAATGACTTGTCTGCATGTGGTACATGTTTGGTCGCCTTACATCGACTTATTGGGATCGATCCTTTGCTGTGCGTGCCGCGAATGACGTTTGGTATGTTGTCTTACAAATTAACTGTTGTTTTAAGCCTACTTGTCAACACCACCGAAGCTCCGTGGTAGAGTGATTTTAGACTGTCACACACATATCCATACATATGCATAAACATGCATGCATATAATTATACACCCGTTTATATTATTCATCAAACTATGCTGAAATACGTGAGTTTGGGGATTCTCTATTATGCCGTACTCGTTTGCATATATCGTCTGCGTCCATTGTCTTGCCATGGTAGGCCTAAACGTACACAGTATCGCTAAATAAATAAAATAAATTATGGATGGAAATTGGCCCTATCAATATCCGTTGTCATAAAATGGGGGCTCGACCCAGAAAAATATACAATAAATAATATCAGCCTTCGCTGTATAGTGATACCCTATAGGTCAAGGGGATCTACTCGGGCTACCCTGTTATAAAATGGAGGGTTAAACTACTCACGCTGTGTCGCATGAATCAAGGTATCGCCGTTCAATGACAGTACAACTCATACAAGGGACAAGATAGGCCGCTAACGTCAACGAATGAACATTAAACTTCAACAACAACAACAACAACAACAACAATAATAATAATAATAATAATAATAATAATAATAATAATAATAATAATAATAATAATAATAATAATAATATTAATAATAATAATAATAATAATAATAATAATAATAATAATAATAATAATAATAATAATAATAAAAATAATAATAATAATAATAATAATAATAATAATAATAATAATAATAATAATAATAATAATAATAATAAATTGCATTCATACACCGCATTTTTTATTAGAATAACAACTCAATGCGCTTACACAATCATTCGTACGCATCATCACAACATGCGCAAACATCATGTCCAGCATCATTCAGAAAGTAATATTAATGTTCTTACTATTTACACAGAAGACGCCTTGCGGAACAAGAGCGTTTTAAAGTAGCTCTTCAAGGAAACAAGGTCTGTACAATGTCTTAAACCGGCAGGCAGCGCATTCCAAACCTTGGGTGCTTAAAAACTAAAAGACAGCTCGCCAATTGGTTTAAGCCGACGTTTGGGCGTTATCAAAAGTTTTTCGTCTGATGAGCGCAAAGAACGAGTTGTAGTGTAGATAGTGAGAACCTCAGACAGATATGGTGGAAGTGACTGGTCGAAGTGACAGAAAGCTAGGACAGCAATTTTGTATTCAATGCGGAACTTGACAAGGAGCCAATGAAGCTCCTTTAAAAGAGGTGTGACATGATCACGCTTCCGTTTTTTAAGCACAAGCCGAGCAGTAGTCTACAGTTCTGTACACGCTGCAGTCGGCTAGCTTCATCAATGGAGAGACCAGCTAGAACTGAATTACAATATTAATCAAGTCTAGATGTCACAAAAGCGCTGACCAAATGTGTTCATGCATCCCTCGAAAGAAACTGCCTCAAGGACGCAATACGCCGCAGCTCAAGAAAGGACAAAGGACAGATGGTACTGATGTGGCCATGCATGGACAAAGAACTATCTAGCTTGACACCCAAATTACACCCAACATGGACCATACGGAAGACGATAATAACCCTTCGATCCCAGAGACAAAGAGGTAAGGACCTAAATCAACTGAACCACCATAACAGCCATATTCCTAGTTACTAGTATCCACTTTTATCGTACCCCACCGCGGGATTCGAACCTGGATCTTTGGTGTGCTTGGCGATCGCTCTACCACCGAGCTACAGCGATGGGAGAACTAGCATGCTGTGTATAAAATGTAGCTGCTTGTAGGCTTCTGCTTCATGACCGAACTTCGTAGAGAATGATCGGTATTTGCTGTAAGGCTAAGTCTTGCCTCTTATACTGCAGTTCTTCTCTGGTGTTACCATTGATGATGACGATGATGACAGTAATGATGATAATGATGGTGGTGGTGATGGTGATGATGATGCTGGTGATAACGACAATGAGGACGACGACGACGAAGAAGGAAGAGGAGGAGGAGAAGAAGAAGAAGAAGAAGAAGAAGAAGAAGAAGAAGAAGAAGAATGGTAATTGATGATTGATGATGAAGATGACAACGACGACGATGTTGAAAGTTTTAACCGAGATTGTTGAAGAAAACGCCATATCTAAGGTATCGATGTTCTTGTTTCACAATGCCTTTTGCACCGCTGCGTTGATGTATATGAAATGAAGTAGACCTACCTTAATATTTTCAATTTGTTGTCGATGAAATTTCAACTTGATTTTGTCTCTGCTTCATTGTGTAGCTCAATTTCCATTTTGCAGGTGTACTATTGCATTAATATCTCGCATAATAAACACTGAGACACTGAGAACGAGATCGATTAGGCAGGCCTATCTAATCAACTACGATCCTCGGTCGATCCCGCTTCTGGCCATGAAGAACTACACTCATTTACACTCATTGACCACAAACTCAAAGACTGAAAGTAGGTGAGGTAGTTACTGACACCCCACCTAATCCTCTACAGTCATGGCAATTAAGTAGGGATCTAGGGATAGCGGTGTTACATGGATAGTACCCAGCTCGGCTTTGATATTGATTTAGATCTACAACAGGATGGTTTCCCCCAGTATAGTCCTTTCTGCTGTTCATTTTTCGCCCTTTCTGCCATCTTCTTGCCGGGCTTAGAAAGTTCTGATTAATTGGATCAGTTGATGCCTTGTAGCACAGTGGGTAGAACAGCTGGTTCCCTTTGCCGATGGTCGCGGGTTGGAACCAAGCTTGGGACGAACTTCGGAGACTTAGGTACCAGACTTTTCAGGACACGGAGGGTTTTCTCTGGGTACTCCGGTTTCCTCCCTCCCTTCAATAATGGTATTGGATGCGTTCAATCTAAAATGTAAAAAAATACAGAAATATATACTTAGGCGGTTTGACTTAGATTTTGTATCAGCCAGCTTTTCGAGTTCAAGAGCTGCTCAAGCACATTCCTGGTCGAACCGGGGATGGGGGAAAAAGAACATAGAGTTATTTTGGCGTATTAGTGTTGCTGACCCTCACCTGTCTAAGACATGAGCGTAGTGATCTTCAAAGGGATTATCTGGGTAGCTATTATTGTGTAATTAAAATAAAAAAAAAATAATAATAATAATAATAATAATAATAATAATAATAACAACAACAACAACAACAACAACAATAATAATAATAATAATAATAATAATAATAATAATAATAATAATTTTAAAAAAATAACAATAATAATAATAATAATAATAATAATAATAATAATAATAATAATAATAATAATAATAATAATAATTATTATTATTATTATTATTATTACTATTATTATTCCAGGGGATCGCCCATTGTCGCAGAATCAACTTCACTTTGTGATGATGACTATAGTTTGACACTGTGTAAAGGGACCCACGTTGAACACGCCACCCCTCGCCAGATCCTTCTAACATTCACAGTGAGTGTTGCCCCACTGAAAAAAATAAGCTTACAACAAAAAAGAACTCTTTCGAAAGAATAGTTCTTTGTTAAATGAATACATTCCGTAGTTTGTGTGTCTATTAATAGCAAGGGCGAGCTAACATTTTGGAGTGTAGAGAACGGTTTTTTTCCGGGTGGTAAAAATTAAATATTAGGTATTATTTTTGATTGGCTAAACTTCTTGAGCCAATGGGAGAAGGAATAGTTTGCAATAAGGGCAACGTTACTCAGTCGAATTGTGTGTGTCGGGCTGTGCGGTCATATGTGTGTAGGCCAGGAAAAAGAGAAAAGATAAAGAAAGAAAAGAGAACGTAAATTGTAAAACTTAAGAGGTAGAAAGCGTTGTTTTCGGTGTAGTTTGATAAAATAGATCCTACCCTACACCAGACACCAAAAACACACTCTTCAAGACGCGTGGTTCACTTAGAAATAGGGTCAAAGGTGCACACTGCTGTACCGTTAACACAGGGGAAATCACTCCCTATCAGAAGCGAAATGGAAAATGCCAACTGTAGCGATTTGGTTTGATCAACGAAAGCCCACTTTATCATTGTGTAATGTGATAACAAAGCCCACTTTATCATTGTGTAATGTGATAACAAAGCCCACTTTATCATTGTGTAATGTGATATCAAAGCCCACTTTATCATTGTGTAATGTGATAACAAAGCCCACTTTATCATTGGGTAATGTGATAACAATGCCAATTTGAGGGTAAACCGGTGTTCACCAAAAGCAAACAAAGTCTTGAAACTGGGGCCTTTTTGACTGAATACTAGCTCTGGCTGGCTGTATTGTGGCTGGTTGAGTATCGTTCTACTGTAGTCTGTCACTGTATCTAAAAGCGGGCAAGAGTGGTAATTGATCGATGACTATAATCATTCGCTCATTGATGCAGTCCCTTAGCAGGTCATTACTGAAGCGATTTTTTCCCCCTGCATATTATAATAAAGTTATATTCGCCCGATTCTAAGAATTTGTTGATTTTTCGCAAAAAGTAACTTAGTTTACCCTATAATAAATTAATAAAAATAAAAACACAGTGGACTTCTGTTGCGCTAACCCACCACAAGAAGATTTTGTTTTGTCACAATATGTTTTTGTTAGTTTTATTCACTTTTTGTTCAGCGAGGCAACACTCACTGTGAATATTAAAAGGGTCTTTCACTCTGAATTGTTGATACTCGAGGCTTATTAATTATTTGGACAGAACAGAGTAGAGAATGATTCCTAGGTTCATCTTACCTATCTACCCCATCCCAAAATCCCCCTCTCCTCTTCCTTACAATCTTCCCCAGTCCCTATGCTATCCTATCCTATCCTATCCTATCCTATCCTATCCTATCCTATCCTATCCTATCCGTAACTCCAAAGTCTTTGGGGCACCACAGACGATCGTTTAACCAGCGTATTCTATCTTTCTATGTCCTCAGCAACCCTCATGGCTTCGCTCAGTGTCAAGCCAGTCCATTCTCGAATGTTGTCCTCCCACCTCTTTTTCTGTCTCCCTCTTCTTCTGCCTCCTTGTTGCGTGCACTGCAGGATGGTCTTTGCAAGGGCAGTGGCCATACCATCGGAGTTTCCGTTTCTTCACCACTGTGAACAGGTCATCGTGTTGTCCAATGGCTTCCCCAGTCCACCACTTTACAATCAGGCGAGCGAGAGAGAGAGAGAGAGAGAGAGAGAGAGAGAGAAAGAGAGAGAGAGAAAGAGAGAAAGAGAGAGAGAGAAAGAGAGAAAGAGAGAGAGAAAGAGAGAAAGAGAGAGAGAGAAAGAGAGAGATAGAGAGAGAGTGAGAGAGAAAGAGAGAGAGAGAAAGAGAGAGAGAAAGAGAGAGAGCGAGAGAGAGAGAGAGAGAGAGAGAGAGAGAGAGAGAGAGAGACGCTTTGACGCTTTGATAGTTTATTGTCTATAACTTCACACGTCTTTAAGACAAGGATTCACAATCCGAATAGATTAAAACATTACCAAATTAAGACATATAACAGCAAATAAACACAAAAGCAAAACAACCAGAGAGAGAGAAAGAAAGAAAGAGAGAAAGAAAGAGAGAGAGAGAGAAAGAGAGAGAGAGAAAGAAAGAGAGAGAGAAAGAAAGAGAGAGAGAGATGGACACAAGGCTTTGGAAGTCCGTTGGAAAGTGTTGCGTCAGTGTACGGAGTTGCTTGTTGGTTGTAAACTGGACACAATACAGCACCAGTTTAAAGACTGCCAGTTACTAAGCACTAAGGTAAGCCTTATTGTGATTCAGTAGACTGCAAGACTTGTATTATTGTTCCACAGTACGTCTTCGTTAATGTGGATCATTTTAGTTTATTTTTTCAAATATTTAAACTATAACTTCACAGTTATTTTCCTATTTATTGGATGTAGATAGTGGAGGAGATTGTGCATGTTGGGCAGGGGGGGAGGGAGAGGGTGGTGGTGATGGTGGAACAGTGAAAAAGACAACAGTTGAGGTATATGAAACAATGCGGTATGTTAACAAGATTTTGTTGTTGCAAATGCTGTACTGTGTGCTGTACTGTGTGCTGTAATAATAATAATAATACCGGATGCTAATACGCGCTTTACTTCGAATGATTTCAAACTCAAAGCGCGGCGACCTATACCAACATACACGCTCACGTGCAACAAATATATTACAGACACACAACAAGGACAACAGTATACAAGGCATACACGTGGTGTAAAGGCAGGGAGATCGCTATTAGGAAACTGAAAGTGAAATAGTTTTGTATTTTTTAAAGATTAATTTGACTGCATCCAATATTATTTTGAAGGGAGGGAGGAAACCGGAGTGCCCGGAGAAAACCCTCGGTGACCTCAATAGTCTCGTACCTAAGTCACAAACGTTCGCCCCTTGCGGGAATCGAACCCGCGACCTTCGGCATAGGAAACCGGCGACTTATCCACTGCGCCACGAGGCCACCCCTCTTGTACTGTGCGAGTGCGACTGAGTGTGTAAGTGCATGATGCTGTGGTCTTGTTATGTGTTCTGTAAGTGAATGATGCTGTTGTCTTGTTATATGTGTTCTGTAAGTGCATGATGCTGTTGTCTTGTTATATGTGTTTTGTAAGTGCATGATGCTGTTGTCTTGTTATATGTGTTCAGTAAGTGTATGATGCTGTTGTCTTGTTATATGTGTTCTGGAGGTGCATGATGCTGTTGTCTTGTTATATGTGTTCTGTAAGTGCATGATGCTGTTGTCTTGTTATATGTGTTCTGTAAGTGCATGATGCTGTTGTCTTGTTATATGTGTTCAGTAAGTGCATGATGCTGTGGTCTTGTTATATGTGTTCTGTAAGTGCATGATGCTGTGGTCTTGTTATATGTGTTCTGTAAGTGTATGATGCTGTTGTCTTGTTATATGTGTTCTGTAAGTGCATGATGCTGTTGTCTTGTTATATGTGTTCTGTAAGTGCATGATGCTGTTGTCTTGTTTTATGTGCTCTGTTTGATTTGATCTGTATTACAGCCGATGTGAAGCTATCGGAATCCCAGAACAAGAATGAGAACAATATAGAAAGAGGAGGAGGGGAAGAAGAAGATATGAGGAAGCAAGAAGAGTAGAACAAGAAGAAAAAAAGAAGAAGAAGCAGTAAGAAAATGAGGAGAAGAAGAAATAGAAGAAGGAAGAGGAGAAGGAAGATAAGGAGAAGAAAAAGAAGCAGTTGTAGAAGACGATGAAGAGAAAATAGTAGAGAAGAAGAAGAAGAAGAAGTAGTAGTAGTAGTAGAAGTAGTAGTAGTAGTAGTAGTAGTAGTAGTCTAAGAGGAGGAGGAGGAAGAAGAAGAAGAAGAAGAAGAAGAAGAAGAAGAAGAAGAAGAAGAAGAAGAAGAAGAAGAAGAGGAAGAGGAAGAAGAATAAGAAGAAGAAGAAGTAGAAGTAGAAGAAGAAGGAGTAGAAGAAGAAGAGGAAGAAGAAGAAGAAGAAGAAGAAGAAGAAGAAGAAGAAGAAGAAGAAGAACAACAACAACAACAACAACAACAACAACAACAACAACAACAACAACAAGAGGAAAAATAGGGGAGGAG
>CM072513.1:87287001-87297001 GCA_036898135.1 Oncomelania hupensis
AGCCCTGATGTAGAGAGAACTAACAACTCCCAAATGAAGATTCCTCGTCAACGTTAACAGCATCACACCGCCTTTATACAGTGTAGGTAAGGTGACGACAGTCTTTTATGGGATTCTTTCCTCCACTCTTGAAAGGAGGACCGCAGTTTGTTGACAGCAACGCGTGTGACAGCAGTCTGACGATGATGACCTTCAAAGGTCGAAACAGTTGTCACACAATTTGCTCTTAACCAACAGCGGTCCTCCTAATATAATTTTATAGAGTGGAGGACTATCCTATCCTATCCTATCCTATCCTTTCCTATCCTATCCCGTAACTCGAAGGTCGTTGGGGCACCACAGATGATCGTTTAACCACCGTACTCCATCTTTCTCTGTCCTCAGCAACACTGATGGCCTCGCTATCTTGTCAAGCCAGTCCATTCTCACAAAGACTGTCACCTTACCTTTGAAGTATAAGGAAGTGTAATATTGTCAACGTGGAGGAAAACCTTCATTTGGGAACAACACCGAGTTATTACTTCTTTGTACAGCATTGATTGCTTGTTCCTTCCTTTGTTCTATGTTAACATCTGTTCACCAAATGATTGTTGACTAATGATAAAATTGTTCAAATGAATAGGCTACTAACGTGTGTTGGTGCTATTCGCTTTTACATCAGGTTCACAAAAGTGGCAACAGAGAGTATAAACCGAGGTCTATTCTGCGCCCGCCCGCTTTTCATCGCACGGACTTTTAAAGATCCTGACGCCCATAGTCCTAAAAGGGGAGTGCTAGATACACTTGTTGGACCCACCAGGAATGTTAAAACAACGATCGTATTACAGGCTATAGCTTCCGATAATAATTAAGAAACAGATTTCCTCAGCATGCAAAAACGCTTGACTGAACCACTTGGGAACCGAATATCAAGTTTGTGGGAACTGCCGCTGGAATGAGGGCGATCTACAGGCCTGCACAACAACAACTGAAACATGTATTCATACGCCCGCTTGGGTCATCACCACAGTAACTTTGGAACTTTGGAGCTTTGTCCTTTTATTAGCAAAACCATATAATACAATTCCAAGCCTGAAACAAGGCTCATAGCCCTAGGGGCATTTTAGCCAAAAATATGGGAAAAGGGGGGATGGGGAATTACAGACATTAAAAAACAATGAACGGCCGTAGGGATTTGGGAACGAGTTTGGCCAAATACTATATTTTTTGATAGCATAACAGCAGTAGATAACAAAACAGAACAATAGTGGGCAACAATTTAATATAATACTCATAAAGGACTGGCCGCACTTCTGTTACGCTTATGAATTCCTTATGTATTTGGCTAACGTAAATTTTTACGAGGATAGCGGATGCTTGATTTCTTCTGCAAAAATACATAAGCCGGGCTTACGTGGACCAATCATAAACGAGAGTGTGACGTCACGAGTTTAGAGGTCAACTTAAATTCCTCCCACACGCATGATTACACGCAACAAAGATTGTCTGCTACACCCGATTTGGCGAGCTAAATGTAAAGGTAACTGTAGATTATAGTCACACGACACCGAAGCGTTTAGGCGACTACCGGTCACATTATTCTGACACCAGCGAACCAGCTGATGATAAGTGAAAAATAATATGGCCACACGTTGACCAAGGGCGAGCTCAGGCAGTTTAATTCACTTGTTGCGTGTCGATCTTAGTAAAGTTGTTTCATATTATAGTCAAATCGTGAAAGAGTGCATTACATCGTCATGAAAAAATACCTTGTGGTCAAATTACACAGCTACACAGCTGAATTCGAACCGGGTCGTGATCAACATGGCGTCATTACCTGCGACCCAATGCATAAGCCGTAAAACGTAAGCCAACTGTGGCCACTAAACTCATAAGGTGTGGCCACCCCTCAAAATTCCGGTTAGGGAAAAACCTCATAACCCAATGCATAAGCCGTAAAACGTAAGCCAAATGTGGCCACTAATTAAGCCTAACCAGCAATGTGTCTGTGGTGTGTGCTTGTCTAGAAACTATGAGCAAGGAAATAATAGAGCCAATGAACCGTAAATAATTAGATAAAGTGAACCAGTGAACCTGGACAATTATTATGGAGTGAACGGTCTCTGATACTTGCTATTTGCACTGAGTATGAGAGATCTATCAGGTAGATAAAGTTGTTCTGATTGAGGCATTTCGTTGGCATCTGCAGTCTATCCGCGGAACTGTTGGTTGTGTGTCAGAAACGCAATACCACAGACCCTGAAACCACTGGAGAGTCCGCTGTATTTACAAGCGGAGATAAGGATCCGCTGTATGTGCAAGCGGAGATAAGGGTCCGCTGTATGTGCATGTGGAGATAAGAGTCGGGAGTATGTGTAAGTGGAGATTGCTATTACACAAGTCGAAATAGAAATTATTTTTTACTTTTTGCAATTTTAGATTGACTGTACCCAGTGCCATTATTGAATGGAGGGAGGAAACCGGAGTACCCGGAGGAAGCCCCTTGATGTCCTGAAAAGTCTCGTATACCTCAGTGATGTAAGTTCGCCCCACGTGGGGTTGGGACCCGCGACCTTCAGCTTAGCAAACCTGCTCCCTATCCACTGAGATGCCAGGCTATCTCTGAACCAACCTAAGCTCCGTTGTAGGTCTACCGGAAGCGTGGAGGACAAACTGGATCTGAAGATAACCCTTTACCTTTCACACTGGAAGCAGCGTATCCAGTGGGATGAAGGTCCGTGCACAACACCGATCGCGTGGTTGCAAGCAGTATTTTATTCTCCTAGCCGAGACTATATATTTCTTTGCCCGTAAGTTTTCGGTGTTTCTTCAACAATACTGGATTAACGATCAAATCAACACTACCTCCAGTCCGTCTTTCATATAATTGTGGGGCTTGTCTCAATGCTAAGTAGGATTTGATGGTCTGCACGTTAATGGGGTTTATTTCTTTGGTGTTTTGTGCGGTCGTTTCTAAGGCTCGCTAACCCAAAATGCTGGAACCACAGGCGCCCCGTATCGGAAATGTGAATGGAGTCTATACTAGTATAACTTATAGACTCTGCTCAAAGTCCGATACGGGCGCCTTTTGAGTGGAACCGATCCTGACTAGCAGACCCGACACTATTATTTCAACACAAGGACGTCATTTATTTGGAAGATTATTCGTGTATTATATTTATGTATGCATGCTACGGTAGTTTTGTTTAAATAAAATTAATGAAGGAGCCGATCCTGGCTTGCCAGCCTCAGTTATTATCTAAACAAAAGAAACTATAATTCATCACGGGATACGAAAAATATTGTGTAGATATGGGGGTATGTGGGTATCATTATATATGCTAGTTATATATCAGACTTGTCTAGCAACGTACTTTTTTTTTAAAAGTTTGTTTCTAGGCAAGCTTGGGATGAGCTAGAATCTCTGTACGCTGTCCATTTAGTGCAAACGAACCATTCAGTTCAGATTAACATTAACTAATATCTGTACGTAGGCCATGAAACGAGACTTGTCGAGATCTTCTAGAGGGAGAAAACTGTGTTTACTCTCAGTTAAGTTTTATGTGTGCAAGGCTTGTGTGTGTGTGCATGTGTGTGCGTGTGGGTGTGTGCACGCGCGCGCGCGCGTGTGTGTGTGATCGTGTCTGCGTTTCTGTCTGATTAACTGCTTTGCCTTTGCGATTATTTGATTGCCTGTTAGGCCGTCACTTAATCTGTTCGGATGCTCGCCTGCCTTGTCAATCCGTTTGTCTAACCGACTGCATGTGCGTTTGCATGCCTGTCTACTTACCTACCTATCTACCTGCCTGCTTGACTGTCCGTTGGTCTTATCCACCCGTCAGGGTATTTACAATAACTATTTACGTACTGCATTGTGTGTTGCAAGTCAGGGGCGATCAGATGACACACCTGTGTCGATTAGAGTGCTTTGTTCTTGACGGCGTGATTTACTTCCCTTTGTTGTTGTAGCGTAGGGTAACGTTGATACAACGCACGATTACACACGATGAGTACCGGGGGCTTAGGGCTGAGCGGTGTCGTAATTCACAAAGGTCGGGGTGTCATCCTTGCCCTTGTAAGGGGCTGGGACGAGAGCGCAGATAGTTAGTTATCCGACACCTCAGTAACCTTAGTACAACGATGTAAGTCTAAATCCTTCAGAACCATCCCGAAGCTGCTTTTCAGGTATGGAACCAAAATTATGAATCTCGCACGGACCTTCAAGCAGTGAGTATCCTGACTACGCCTCTCAGCACTGGTAGGAATTGTCTTAGACATCTGTTCGGCTTAGTTCCAAGATTATCTGTATGAAACTGCGAGCTCAATACTCTGGGCGCGGGCTTGAGAACACAACAATAGTCTCCAGTCCGTGACACGATAGACCACAGATGGTCTAAGACGCTGCATTAATTGATTTCTTTACTATATGGACCCTCTTTATTACGTGTGCCAAGAGAGTATGAAGCGAGTATTCTTCGGCATGGTGGTGTTTAACTTATGTGTTTTACTTCTCTCTCCCTGTGGATTTTAACCGTGTGTTTGTTATACTATTTTAAAACAAGGATACACTTGAGTCAATCGTTTTTGCTGATAGTGTAAGCGATGTGATATTTGACATTGCTGCGTGTAATTCTCTGTCGATCATTTTGTTGAATGTACTGGGCAATGCTACCTTTACAAGGTCCAACCGCGCTTTCTCGAGTGTGCAGCTTCAATATAAAATAATAGAATGTCACTTTTTGTTGATGTTATCGCGTTTTTCATAGTAGTAAATGTATTTATTTATTTATTTATTTATTTATTTAATCGTTGTTATATAGTGCCCAAGAGCTACTGACGGCGCGGGCCGATACAGCATCTAACTGAAGCCACCACCCACCTCCAACCTCTCTCTCTGAGACGTCCACTTGCAGCCTTTGGGTGCATCGTCTGACGCCCAAAAAAATGAGCACAATCTCGTGCGGGCGGGGATTGTGGGAGAAGGGACCTAGTGCGTGCTGGGTATGTTTGTGTAGCAGTTGTAGCAGGCCAGATTATACCCGGCCTGGAGTACACCCCTAGCATAAACTGGCCTAGCCCACATTATACCCCCGTATAAACTGGGCTAGCCCAGACTATACCCCCTTATAACCTGGGCCAGCCCAGACTATATCCTGGGGTGTACTTTGGCCTAGGCCCGTTTACCTCTTCTGGCCACATTAACCCTCCCCCACCCCCCACCCCTACAACGGATGACCAGAACGAGAAAGAGAAAGTTTTGCTTCAATGTTGCACGAGTTTTGCCACTCGATGTTCAAAGACAGCGTGTAGCACACGTCAGCGGTTCTATAGTTTTCTTTTTTCCTTCCTGTTACTTTGTTGTCTTAAATCTGTGTTGTAATTGTCCTGATGGGTGAGGGTTAGGCAATCGTCCATCTTGGCTTGACAGATTGAGAACAAATGACACAAAAACCGTTCTTGACACACAAACGTCAGGGCAAGGGAGAGGGGGGGGGAAGAGGGTGAATCCGGCCTGGGCTGATCTATACTCAAGGGTTAAACTGGCCTAGGTTACTTTATACCCGATGGTATGAAGTAGGCAAGGGTATACTCCGGCCTTTTACACTGGCACTTGCACCCGTCTAGGACACGATCTTTAAAGTCCGGGCGATAGAATGCGTGCCGACACAGACTACACCTCGGTCTATACTCTCATCCGAATGAACCAATAAGTCGAGTGTATCATTGGTTATGCGCTATTTATACATACATGTAGATCTATCTTCATAACGATAACTAACTACGCCATGATCAAATACTGAGACTAGGTGTGCCCATGTTTCTAACAGGTTCGGTTAATCATAGATAGATATCACCCCACGTATCTTGCCAGCTTGTCTTTAGTTTAAAGTGGATCTTACATACATTTTGGAAGCAAATTTAACCGTAGTCATGTTTGTTGCACTGTCAGTGACAGTATTTGTACGATCATCACGCCCGATTACCGTGCCTATAACGCCGCGAGCGAGACCCGCATGAAAGCGCCTGTGGTGAAAAGCTAAATCTGGGACCCGTTGTCTAAGGCGGGCGCACCCCAACGCTCGCTGGCTTTCGGCTTGGAAACGGTACGCACGCCGCGGGCGTGCGCGTGCGTTGGCGAGCGGTGGCTGAAGGTAGTATGCCGCGTGCTTCATGATCTCGGAGCACAGCACTGCAGCAATCGTCTTCACACGGTTTCTGTTTACAATCTTTCCTTCTTGTGCCGCCATTTTGAAAACGCTCACCACGCGCACACCGTTTCATAAGGCAAAGTGTGCAGTGCACGCGCTCACGGCAGGCGTTTTGTTCTAGGCAACAGGCCCCTCAGATGTCATACAACAAAACAGGCTTTCTAATTTGTGACTTGGAGAAGGGAATCGCCATGGGACCAGTGTGTGCTGTCTGTGGGTGTGGAACTTCATACAGTCACAACATATGGTGTTAGCATGCTATTATAAACATGGACCACTGTGTGCTGTCTGTGGTTTTGGGACTTCACACAGTCACAGCATATGGTGTTAGCATGCTATTATAAACATTGAATGGATCAATTAGCATACTATTATAAACATTGAATGGATCAAATAGCATACTATTATAAACATAGTATGGATCAATTAGCATACTATTACAAACACTGAATGGATCAAATAGCATACTATTACAAACATTGAATGGATCAAATAGCATACTATTACAAACATTGAATGGATCAATTAGCATACTATTAAAAACATTGAATGGATCAAGACAAGAAGTGACTTTCAGGGTTTGTGACGTAGGAGTGGAAATTCCGTTTTTTCCCGTTGCGTTTTCAATCGCACGACAATCTCCGGAAACGTGAACTTTACTCGGGGTATACGCTGGCCCGAGAGCGTTTGTACAGAAAAGAGCTACAAGTTGAGACCGTAGTTTGGGTTTACCTTGAACCCACAGCAGTCGTTGTTGGCGTGTTAGAACACCTTTACGTTTCCATGCTCACTGTCTGTACCTTCTCCCCTCTCTGCTGTTCTCCCCTCTTCCCTTCCTCCATCCAAAACCCAAACAACACCTCCCCACCCCTACATATAAAAAATATTGCAGTATATCAAGAACAATGTACTGTACATTTCCACAGGCAGCCGCGCTACTTATCAAGTCAACAAGAACGTTTGAATGAAGTTAATTATTCTAAAAGGGACAAAGTTAACCCTATTCTACAAATACAAGTTAGTTATTCTTTTCAAGGATACTTGAGTCGATTTACTCTCTTTTTTTTACACATAACACAATATATCATGTTTTATAAAATCATATTTAAAAAAAAAAGTTCTAACACAAATTCAAAATTGTTTTTATTTTTCAGTTTTGAAGCAGACGGCAACTAAAGGAATTTTGCTTTCCTACAAAGATGGCGTCCCCTGTGGGGATAGATAACTCCAAAACCATGGAGGACAACCACTTTCAGCGAGTGAACGACAGCAGTGGAAGAGTGCTCATTACAGAGCTTTCTGAAAGTGACGTTAGTGACTCTGTGACGTCAGAAAAGAAATCAGACTCTGATGGCGTGGCCACGCTGCAGGGTCACGTGATTGAGAGCCCTATTCCTGAAGAAAGCGAAGATGAAGTCGCCAAAGAGGGGGTCAACAGCAGGTCGGTCGTTGTTGTTTATAACCTTAATCTTTCATCATCATCATCATCATCATCATCATCATCATCATCATCATCATCATCATCATCATCATCATCATCATCATCATCATCCACCTGTTGTAAACGTTTGCTGAAGCCGCGAAGGCTATTGGAAGATATCTCATGGGCAGCCATAACGGCTGGCATTAATTATGCTGGGGGACACGTTCTGACAGTGGGAAAAGCGCAAATGTCTACGGAACGAAGAAGATTATGATGGATGACGGAAACACCCCCAAAAGGAGTAAAATATACTACAGGATGTTTCGCTACAAGATTGCGCTCTTTCCGTCTAAACAAAACGTTTGTCCTGTCCTCTTCATTCTGTACACGAAGCCTCTCTCTAATCTCATCTATTCTCACTCTGTCAACAGTCAGTCATTTGCAGACGACACACAACTCCACACCTCTTTCAGCTCTTCACAGGCACACGCCTCCGTCCAGTCCATGCAGGCATGCATCACTGACGTCAAACAATGGATGTCCAAAAACCGTCTAAAGCTCAATGATGACAAAACTGAAGCGCTCTTGATCAAAAAGAAATCCGACAAATCTGATTTACCAAATAGCATCATAGTAGGAACCTCATCCATTTCATTTTCTGACCATGCTCGCAACTTAGGTTTCATTCTGTCTTCTGACATGTCACTTGACCAACACATTTCCAACATATGCCGCTCTGCCTATTTCGAAATTCACCGCATTAGCTCCATCCGACAATATCTTACAACCGAAACAACCAACACTCTTGTCTGTGCATTTGTTCTATCTAAACTTGACTACTGCAACTCTCTCCTCTCTGGCTCCCCTCTCTACCTTCTTGAAAAACTTCAGAAAGTCCAAAACTCAGCCGCCCGCCTTGTTCTTAAAGCTAAAAAACGAGACCATGCCACCCCTCTACTCCGATCTCTTCATTGGCTCCCTGTTCGAGCTCGCATCTTGTACAAGCTCTCAACTATTGTTTTCAAATTCTTCACTGGCTCTGCCCCCTCATACTTTACTGACCTTCTCTCTGTCTACTCTCCTGCAAGACAACTCCGCTCTTCTTCTGATACAAGACTGCTTTCTATCCCCCGTGTTCACTCAAAGACCTATGGTGAACGATCTTTCTCTTTCTCTGCTGCAACTGCTTGGAACTCACTACCGATGCAACTCCGACATGCTCCATCACTTTCTTCCTTCAAGCGCCAATTAAAGACCCACCTTTTTAACATGCAAACTAAATAATTTTCACTCCCCCTCCCTTCCATCCCCATATGTAATCTTTTACTAAGTCACGTCATCTGTTCATGGATGTTGGCGGCACCGGCTCGGTTCTTGGTATTCATATTATCTGTTGTTAACTGTAATTATTTAACCATTTGATAAGCGTATACGTGTTCTGTTTGCGTGTGTGTGTGTGTGCGTGTGTGTGTGTGTGTGTGATTGCACGTGTGTTGTCAAGCGCGGCGAGCTCGCTTTCCTTACCGTTTGCGAGGTACCGCGCGATATAAATGTACTCTATTATTATTATTATTATTATTTTCTCTGATTGGATCCTCAAATTGTATGAAACCAAGTGAGGACGGTATCCGGCGTCAAAAAACGTTTCCAAAATATTGGCAAACGGTTCAACAAAGACAGCCTAGAAGAGCCGAAAGTTGTATTTCACGAAAACATTGTTTTTTTGTTGTTTTTTTTTAAACCCGGGTAGTCCGTGATTGGTCGCTAAGCGCTATTCCCGGGAATTCCCGTTGGTGAGTCGTTATCAAACACATGAATGGGCTCTATGCACAAATGCGTGGCGGTCACGTGCTGCGGGAATAACACAGCGTGCTCGAGTTTGAAAATGGTGAAGTACTGTGCTGCGTTTGGATGCTCTAACTCCGACGTTGTATGCATATCTTTTCTTCATCTCTGCTTTTACTCGAGCGCGAATGATGAAGCACTGAATGTCGTCAACTCTAAACTTAATGTCAGTGACAAATCGCTCGTTAAAAAAAACTTTCCCCTGATAATAATTTGTCCGTTATCATTATTGCACGAATGTGCTATGATCAAAACATCACAATATCCCAAAATGTCGGTAGAGTTAAAATTTTTAAGCAGCATTAGAGTATCGCGAGCGAGCTAAAAGAAGCCATGACCGCTTTGTTATTCCCGCGCCACGTGACCATGCCGCTTTCGCGCGCCGACTTGTGCAAAGAGCCCATTACATCGTTTAGCCTTGAGGGCTGACAGAAGGTGTCTCTCAGCATAATTATTCCAGTCAGAGCTGCCCAGAAGATATTTTCCAAGAGCAAAACATTTATACCGGGTGCATCATCATCATCATCATCATCATCATCATCAT
>CM072513.1:87302001-87329501 GCA_036898135.1 Oncomelania hupensis
TTTGTGTGTGTGTGGAAGGGGGGGGGGGGGGGGGGACTAAACTTAAAGAGGACTTTTAGCACAAAACAATACTATTTTCAGTCCTTAAAATAATGCAAAAAATGCACCAGATTGCACAGATTTTAACCATTATTTTCAAAGGGACCCCCCTAGTACACTCGCCTGCTTCGCAGGCTCGCGCTTGTGGCTACGCCACTTCGCATTAGTGCACTGTGCACACCCCCTCACCAATGGAAAGATCCGCCCCTGGATCATCATCATCATCATCATCATCATCATCATCATCATCATCATCATCATCATCATCATCATCATCATCATCATTATTATTATTATTATTATTATTATTATTATTATTATTAGTATTAGTATTAGTATTAGTATTAGTATTAGTATTACTCCATAGTTTTTATATATCGCTTTGACAGTTGAAGAGCTGCTCACTACAATTATCTGTGCAGAGCAACACGTCGATCGAGCGGCTGGACCTGGATGGCAATTGGGTAGAGGAAGACGGTATTCAGCATCTCTGTCGCGTGCTGAGGGAAAATGTCTACATCACACAGCTCGTAGGTGAAATTTGTCATTTATTTAGTATAATACGTGGTTGATGTCGCTGTGGATGCTGAGCGCTGATGGTGAAGGTTATAATATCGATGTTCATGATGATTTTCTGTTGTAATTGTTGGTTTTGTTGTTGTTGTTTTTGTTGCTGTTGTTGTCATTGACTTTGTTGTGGTGGTTCAAAGTACTGGCAATCAGGTTAAGTGTTAAATGACGGCGGAATCGATGGTGATGATAATAGTTGATGATGATGATGATGATTATGATGATGCTGACGATGACGACGACGTTGATGATGATGATGATGATGAGGAGGAGGAGGAGGAGGAGGAGGAGGAGGAGGATGGTGAGGATGATGAAGCTGATGATGATGACGAGGAGGAGGACGACGACGATGATGATGACGATGAATGACGATGATGATGACGGTAATGATGATGATGATGATGATGATGATGATGATGATGATGATGATGATGATGATGACGAAGATAATGACGATGATGAAAAAGAAAGTGAATGTGGATGTCCTATCTGTATGTGCAGAATATAGGAGAAAACCGACTGGGTGATAACGGAGTGAAGTACGTGCTGGAACTACTACTGGACAATCGGACGCTTGAGTGGCTGGACCTCTCAGGCAACAACATCACTGATCGCAGCGCTGAACTTCTGGGTGAAACGCTTAGAGTAAGTAAATAATAATAATAATAATAATAAGAATAAGACTAATAATAATAATAATAATAATAATAATAATAATAATAATAATAATAATAATAATAATAATAATAATAGTTCTTCGGATGAGAGTATAAACCGAGGTCTAGTCTGTGCATATACACTCACGCATTCCATCTCACGGAATTAAAGATCCTGAAGCTCATGTCCTAGACTGTTGAGTTTCGGTTCTGGTCCCCCATACGCGGTCGCTCAGGATTGAATGAAACTACAGCTCAGTAAAGTAAAGTCAGCCATTTTGAAAAAAGACAAGACAATGGTTACGTGTTCAAATCTTTTGTGTGACAGAAAAACACGACGTTGCGGCACCTCAAGTTACGTCACAACGGGTTGGGTGATGTCGGGGCCCAGTGGTTAAAGGAGGCACTGACGGAGAACGAAAGTCTGGAGATACTGGACATCAGCTGGAACCACTTCCAGACCAAAGGCTGCGTCATGATCGCTGAGGGACTCAAGGTCAGTTAGTCCTTGTTGTCGTCGTCGTTGTCGGGGTCGTCAACGTTGCAGTCGTTATCTTAATAATCAGTGACAGCACTAGCTAGCAGCATCGTCGTCATCATCATTATCGTCGTCGTGGTCGTTATCATCCTCATCACCATCATTATCATCATCACCATCATCACCATCATTATCATCATCACCACCATCATCATCATCATCGTTATCATCATCATCATCATCATCATCATCATTTTCTTCTTGTTCTTCTTCTCCTCCTCCATACCTCCTTGTTGTAAAGAAGAAGAAGAAGAAGAAGAAGAAGAAGAAGATGATGATGATGATGATGATGATGATGATGATGATGATGATGATGATGATGATGATGATGATGATGATTTAGCTGCTGGTATTAAACGTGATGATGAGAATGGGACAAATTTTATACTGTTTTTTATATGCTTGGAATTGACTTATTCGGGAAATACAAAATGTAAAGGATCCCAAAAGCAGACCCCCCAAAATAATAATAATAAAAAATGACCGCATTATCAAAATTCAAAAATGTCATGCTTACCTTTGATCTTTTCTTCCACAGGAAAACGTACATCTGAAAGAGCTGGACCTCAGCATGAACGGCTTCGGGGTGGAAGGGGCCGTTGCCCTAGGGGAGGCAATTAAGGTTAACCGCACTTTGCTCAAGCTAGACGCGAGTTACTGCCGCGTGCCAGTAGAAGGCGCTGCGTCGCTAGCTTTGGGACTACAGCAAAACGAAACTTTGCAGTCTTTCAATGTGAGCAAAAATACGGGCTAACTGCTGTTGGTTTAGCTACTGGTATTGTTGTTGTAATTTTGTAGGGGTGATCGTCGTCGTCGTCGTCGTCGTCGTTGTTGTTGTTGTTATTGGTGATGTTGGTGGTTGCGGTGATAGTCGTTATTCATGTTGCTGATGATTGTAGGATTGTGCCCAGATGTCTGGGGAGTCATACCATGCATCCAAAAGGCAGCAAGTGAGCGCCTCGGACTTCTTTGAGTTAGATCCTGTATCGGCCAGCGCCTTGAGCAGCTCTTGAGCTGATACAACCCTCCTTTTCCATCCCCTCGCCTCCTCTCCCTCCCCCCCCTTCCGGTATATAGGAACAATAAGATAAGTAAACAATATTAACTGTGCATGAGACTCTCTCTCTGTCTCTCTCTGTGTCTCTGTCTCTCTCTGTCTCTGTCTCTTTATCTCTCTCTGTTTCTCTCTGTGTCTCTCTCTGTGTCTCTCTGTCTCTGTGTCTCTCTGTCTCTGTCTGTCTGTCTCTCTCTCGCACTCTCTCCCTCTCTATCTGTGTTGATCGTTGGACTGTTATAATGCAGTAGACAGAAATTGTAGGCACATGAGTAGGTCTTGTTCCGATAGAGATCAAACACCTATTTCCCCTCAATTTTTACCGTGACATGCAATTTCGGTTTTAACTTGGATTGCATTCCGGTAAGATGGCGCCGATACAGGGCGACAAGATGTTGGTTGTGTGTTTTGGACTGATAGTGTTGTGTATCTGCTTCGAAAGGACTGTATGTGTGCTAAAATATTCAAGAGAACATCTACTTTTCATCCGTGATTTTGCGGACTGTGAGTACAGTCCAGAACTTTTCACTTTTCCATTCGACATTCTTCATACACACGCCGGCGCGTATCAAAACCACGTGGCAGCTTCGCCCGGTCGCCGCACACGCAAGAGAGGTAAACGAGCTGGAGTGCTCGTTCGTTTTCGCCAACGCGCCTCACGCCCTCCCCTCCCTGCCATCTGTTTGTCAAATGTAAGATCCCTAGACAACAAGAAAGATGAGTTGCGCTACCTAATAAGCATTCAAAGAGACTTTACTGATTGTTCGGTGTTTTGCTTCACGGAAACGTGGTTGTCTCCCTCTACTCCCGACGCCGCAGTACAACCCGACGGCTTTTCGCTTCATCGCGCCGATCGCACGCCTGACGATTCACAGAAAAAGTCAGGTGGCGGCATTTGTTTTATGATCAACGACCGATGGTGTACAGATGTGTCTATCTTATCCAAACACTGTGCACCCAACCTTGAAACTCTCACTGTAAAGTGTCGACCCTTCTACCTTCCACGAGAGTTTTCCTCCATTGTTTTGGTTGGCGTCTACGTCCCTGACAAAGCGCACGCTACTTCTGCCATCAAAGAACTTTCCAAACAGATCACAAACATTGAAAATTCACACCCTGACTGTCACATTATCGTTCTGGGTGATTTCAACCATGCTGACTTGAGAAAACAACAGCCCAAGTTTAAACAACACGTCAAATGTGCAACGAGAGAGAAAGCGACCCTCGACCTATGCTACAGCACAATTAGCGGCGCTTACCGCTCTATACCCCGCCCCCCACTCGGCCGATCTGATCACGTGATGGTGTTCCTTCTTCCCTCCTACCGCCAGAAACTAAAGTCAGGCAAACCACAGGTCCGTACTGTCAAGCGCTGGAATCAAGACTCTATCCAGGAACTACAGGCGTGTTTTGACTGTACGGACTGGCAGGCACTGACCACCTCCTGTGCTGACATCCATGAGCAAGCTGATGTGGTAACTTCCTACATTAGTTTCTGTGAACAAGGCTGCATTCCAACAAAAGAAGTCAGATCTTGGCCAAATGACAAGCCATGGTTCAACAACAGCCTCAAGTCAAGCCTGAGAGCAAAGGAAGAAGCTCATAGAAGCGGCGACAAGATCAGCTACAAAAGGGCCAAATATGAGTTAGAAAAGGCCATCAGACGTGCAAAGTGGGATTATAAGAAAAAGCTAGAGGCCCACTTTCAGTCCAACAACATCAGGGCAGTTTGGCAAGGTCTGCAAACCATCACTGACTACAAGAAGAAAGGACGCCAAGCTGACGCTGACGACAAGCAGCTCCCAGATAAGCTGAACGAGTTCTATGCCAGATTCGACAGACAGAACACCATCCCTGTCACAGTCTCCCCTCCTGATTCTGCTTCCCACCAACCTCCACCTTTCACCATCACAGAGTCGGAGGTGGAGTCTCTCTTCAAGAGGCAGAACAGCAGAAAGGCAGGTGGTCCTGACGGAGTATCAGGCCCCACTCTCAAACACTGCTCCTCCCAACTGGCTCCAGTTTTTACCCAGATTTTCAACTCCTCCCTTCTCTTGTCCACTGTCCCCCGCTGTTTCAAGACCTCCACCATCGTACCTGTTCCCAAGAAACCCCAAATTAGCTCCCTCAATGACTACCGCCCTGTGGCCCTGACCTCGTTGGTGATGAAAGTGCTGGAGCGCCTGGTACTCAAGCACCTCCAGTCCGCTACCAAGGGCAAACTGGACCCGTGCCAGTTTGCTTACCAAGCTAACCGGTCTGTCGACGATGCCGTCGCCCTGGCCCTTCACTTCATCCTCCAGCAGCTAGAAACCCCTAATCGCTACGCCCGCCTCCTCTTCGTAGACTACTCGTCTGCTTTCAACACCATCGTCCCCCAGACCCTGTTCGACAAGCTTCAGCTCTTCAACCTCTCCCCCTCCATCTCTTTCTGGATTCTGAGCTTCCTCCTCAACCGCCCCCAGTCAGTGAAAATAGGCAGCAACATCTCGCAGTTCCTGACCCTGAGCACAGGCGCACCCCAGGGGTGTGTCCTGTCTCCTTTTCTATACTGCCTGTACACCAACGACTGCACCTCCCATCACGAGTCAGTTCAACTCGTAAAGTTTGCCGATGACACCACCGTTGAGGGCATCATATCCAATGGAGATGAGTCAGCCTACAGGCAGGAAGTCGACCTGCTGGTGTCATGGTGCAATTACAACAGTCTCGAGTTGAACGCCTCCAAGACCAAAGAGATGGTGATCGACTTTCGTCGGAACGCCACTCCCATTGACCCCCTCTTCATCAACGGCCAGCCCATCGAGACAGTTGAGTCATTCAAGTTTCTGGGCTCACTCATTTCCTGCGACCTCACCTGGGATCTCAATACCGACTCCATCATCAAGCGAGCACAGCAGAGGATGTACTTTCTCAGGCAGCTGAAAAAATTTGGCCTGAGGAAGGAAATCCTCACCCAGTTCTACCGCTCTGTGGTAGAAAGTGTTCTAACATTTTCCATCTGTGTGTGGTATGGGGGTGCATCCCAACAACAGAAAGAAAAACTAGACCATATTGTCTCCACTGCCAGCAAGATCATTGACACCGATCTCCCCTCTCTGGCCTCCATCTATACCAAACGCCTGATGAGCAGAGCCAGAAAGATAGTGGATGATGCCTCCCACCCCGGATACCACCTCTTCGAGCTGCTTCCTTCTGGCAAAAGGCTCAGAACTATGAAGACCCGTACCTGCCGCTTCAAGAACAGTTTTTTTTTCCACAAGCAGTGACAAACCTCAACTCCTTGTCTGGCACCCGATGATCCAGGACTATCTCAGTGACTTATGCATAAGAGAGAGAGAGAGAGAGAGAGAGAGAGAGAGAGAGAGAGGGAGGGAGGGAGGGAGGGGAGAAGTGTGTGAAAGAAAGACAGAAAGAAAGAGAGGAAGAGAGAGACAGAGAGAGAGTGAGTAGAGGAAGTGATAGAGAAAGAACTTATAGATGTATGTAGAGTGTGTAAGATAAGAGAAGAGAATTGAGAGAGCGAGAGATAACGGAGAAAAGCGCGCCCGTGTGTGTGGATGTGTGTGTATTATTCTATATTTGATTTGATCATTTTGTTACTACTATATTCCAGTCAGTATTATTCCTAGTCTTGTATGAGTGTGTCAACAAGTGGATGGTTGCGCGTAGGTGTGGTTGGCTTTGTTATTGTGTTTTGTATAAATATGTGTGCCAACATCAAAGTGTATTCCTCGTGCTTGTCACCTGGCGAAATAAAGTTCTGTTATCTATCTGTTATCTGTTATCTGTTATTCGTAGGTTTACCCGGGCTTTGGGTGTAGCAACATAGTGGTTTTGGGCACACGTTAGCAATATTTCGTTACGCAGCGTCGGCGACGGTTAGTTCTTGGAAGGGTGACCATACTTGGAAAGCATGAACCGTCAAGCGACACAAGGAATAACACCAAGCCCACAACACACCCCAGCTGTTAATGGGTCCTGGCTCTGTTGAGAACCAGGGAAGGTAATTAGTGCAATCCTCCACCACAGCGCCCTCGGGAACTGCTTCAGAACAACAGTCGGCGTGTGTCAAAGATGCGTACTCTCTCCAACGCTCTTCAACATCTTCCTAGAGCGCATCATGTCAGATGACCTTGCAGATCACAAAGCACAGTCAGCATAGGGCCTAGTGGGAAGAGGAATCTCCAACCTCCGTTTTGCGGATGACATTGATCGATTGACTGGAGAGGAACAAGAACTTGAACAGCTGGTACAGAGGCTTGACACCACCTAGTACCTCCAGAGTCTTTGGAATGGAAATAAGTGCAGAGAAGACCAAAATGATGATCAACAACACCAATGGCATCAACAAGGACATCAAAGTCCAAGGCCAATCCCTCAACACAGTGCATAGCTTCAAATATTAAGGAGCCATTGTTTCAGACAATGCGTCCCGACAGGAAGTCTTCTTCAGTATCGCACAAACAACTGCTGCCCTGAAAAGGTTGAAGCCTATTTGGAAATACAGGACCATCAGTATGCATTCCAAGGTAAGGCTGTTGCGCTCCCTTGTCATCTCCATCTTCCTATACGCTTGCGAAACATGGACCCTCACAGCAGACCTACAACGAAGAATACAAAGCATGGAGATGAGGTGCTACAGAAGACTTCTTGGATTTCCTATACCCAGCTCATCACCAACGACGAAGTCCGACAGACCATCACACAAACCATTGGACGATGGCATGCTCACAGTGGTGAAGAAACGGAAATTGCGATGGTATGGCGACAAAATCAGGCCATCGGGCTTTGCAAAGACCATCCTGAAAGGCACGGTGCAAGAAGTCAGAAAAAGATGGAGACAGAAAAATAGGTGGGAGGACAACATTCGAGAATGGACTGCCTTGACACTGAGTGAAGCCAGGAGCGTTGCTGCGGACAGAGAGAGATGGAGTATGCTGGTTAAACGATTATCTGTGGTGCTCCAGCGACTTTCGAGTTACGGGATAGGATAGGAAGGTAATTAAAAGCAGCGATCGATGAAGAGGAGTTAGGCATTGCCCTCATTAGACTGGCCCAGAGAAAAGAAGGTTCCAATCGCGCTTCTCTCTCTCTCTCTCTCTCTCTCTCTCTCTCTCTCTCTCTCTCTCTCTCTCTCTCTCTCTCTCTCTCTCAAACGACCCAGGTTACAGGAACAAGCTTACATCTGTTACTGTACTGTAGGTAAATTTATTTGTGAGTATTTTGAATGTTATTGTCAGGCACATTTAATGTGGAGTATTTTAAAGGCCAAACGAAATGAATTTTGATACTTTTCTAGGACAAATTAAAAAGATTAATAAACGTATTGATAACGGTGAAATATTTCAAAACGGAGCCTATTATTTTATTTTAATTAAAAACAATAATGTTCCAAATTTGCGACTCAACAACGAATCTCCTTGTTAAGAAGAGCTGTGACGTCACATGTTTAGTAGACAGAATGGCCGACGAAGAAAAACCCAGTAGGAGTACAAAAGGAGGAGGGAGATATTGTGCTGTTGCTGGTTGCAAAAACACATCTGGAGATGATTATACTCTCCACACATGGCCCAAGGATGCCACACTCGGAAAACAGTGGACCAAATTTGTTACCACTTGCCGGGCAAATTTTGGACCTGCATTCGGTACACCGAATAAATACTCAGCGAAGCAACCGGTCACACGCTAAAATTAATTCAATACAACAGAGGCGGAAGTTGGTTTTCGCTGCGGCTCGCTCATTTTCTTGTTCCTGTGTTGTATCCGTTGGATCTCATTTTGATATGATGATGATGGTCATTGTTGTCAGGGTGGCGACGTGGTGATCGTCCTTAACGCTCATGCAATAGGACGTTAAGCATCGATTTCCTCCTCTCATCTTTTAGTCTCCTCTCTGAAAATCCTTATCGGGAAGGGAGGGGACTATAAACTGATTAGAAAAAAAAATCTCATCTCAGTGCAGTCTCCGCTCTGAAAATCCTTACCGGGAAGAGAAGGGACTATAAACTGATTTAAAAAAAAAAAAAAAAAAAAAGATCTCATCTTTCGTCCCCTTTACGCTTTGGTGTTGGGGACGTTAATTTAATACCAGTCCAATCTCATCTTGGAGGGGCCGGGTAGCTCAGTTGGTAAGAGCGTCTTGCTAGTAACCGAAAGGTCGCTGGTTCGAATCCCGGATTGGTCAACGTGTGATCATATTATTTTCCCCTTTACCAACAACTGGCCCGCTGGTGTCAGTATAAATCGGTCCAGTAGTCACCTATATGCGAAAGTGTCGTGTGACTATAATCTACAAACAACAACAATCTCATCTTTGTGGGGCCGGGTAGCTCAGTTGGTAAGAGCGTCTTGCTAGTAACCGAAAGGTCGCTGGTTCGAATCCCGGATTGGTCAACGTGTGATCACATTATTTTCCCCATTACCAACAACTGGCCCGCTGGTGTCAGTATAAATCGGTCCAGTAGTCACCTATATGCGAAAGTGTCGTGTGACTATAAGCTACAAACAACAACAACAACAATCTCATCTTTGATACGATGATGATAATCATTATTGTCAGGGTGGCGACGTGGTGATCGTCCTTAACGCTGATGCAATAGGACGTTAAGCTTCGTTGTTCCTCCTCCTCCTATATGCCACGGTGTCCGGGGACGTTAAATGTATCTAAACTAAACTAACTAAACTCAGGGTGGGGCCGGGAAGCTCAGTTGGTAATGGTAATTCCAGTACAGGGCAATAATACACAATCAGTGGTGTACCTTAAATAGTGGATAAGTAACTACTAGTTAGAATGTAAAATACAGAATAATTCTTAATGCGTTAAAATTATATAATATAAATATAAGCTTACTGTAGTTCTTAGTCTTACCAATAAGTGGAAGACAGCCGTGAATTTTCTACTCCAATTTCCCGTGACTGTGAGTCATTGATTGGTTCAATTTCTTTAGATTCTGGCTCAAACTGATATGGCAGCAATCCGAGATCTGGATCAGGATTATTATCGTCGAAGAGCTTCCACATGAAAGATCAAGCTCGATGGAGCTTGTTTCACTGTCATCACCAGCCATTTTTGCTTCTAAACATGTGACGTAAAAACGAAGGGAGAGAACTAATTCCATAGTTCTAAACATTGCCTCCCTGTCTGCAAATTTCTACCGCTTTAATAATATCTTATGATCACAATAAAATTATGCTTTACAAAGCACAGAAATGAAACTTTAGATGATCTACTTCAAGAAAATAAAAAAAAATATTATTTGGTTTCGCTTGGCCTTTAAATGTTATTGTCAGGCACATTTATTGTGGAGTATTTTAAATGTTATTGTCAGGCACATTTATTGTGGAGTATTTTAAATGTTATTGTCAGGCACATTTATTGTGGAGTATTTTAAATGTTATTGTCAGGCACATTTATTGTGGAGTATTTTAAATGTTATTGTCAGGCACATTTATTGTGGAGTATTTTAAATGTTATTGTCAGGCACATTTATTGTGGAGTATTTTAAATGTTTTGTCAGGAACATTTATTGTGGTGTATTTTAAATGTTGTTGTCAGGAAAATTTATTGTGGGGTATTTCAAATGTTGTTGTAATTGTCAGGAACATTTATTGTGGAGTATTTTAAATGTTGTTGTCAGGAACATTTATTGTGGAGTAGTTTAAATGTTACTGTGAGGAAAATTCCAACAGTTTTATGCTGATGCTTATTTCGTTATTTATTTCAGGTGGGTTTCAACTCGCTGGGTCACGACGGAGCCTTGTCGCTGCTGTTGGGGTTGGAAAAGAATGACTGCAGCGGTCTTTCCTATCTAGACCTTGGTGTACGTATACGTCGTCCTTGTCGTTGTCGACGCTGTTGTAGTCGCCGTCATCGTCATCATCATCATCATCATCATCATCATCATCATCATCATCATCATCATCATCATCATCATCATCATCATCATCATCATGTGTATGTGTGTGTTTGTGTATGTATTTGTGCTTGTGTATGTGTGTGTGTGCTTTTTGATAGAGATAATGTGTGTAAGCGTGTATTCATGGCAAAATGGGGTTTTCAATCTGTCAACACTCTTGTAAAAAAGGGTCCGAAAAAAAATGGGGTGCAATTTTTGAACCCCATATTTTTATCACTTGGAAATTGTAACTAAAGGTGGCAGGATACCATATTTTATCACTTGGAGATTGTAACTAAAGGCTGCAGGATACCATATTTTCACTTTTAACGAAAGTCCTCATTTTGACAAATTTTGGAACTCCGAGTGTTTCAAACACACACAGGAGTGTCCGCTGTCAATCTGTCTCTGAAAACTACCAAGGTGTGTTCGAGAGAGAGGGGAGATTTAGCATGCGCATTACAGAGTGCGAGTTGAACATATTTTGAAAGGGGCAACAACCCTTTCATTCATCATCAGCTAATGAGCAAGCGTTTTCCAGAACCCCATTAGCTATTTGAGAAACCCATTTTGTCCAAGTACCCATTTTGACATGAATATGCGCCTGGGTGTCTGAGCAGTGGTATTAATAATAATAATTAAAAAATATATATATATATATATATATATATATATATATATATATATATATATTAATAATAATAATAATAATAATAATAATATTATTATTATTATTATTATTATTATTATTATTATTATTATTATTATCAACCCTCCTGGTCTAGACATAGATCTATGCACTTACATGAATACAGAACAACTTCACCTGTAATTTATAACAAGAAAAACTCCAACGTGTGTGTCTGTTGTATGTGTATTTGCGTGAGCTTGAGGGTTATTTTTAACCTTTCACCTGTAACCTCTTTTAACAACTAACCTGCCTCTTTAGCGTATATATGACAGAACATGAATTCAAATGCTTATACTAATCTGTGCATGTGGCAGAATTTGAAGGTGTCGGCGGACTTCAAGATTGTTCAGGATAAGTTGGAGTCAGAGAGGCCTCTCAAAGTCCGTCACGCTGGCGTTATGCTGGAGTCCTTACTCAAGGAGATCGAGGTCGATCCCATGGAAGCCTTCAAGGTATCATCTAGGCCTAGTTTTTAAAATCTTGATTTGATTGCTAGTATGCTGCTGCAAAACGAACGTTCCACTTCGCACTACAATTGCGCTGCCCAAGCTTGGGAACACTTTTCTTATGATTTCTGCCCCACCTTCCTCCGCCGTGTGTCAAACATTACAGTCACTGTGTGTGGAGTTAAAGGCTGTTCGTTCTCGGCAAGCTCCCGTTAGCAGCTCTTTGAACTGGGAACGTTCTTGTAGACAATTCAAATTTACATTTAGGTCTACAATATTACAATTTGATTTTTTTGTGACTTCTTTTCCTTATTATTATTTAAAACGAGCAGTAATGACCATGGTTTGTCCGGGCATATTGGTCCTGATTTGGCTCGGAAGAGTCCGCTGGACCTAAAGCAATAATCATGTAATGTAATGTCCGGGCAAAGGAACATTAACCGAGTAGAATAGATCCTCTATAGTACAGCGGTAGTGGTTGCTCGTTAGCACAGCGGTTAGAACTGTGATATATGGGGCTTTTAGCGCTATGTGATCGAGAATCCACTACCACTTTGCTTAATGCCCATGTGGTCTGTGGCATTGCAGAGAGACCCCATGACCAAGCTGAAAGAATGGGTGGAGCAGGCAGGCTACCGACTGATCGACCTCTTACGACGTTTTGACAAGGACGGCAGCATGTCCGTGTCCAAAGACGAGTTCGTCAAAGGCATCAGGGTAAGCTTCCGTCCTTTAAATGTCCAGGATGGCTAACACAAACATTTGAGATCTAATTATTATATCCAAAACCTTGTTACGCACTAGTAGGAGAGTGGCACGAACATTGAGGTTTAACGTCTAAACCCACCATTGGCGATATGGCAGACGGGGATAACCATCCCAGGGAAAGAGGGGTAGGGACCTGAATCAACACTGAACCACCAGAGCAATCATACTGCTAAAATGGACACTTTTTATATCGCCCACCACGGGATTCGAACCTAGAGTGGCAGGCTGAATGTTACGGCTTTTGAACGTTGGGGTGCTGCTACTGGACATCTGCAACTTTACACTACAAGTTGTTGTGATCCAAACGTGATCATAGGCTGCCATCTAGCTTGTTCTTCTTTTGCACTTTATTTTAATATTTCTCCTTTATTGCCTGGGAGAATTCTACCTTTTTGATTGGTGTGTGGAGAGAGGGAGGGGTGCGGTGATAGGCGAGTGGGAGAAGGGCGATAATGTTGGAGGAGGGAAAAGGAGGGGGGGTGTTAGGAGGACATTAGCTGCGGAGTACAACCAAACCAAAGACTTCGGTACTTCGGGCCTTGCAAAGACCATCCTGCAAGGCACAGTGCAAGGACGTAGAAGAAGAGGGAGACCGAAAAAGAGGTGGGAGGACAACATTCCAGAATGGACTAGTTTGACACTGAGCGAAGCCATCAGGGTTGCTAAAGACAGAAAAATCTGGAGTACGCTGGTTACGCGATCATCTGAGGTGCCCCTACGACCTCCGAGTTACGGGATAGGATAGGATATGATAGGATAGAACAAGAAGAGGCAGATATTTTTCTGGCTGTACTTGACCCCTGGGCTTGGCTCCTAGTTCACGCTATAGTTGCTTTGTTGTATGTTGTAAAAAAAAAACGTTCGAAGTTCCAAAGTTCCACAGTGATTGGCTGTAAGTTTAAATGTGTCTGTTTAGACGAAACTTTCCAAATTCTGAACCATTGTTTTGTAGGGTTGCTCGCATCTTACAGTGTGTATTTTAAAAACGACACTGTGCGTTGTCTGTGCCACTTAGCAGTAAAGTAATCTATTTATATCTATTATCTGTTATCTGGTGGCAGGAAGTAAACATCCAGATCACAGATGAACAGATCGACATCTTGCTGAACAGGCTGGATGAGGACGGAGATGGAGAAATTGACTTTAGGTAATTAATTGCTTTACTTGATTTAATATAATCTTAATAATATATTGTTTAATTTAATTACATTAATTTAAAGGCACATTATATTAAACTTAAAGTTATTTAT
The DNA here is from genome assembly GCA_036898135.1 of Oncomelania hupensis. Taxonomy (NCBI): domain Eukaryota; kingdom Metazoa; phylum Mollusca; class Gastropoda; order Littorinimorpha; family Pomatiopsidae; genus Oncomelania; species Oncomelania hupensis. Next base: position 87,315,912 of record CM072513.1, read on the forward strand.
TATTTTACCTCTCTGGGTTTACAGGCAGTGAGTTTTGTATGTATGAAATAAAATAATTGCTTTGAATTGATTCTTTATAATAGCATTCTAAACGGTGCGACGGATTGTGAATATAATAATTCTATAATAACATGATGCGCTCAATGGGCAAGATATAATTTGCTCCTAAAGACGGAGTTTTACCTGAAGTATCAACCAGAGACACGATGGTGGAATATTTTGCTGACGCTTTTCCCCCTCCACAAAGTGGTTTAATATCAGCTACTAACTTTATAGACCTTACTGATGTAAAGTATGTGACGAATGGCCTGAAGTATGTAAAGTTAATGACTTATGGAAGGCTTATGCAAATTGGCATGACTTATAGGCAAAATTGTGCACATGTGAAATGACTTATGGACATGACAATGCAAACTTTAAAAAGATGTATGGACTTGATTATGCAATTTGACTGACTTATGGCGTCGTTTATGCAAATTCAACGACTCGTGGCCATGATTATGCAAATTGAATAACTTATGGCCTCGTTTATGCAAATTCAATTACTTAATGACATGACTATGGAAATTGGATTCCTCCTTTCCAGTCCATGGTTTGATGAGAATGGGTAAGAGTGTTTGCATGTACTGTACAGTCTTTCTTTTTTTAATGTATATCTGTTAGGCTACATGTAGTTAGTATTTTTATATAAATATAGATATTGTACTAGCGTACAAGTACGACTCGCATAATTATGTATTCTTACTTTTTCTTATTATTACGTTTTGTGTCTGCAATTGGTTTCAGTTGGTAACTGTTAATTATTATTCTCTGTGTGGTTATGCTCAATTAATTAATTAACTTTCTTAATGACGATAATATGGTGTTCTTACTCAATGAATTTACTGCAATTTAGTTCCATTCCATTCAATTCAATTCAATTCAATTCAATATTCTATTCTAAAGTCTTTTCAGGTACATATATGTCAGTCTCAAGGACTGCAACCACAAAAAAAACATAATGTTACTGAATTTAAAATTTTTGATCCAGGTGTTGACTTTCTTTTTGCAAACACCGAGATGCATGTAGGAAGAAAACGATACCCTTCTTATTATGATCTTTTAAATAAAAATGGCGCTGTTTTTCGTTTTGTTCTCACCGTCTCTTTGTTTCTTTTCTACACGTGTCCGTTTCTTCCCTTTCTTTCACTCCTTCCCGTGCATGTTGCTTATAAAAAGTACGTTGTCTTTCCAGTTGCAACGCTGCAGGACTAGACCTTCTTTATTTGATTTCGTCTTACTTATTGGTTTTCTCTGCCTGTAGTACTTGGTGGATGAAAAGTAACGCCCTTTTGAGCATTACGGACTACGTTTGTAAATGGGTCTACATTTGCATGAAACAACATGTGTTGCGATCCTTGCAGTGGTAGAAATAATTGGCTGGTCTGTGATTTTATCTCACAGATATCAGAGCAGCCAAAATAATGGCTCGTCGCCTGACCTGTGGTCTTTTGTCTTCTTAAGACATCATGCAGTATAACTATTGTAACTGTAGATTATAGTCACACGACACCGAAGCTATATAGGCGACTACTGGTCACATTATTCTGACACCAGCAAACCAGTTGATGGTAAGGGGAAAATAATATGGTCACACGTTGGCCAATCCGGGATTCGAACTAGGTACCTTTCGGTTACTAGTAAGACGCTCTACCAACTGAGCTACCCGGCTCCACTGACATGCAGTGTCAGATGACGGGCCATTATATGCTGCTCTGGTCACTGAGAGATAAAATCGGAGGTCAGTTCTTACATACTACCACGGTAAGGATCACAGCAAGTTTTATTTGATGCCAATGCATTACTGTTTGCCAAAGTTATCAACAATGTTTGATAGGGAGTTACTTTCAACCATTGACGACGTTGTACTCGCTATCTACATGTATATAAAAATATCTCTAATTCAAATTGCATGGTCAAATGAATGTTTGTAGCCAAGTTTATATTCTCAATTTTTTATATATATATATAGGACTCTATTTTTATGCATGCACATTACACATTTTACAACTAGTTACAGTTTTCGGGCATGTGCACTACATGTGCGTGAGCAGCTTTCCAATGTATCTGCAGAAATAAGACAAGTTCACGTTGTATGACTTCGTTTCTATATCGTGACTTTATCTTTAAATACGTGTTATTATCTTAACTTGATATAGTCCCCCTTTCACCCTCTCTGTCCGAAAAAAAATGTTATTGGATTGTGTAATTGTTCTATGTAACACAGTTTTGAATGTGTAATTCATTATTAATGTGTGTAAAGATGTAAGTTTACTATAGGCAACAAAGACATGGTTTAAAAATAAACTTATTTTGAAACGGGCTGTAATTCGCGCATGCGCCTGGCAGCTGAAGAAGAATCAAATGAATAAGGAAAGACATTTGGAATGGAGATATTCCTGTGAACATTTTACACTAACGTAGCGAGTGCCATGGTTTAGTTACCTGCGCCGTCGACCGTTGAAAACCTACCATTGTTTGTTTTTTTTAAAATTGTCTCAAGCAGTTGGTTTTGGCATCAGTAAACGCTTATTGGCAAACAGAACACGTATCAGTATTGGCAATGAGTTATATTTATTTGTAGATCACTGTTTTTTAGTAAGGTACAGCAAAGACCTTGATATATAAAGACATGCCATGAGGCCCACTTCAACAGAGTTTACATGTAAAACAGCAATCCTAGCGGTAGTCCTGTTTCTATGTCAAGGGAGGTAATACGCGTTCAATAAACAACTGTGTCGGCAAGGTCTACAGTCGATGCAAAAGCTCTTTTATTTTAAACTTTTCTTTGTTTTGCGTAATTTAAAAAAATAAATAAATAAATAAATAAAAGTAGTTTGTTATATTAAAATATATACTACTTTAAAACAGCCAAGCTGATCTCATGCTGATAAACAAAAGAAGTAAGTTTGCATGCTACTTTCCTACTTTGATAAGTTCAGTATGCCCCTGCTGTCATATTATTTTATCTGGTATACCAAAAAAAGATCCGTAGGATCTCATTTTTGATATGATGATGATGTTCATTGTTGTCAGGGTGGCGACGTGGTGATCGTCCTTAACGCTGATGCAATAGGACGTTAAGCATCGTTTTCCGATCCTATATACGCTTATGTGTCCGGGGACGTTAATCTATATTCAACTCATTATCTTTACTTGCTATAAATGTTTAAATAAGCCTGTAGAAATTCTAGAGTTTTAACTCTTTGGGTACTATATTTTATAACAAACTGAAATGTAATGTAAACACAGACTGTCCTGTAAAACGTGGACAGAGAGAGTGCATCTTCTCCGCCATCTCGATAGTTTTTCTGTTTGCTCAGATATACTTAGTCGATTTTATCAGTCATTTATATAAATTTTCTTTTATTTGCTGGTTTCGAAGTTTATCTGTATCTGATGGAAACAGCTTGTCAAGTATCGCAAATCTGTACTCAAAGATTACTGGCTTGAGACATCAAGACCTGAGCAGTTCTATTTTTTTTTGTGGGTGTAGGTGTGTGTGTGTGTGTGTTTGTTTTTCTATGAGCACCACCCCACAATGTGTGCCACCTTGTCGTACTTTCTTCTTAGCGCGCGGCATTTTCCCAAGTTACGACAGTTATTTCGCTAGGTGGCGCTTCTCTAATATCGAAAGTAGCGAACTCCCGGAAGTGGGCCTCATGGCATGTCTTTATATATCAAGGTCTTTGGGTACAGTAGGCACAGTCGACCATCATATTCTCTTTAACACTCTTCAACACTACTTTGGAATCTCTGGCTCGGTCCTGGCTTGGTTCCACTCATATCCTTCTGACAGATCACAAGCAGTCACTGTCGATGGCTGTTTCTCCAGCACAGCAGACTTGGTGTGCGGCGTGCCTCAGGGTTCCGTTTTAGGGCCGGTGTTATTCACTCTGTACACCAAGCCACTGCTTCTCCTGCTTAGAAAGCATGCTGTTGAGAGTCAGTCATTTGCAGACGACACACAACTTTATAAATCCACTGACCCCTCTCTCATTAATTCCACTGTTAAGACTTTGGAGAACTGCATCACAGACATTAAGTCATGGATGACACTCAACAAGCTTAAGCTTAATGACGATAAAACCGAAGCCCTCCTCATTCACAAGCACAACACCTCCTCCTCACTCTCACCTCTCCCAACATCGCTTACAGTAGGGACAACAAACATTCAGTTCTCATCCTCAGCAAGAAATCTACATTCTCTCCGATGACCTGTCCCTCAACAACCACATCTCCAACGTCTGTCGCTCTGCATACACGGCCATACGCCAAATCAGCTCCTTTCGCCACTATCTTACAGTCACTGCCACCAAAACCCTAGTCTGCGCTCTCGTCCTTTCTTGTCTTGACTATTGAAACTCTCTCCTCGCGGGCTCCCCAAAACACATCATTTACAAACTACAAAAGGTTCAGAACTCAGCAGCTAGACTAGTATTCCGAGCTAAGAAACGCGATCACATCACACCTCTACTACATTCCCTTCACTGGCTTCCTGTGCAAGCACGCATAGAGTACAAACTCTCTGTTCTCTGTCACAACTTCTTCACAGATTCTTGTCCTTCCTACCTTGCTGATCTACTGTCTGTCTACTCCCTTTCACGCACTTTAAGATCTTCTGCTGACACTCGCACACTCAAGGTTATCGTCACCCGCACTAAGACATACGGCCAACGTGCATTCGCTTACTCCGCACCTAAGCAGTGGAATTCCCTTCCCTCCCATATCCGCAACATACAATCAACACAAGCATTCAAAACGGCCCTCAAAACCCACCTCTTCAAACTGCATTATTCAGACTGATTTGTATCCCGCTGCCATTCTCTCCTCTTTTGTCTCTGGCTGATCCGTAAGTGTATACACGGCTGTAAATATTTATACTGTTTTCCTCCTGGGCCTGACCGGGCATGTAGATAGCTGTGGATGGGTTTTTGCTATTCTATTTCTGTCTTTTTTGTCATTTGTGTACATAGTTTTAAATAGTTTGTACCTTTACTGTTCCGTCTTTTGGTGTATTGTAGCAAAAGCGATGTTTTATCATGTGCATGTATTTATATGTAATGACTATGTAAAGCGTGGTGAGTCTGGTCATAGGCTGGAGTACCCGCTATATAAAAATCCGTTATTATTATTATTAGGTATTCCCAGTTGCGTTCAGGTTTGTTGTGGTCGTATAGTCTTAGTCTACATTACTCGATCGTAACTAGTATAGTATAGTATAGTATTGCATAGTATAGCATAGCATAGTATAGTATAGTATAGTATAGTATAGTATAGTATAGTATAGTATAGTATAGTATAGTATAGTATAGTATAGTATAGTATAATATAGTATAGTATAGTATAGCTGGCATCGTAGGCTATCAGCCTCTTGCCCTCTAGGTAGACGTGTATTTAAGAGAACACGTATTACTTGTCACATGGGCAGGCTTATCAGGCATTAGTTGTCTGAGGAATGTTGCCTACCAGAGGGAGGGTGTGTAAGTGAATCTCCACCCAAGTCAGTGGAGTACATCCGACCACACCAATGACATCCTTGTGTCTGATCAACCATCAGGTATTTCTAGGGTATACAAAATTGACAGCGAGATATAATATGTAGCAATGCGCTTCAAAAACTACATCGAATAAAGGTAGGTCGATCACATTAGGCGCTAATAGAACACGTTTCGCCATCAATCCCATCAACCTATCATGACACCTTGAAATCGTAGGTGTCTGCAGTTGGGAGAAGACCGCAAATGGTGGTAACTTCCCTTTATAATTATATTATAATATTTGTTAGAAGGGCGATAACACCAAAGACTGTTTTCTCACAGCACAATTTGAATTGCATTTTGATTTGGTTGGCCGGGTGATGGTGTCAATATTTATTCTACCTCTTTTTTTTTGTTCCCTCCAGAGAGCTTGTCCAGGGCGATAACGAACATCGAGCCCGCAAACGAGACATCCGGAGGTTTGAAGAGGAACGAGAGCGTTTGCGTGACGCTGAAACAGAAACCGATCCGCCTTTGTCGTCACGGAAACCTCGATCCTGAGTCTCGCCTTGAATGCATAATAGTGTGCTGAGTGTGTCTAAAAGTGAAAACTACGGGGTAACGGGCAACAGTCTATTAAGAGCTGTCTTGTCACTTTGGGATAAAATCAAGATAGCAATAAAATTCTACTGCTAAAAGGATCACAATACCTTTTGTTTCTTGCACATTTATTACTATTTACAAAAGGTATAAACCAATTGCAAACACCCGTTGGGGTGCCGGGGGTTTCAGTATAAATAGTATCCCCACTTTCTGGAAATTTAGTGCTTTAAATTCCCACTGTCGCTGTCTTTCTCATTTGCTCTTTCTCATTCCTGCTCTGTTCTATGAATCTGCTATACTATCTTCTTCTTCGCTAGACTAGTCATCTAACTTTTTTCTTGAAAACTCTTCCGGGACAAGACTCCTTATTTGTGTATGAGGTCTGTTGGATCAGCTTGGGAATATTGGACGCTTTCTGCCAGGTGGTCACTAGGGCTTCCTATGATGTTATTACTTAGCAATGTAGGCATTTTATATGTATGTGTTTTGTTGATATTTTATAATGATGTTTGTATTCTATGTTTGCTTTTGTAAACAGGGGTTCGATAAATTAGAGTGCAGCCTCAGCGTCCCCTGCGTGGGATGTCTTTATTGTAAAGTGACTGCCTGGTGGAGAGCTTTCAGTTTTACCACTAGGGTTGTTTCAGCAGATCTTTTATGCGGATCGGGGGTTGTCCGGACCTGATTTGGCTCGGAAGAGTCCGCTGGACCTAAAGCAATATTCATGTAATGTAATGTAACCAATTTCAATAGAGAGTTACTTTTCAACCATATCATATAATGGCGCTGTCTACGAAACTCGTGAATGTTAAAATGTGAAACAAATACAGTGGGTTAAAACAGAGAGCTGGATCGAAGCTTTGAAAACAGATTTTCTTCTTTCTGTTACTGGTCTGGAAATTGAGCAACATGAGTGTTATTACCGTTGACTCTTTATGCAAGTCTTCTGTGTTCCGACCAAGGTGACAGTACTCGAAACTGGCGAGCAAATGAAAAGAAACGAACTGCTACCAATATTCCGATCCTATCCTATCCCATAACTCGAAGGTCGTTGTGGCACTACAGATGATCGTTTAACCAGCGTACTCCAGCTTTCTCTATTCTCAGCAACCCCCATGGCTTCATTCGCTTAGTGTCAAGCCAGTCCATTCTCGAATGTTGTCCTTCCACCTCTGTTTCTGTCTCCCTCTTTTCTTCTGCCGTGCCTTGCAGGAGGGTCTTTGCAAGGCCTGATGCTCTGGTGATGTGGCCATACCATCGGAGTGTATACCACTGTGTGTGTGTGTGTGTGAGGTAGAGAGAGAGAGAGAGAGAGAGAGAGAGAGAGAGAGAGAGATTCATCGCACTCTTTTAGAGCGAGTTGTGTGCATCTGTAACATTAGCTGCAACACATAATTTTGCATATAATCGTCCGCTTTGTTGTCAATAATTGTGTGATATTTATTAAACATTTATGTTAACAGTTAAAATGTTGTTATTATGTTTGGTTTTATAAGTATACGTGTTTTCTTAACCCTCAGAGTAAGAGGCGAAACATTGTCAAAGGGCGCGCGCGCGCGTGTGTGTGTGTGTGTGTATGTGTATGTGTGTGTGTGTCTGTGATTTGAGAAATTTGAATCTATACCTCAGGCAAACAGTCCTGGCTGAGCTTCCTTCGATTGGTTTTACAGTCACACACACACAAACCTAACGGAGCGTGACCCCACACTGACAGCGTAAGCTACAAAGCTCTTGTTGGTTGTGCACGACCACGTCACGGCTGACTAAATATATGACGTGACGGCTGACTAAATAGACCACGTCACTGCTGACTACACCACGTCACGCCCAATGACACTAAATGGAATATAATTGCTATTAAGTTCCCTTTTCCTTCCTCTCTCACCACCCCCTCCCCCATCTTCCCTCCCCCCTTTTTTTGTGCATTCCAGCGACGTTTTCAGTTGTTTACGTGATTAATGGAGACCTTTCACTTCAATATCATGAATGAAGATGACAGTAGGCCAATTTAGTGTAAAAGATTGTGTCAGCGGAGGGGCCGGGGGGGGGGGGGGGGGTGAGGGGTGTTGGAGGGAAAGGGAATAGCCTACAGTGCAAACAAGGAACAAAAGTTTGTGGGTTTTTTTTTTTTACCACAGTTTACCTTTGCCAAAATATTATCGAACGCTATCCGATATTAAAGAGTCCCACGCCGCTTCGACAGATCCGTTTACCATTCACAGTCAATGTTGCACCACTTAAAAAATTAGCTTGCAATGAAAATATAACTCTTTGGAAAGTTTATACTTATTTGTTTAACTCAATAAATTCCGTAGCTTTTGTGTTTAGCAACTATTAGCTATGTTTCTAACGCGGATAGCGCAGTGGTTGGAGCACTTGCTACTGTGTCGCAAGTTAAGCACCGTCCAGTGCGGTTAGCACTTGGATGGGTGACCGCAAAGCCTGAAGCGACAAATAACAACGCCCCCAGTTGACTCAACTGTGACTGAGTACCTACTCTCTTAAGGGTGGGGAAGGTAAAGCAGCGAGGGAGAGAGATGGGCATCACCCTCATTACGCTGGCCAAAGATAAGTGTGATCTCCAACATCACGCTCCCCTACGGCCACAAGGCTATGGGACTACCTTTACCTTTACCTTTACCTAACGCAAAACAAACAAACAAACCATCTAGTAGATCGTAGAGCGTGTAGGTTTACCGTTAAACAAGGGAAATCACTTCAGAAAAGGAAATAAAACATTCAAACGTAAAGGTTTTACCTTATTAACAGTCAAAGGACCTCCCCGTGCACTTTAATTAGAGTCACTCATTATCAGGGGCCACGTTCAGACGTCCTCTACCTGCCAACTGGCCCAAATATCTTGAAATGATCGGCTGGGCACCCCATATTGGATAACTCGCTGCCAATAAAACAAATGGTTGACGAGAACAAACTGGAAGTTTGGCCGCTTAAGAGACCATAGAGTCATCAAGGATCTACAATTATGAGGGTGTAGTCCTCCCCTACCAACCCCCTCACCCTCACCCAACTGAGAAATAAAGAATCAAAACTTGAATCAAAATCTATTTCTCTGTCTCTACCTTCTTTCTGTCTGCCTGTCTGTTCGTCTCTCCCTGTGTCTGTTTCTCAGCGCCCCCTCCCCCCCCTCTCTCTCTCTCTCTCTCTCTCTCTCTCTCTCTCTCTTTCTTCTAATCTCTGTCTCTGTCTCTGTCCGCCTGTTTCTCTCTCTCTCCCTCTCTCTCTCTCTCTTCCACCCCCCCTCTCCCCAAGTGGGCGCATTCTGATTCTGTATTGGTCAGTGCCTTTGGCAGCTAGCACTTGCGCTGGAAAATGCGATGTATGTATAAAAGCATTACGATCAAATAAATACATAAATAAATTGGCGGGAAAGACTGTGATAGTTGAGGAGGCTGACTCAGTCCTTGTTTAATGAGGGGTGGCAGCGGTCACAAAGGCCGTCCGCTGCACACCCTCCATGGCCAATCAACAGTCAATCCAACCCTATTCACTGATTGCCTTTGATCTCCCGCCGTTGGCTTTGATGTTCTGATCTGCGTCTAGGCCAGGATTACCAACTCATTGCAGTGCCTTGCCACACAATCGGGATACAGTGATGGTTGAAGCAGAATCATCAGACCTTGCAAAGACCATCCTACAAGGCACAGTGCAAGGAGGTAGAAGAAGAGGGTGACCGAAAAAGAGGTGGGAGGACAACATTCGAGAATGGCTTGATACTGAACGAAGCCATCAGGGTTGCTGAGGACAGAGAAAGATGGAGTACGCTGGTTAAACGATCATCTGTGGTACCCCAACGACTTCCGAGTTACGGGATAGGATTGGATATAAGAAGCAGAATATATAATAATATTTTTAAATATTAAATGAGTTAGCAGTTTACACTCGCATGCGCGGGAATCTGTGGCTGGATGCAGCATATTAAAAGATACACAACAGTCACATACACACACATACACCTCACAACGCTACTAAATTATAAATATAGATAGAAGATTTGGCAACTGAGAATCCTCTTCAAAGAGAATTTGCAGTCAATTATGTGCAAAATCTTCTGATATGTACCTCCAACAACAACACAAAACATACACAAAAAGAACAAACAACTCTCTCTCTCTCTCTCTCTCTCTCTCTCTCTCTCTCTCTCTCTCTCTCTCTCTCTCTCTCTCTCTCTCTCTCTCTCTCTCTCTCTCTCTCTCTCTGGCGTTGTGCCATGGGAAGTAATTAACGCAACGTGTAATTACTTCCCTTTCTATTGTCGTTTGAAGGAATTTCATGTAAGGCCCGGAATTTTCGGCGTTGTCACGCTAAGTTAATTTTTTGCGGCCCAAAATAAAATTGTTGAATACACTGGAGACTGCATAGTGTAAATAAGCAAATTTCCGAGTAAATTCATTGATAAGTTTCATCATGTAGTTATAAAAGTATGGGGTATAGTGTGTATGAAGAATGGTAAAATGAAGTCTCCCTTTCGTAGCAACGCAGTACAGCAAACGTTACTTGAACGCATGCCATGGTTCAGACAGCGCTTGTGTTCGCCCCAAAATATAAATTGTTAAATACATTGGAGACTCCGCAGTGTATGTACGCACATTTTCGAGTAAATCCATTGATCAGTATAAAATATATTAACAGTACGTGCAAAACAACTGTCATGCCGACGAATACGGAAAAAAAAAAAAAAAAAAAAAAAAAAAACAACGGTGTTGTAGTCACTAATTTTATTGGTCGTTGTTTGCTGCGCTCACGTTGAGCAAAATCATATATACAAAATAAATACACAATTGATACAAACATTGTTGAGTGGAATCTGTTCATTGTGCAAAGTTTGAAGGAAACAACAGCCCGTCCCCTATACGCTTATGTGTCCGGAAACGTGTAAATTTTAATGATGATAATCATTATTGTCAGGGTGGCGACGTGGTGATCGTCCTTAACGCTGATGCAATAGGACGTTAAGCTTCGTTGTTCCTCCTCAAACCCACATCCACAAAACGTCACAAAATTACCCAATTATCAATATAGAAAGAGACGCATTACCCTCTCTCCAAACGCACAAAAATGAAGAGGAGATGAAGGAGGAGGTTGAAGAAGAAGAAGGAAGAAGAGATAGAAGATGGAGAAGAATGAGGAGGAGGAGGAGAAGAAGTAAGAGGAGGAAGAGCTCCTACTATCTGGAAGTCACTCCCTTTTTCTCCGTGGTGAAAAGCCGCTGCTGTCTTCCTTTAAATCGGCCCTGAAAACCTTCTTACCCGATTCGGATTCGGCAAAACTAGTTTTATGCGTGCTGAGAATAGTAGTTGATTGAATCGTTCCTATATAGCGCTTATTTAGCTCAAGAGCTGCTCAAGGCGCTGGCCGACCCAAGATCTCACTTAAGCCGCTCGAGGCGCCCATTAGCAACCTTTGGGCGCATAGTTGGACGCCCGGACGACTGAGCACAATCCTGGGCGACCGAAAATGGGGGAGACATGACCTAGTGCTTGTTGGGTGTATACGTTTAGCCGGCACTCACACGTTTAGAACATGAGCTAGGTCAGGATGCTTTTCAAAAGAACGTCCGTGCGGTGGAATGCGTGCGTGTAAAGACTAGACCTCGTGTTATACTATCATCTGAAGAAGTAGTAGTACCAGTAGCCGCACCTTAAGCAAGCCTGTGTTGTTGATGATGATTGATGATGATGATTGATGATGATGATGATGATGATGATGATGATGATGATGATGATGATGATGATGATGATGATGATGATGATGATGATGATGATATTTATATAGCGCTTTTTCCCAATAAACAGTATCAGTTCAAAGCGCAGTACTCACGCATTCATTCTAAATATCCGTTTTCATACAAAATAAAATCAGACACTTGCTAACGAATAAGAGACGAGGGAGGGAGGGAGGGAGGAGGGGAGAGCTAAGGAAGGGTGATGGGGTGGGTGGTGACGGTGGTCTGAATCAAAACAAAGACAAAACACAAAAAAATGGAGGGATGACGACGATGATGATGGGATAAGAAACAAACTCTATTCTTACTTAATAAATAGCTAAACTCCAACACGCCCCCTCCTCCTATACAAACCCTTCCCGCTGTTGGGTTGTTAATAGTGCATGGCTGAAAGTTAGCTGTTGGCTTTCTCATTTACCATGCTACAATAAGTGAATGGCAGAAGACACACTGAACAGCAGAGACTCGCCGAAGCTGAGGTTCGCCTCTCTACCTCTCAACTAATGGTAGGGAAACGAAAGCCTTGGTTACAGTCTCGGCTACGCAGTGGTGTGGTACAGGTGAAAGCTGAGCTGGCACGCATGCTCATTATCAGAAAACAGTCGATAGAGGCCGCTACTTTAAATAATGTTTTGGTCTACCACCAGTATAAACATGCACAGAGAATGTGATGGCTCCATAGCTTGTGTGTGGAGTCAAGTCAGCAGTTGTTAGACCTGCTGTTGTGGTAGAGTCATAATATAATATTATGTGTGAAGGGAAAGCGGTTTTATATATATGTGTGTGTGTGGTCGAGAAATCTGCACATTTTGTAAGTATCACATTATTTTTTTTAAAATTCATTTGTTGTCTCAGATCGACTTTTATTTTACAACATTTTAAATGTAGACAAATCAAACTGTTGCGTTTTATTTATTTATTTTTATATTTATTTATTAGAATACAGAATTTAACTCAAGCCGCCGGAGGCGCCCAGTATGGAATAAATAAAAGGTCGGAGATTTATGAACGAATGCTAGTAAAATGGCAACGGATGTTTAGAATTTTATGTTTCTTTCGCAAAGGGTGAGAACCGTTAGAGACAGCTTTCTGTCTGCAGATCGCCGCGTTTTGCGTTCCATTGAAGAAAAAGTGCGTGATAGCATCCTGTATTGTTGTTATTTTTGTTGTTGTTGTTGTTGTTGTTGTTGTTGTTGTTGTTCTTCTTCTTCTTCTTCTTCTCCTCCATGTTGTTGTTGTTGTTGTTGTTGTTGTTGTTGTTGTTGTTGTTGTTGTTGTTGTTGTTCTTCTTCTTCTTCTTCTTCTTCTTCTTCTTATTATTATTATTATTATTATTATTATTATTATTATTATTATTATTATTATTATTATTATTATTATTGTGGTGGTGGTGGGGGTGGTGGATGATCATGATGATGATGATTAGTTTTGAAATTTACTTGAATGGAAATACAGACTTGATCACAACGAACGGGGTTTTCAGTATCGGCCTACCCGCTAATATACATGTCATTGTAGCATGCTCGGCGCGATGCTTTATACTTCTAAGAGTTTGAATTATCCCCCCTTAAATGGACCGGATTCCAACGCTTTGTTTACTTTTGGCCAAAACGGGTTTACGCTAAAATCCGCATTGTTATCACGTGACACAATGATACAGTGGGCTTTCCTTGCTCAAACCAACCGCTAAAGTATGAACTTTATATTTCGGTCCTGACAGGGAGT
>CM072513.1:87334501-87417001 GCA_036898135.1 Oncomelania hupensis
TAGTCTCTGGAATGTCATCGCACGTTGATCTATCAAAGGAGATAACACAGCGCTAGAGATTAAGAGCTTACCCCCTTCCCCCAAATCCCTTTCTTCGTGACATTAATTTTGGCGACCCCGACGAGACTAGAAGACTTAGGTTCCCCCCTCCAACCCGACAAGACAAAAGACTTAGGCTCCCATCCCAACTTGACTAGACTTAGGACTTAGCTAGATTTCCACCCCAGCCCTCCAAGCTTAGTAGTAGTTAGCATAGCCCATAGGTCCCTTACTGGTTTTCCCGAGTGGTGATCTCTCAACAGGCTTTTTTCTTGCATTCATTTTTGTGATTTTTTGATTGATTGCATTTTGTCTTTGTGGTTGTGTTGTATTCGCCCCTTTGCAGTTTTCATCGTAGCTCATCCAGCCCACCCCCCTGTTTTCCGTCAGTGTACCCCTTGTGTGTGCCCCTCATCCCGGTTAGGACCTTTTGCAGGGTAAGTTACCTCTCTTACCATGGCCGACCGGGGAGAGCTTGCTCTTAAGTACAAGAGTATTGGCGAGAGCTTAGGGCTCGCCGGCACCGAACTTAAAGACTACGTCTTGGCGAACGTGGAGGCTGACGTGGCAGAGGAAAAGTTGAAGAGGGAGGAGAGGGCCAAAGAGCGAGAGGCGAAGAAAGAGGAGGAGAAAGAGCGCATCGCCGCGGAGGAACGGGCCGCCGCCCGGAAAAAGGAGGAAGAGAAGGAGCGCCTCGCCGCTGAGGAGCGGGCCGCCGCCCGGAAGCTTGCAGAGGAGGAGAAAGCCGCCGAGCGGAGGAGAGAGGAGGCGAAGGAGAAGCTTGCAGAGGAGGAGAGGGCCGCCGCAAGGAAGAAGGAGGAGGACGAGAGGGTCGCGGCACTCGAAGAGAAGAGAAAAGACAGGGAGCTCGAACGGCGCCAAGCACTCCTCCAACTTGAGCGCGACCGCCGCGAGTTAGGGATCGCTTCGCCCGCTAGCGAAGACTATTCGCTCCTCGCCCCCAGTTTCGTCACCAGCACCGGAATACCCGCACCCCCCCCCCGCCGATTCCGGGGATGAACTTCCCCCTGGACCCATTCGTCGATCGGGACGAAACAATTGAAGTCTACCTCGCCCGATTCGAGCGAGTCGCGAGGGAAAACGGTCTTGACTCCCAGCACTGGTATCGCAAGCTCAGTCATGGCCTCAAGGGAAAGGCCTATGAGATTCTAGCCAAGACACCGACTTCCGAGGAGGGAGACTATCCCGCCCTCAAGAGAGCCCTACTACATGGTTTTGAGCTCTCAGGTGAGCACTATCGCAAGAGTTTCCGGAACTCCCGGAGAGAGAGAGGGGAGAAGTTCACGCAGTTTGCCGACCGTCTAGCTACGCTACGGGATAAATGGATTGAGCAAACGGACGAACCCAGGACCTATGACGGATTACTAGAGTTGATGCTCGCCGAGCAACTTCGAGGCACCATGCCGGCGGAACTCCGGACATTCGCCGCCGAACAAGGCGCCGCTCGCCTTGAAGACTTGATCATCGTCGCGGATCGATACCTCACCGCCCATCCCGACGACAGACAGCCCCGCCGTGATCCCCCAGCACCCTCGTCGCCAGATACCCGCCACCAGCCTCGCCGGCCAGCCCCGCCGGCGAACCACCGTCCACCGCCGCCCAAAGGACGCCCAACCCTCACCGCAGAGCCAGGGAAGCGGAGCACCGAGCTCTTCTGCGGCTACTGCCAACGCAGAGGACACACCCGGGAGAAATGTTTTCGACGCATCAGCGACCAGCGTCGCAAACAAGGTACCGTACTAGCCCTACGCCAAGTTACCCCCGACGGGACCCCTGTCACGCCCGTCGCTACTCCCGCCGATCGACCTGCCGTCACCGAGCAAGTGACAGTCAACGATCGCCCAGCCCACTGTCTCTACGACACTGGACTTACCTTCGACGCCGTCGTCCGCCGCTCGCTCATCAGGGAACAAGACCTGACCGGCGAGACTATCACCCTGAAGTTGGCCGACGCGTCCCAACCCAGCACCACGCTCCCTATAGCCCGGATCCAAGTAACCAGCCGGTACGTAACGGGGACCATTCAAGCAGCAGTAATGGACCAGCCCCTGTACGACTTAATTTTAGGATGCCGATACGTTTTCTTGGGGATGCCGCCCCAGCATGTGGAATCGATGGCCGCCGTCCAGACGCGCGCACAGGCGAAATCAGCCGCGACTCCGCCCCCGATTCCCAACCAGATGCCGGAACAGATCCGGAAGGCCCAAGAAAGCGACGCCACCCTCCGCAAGTGCTACGGAAGGCTTCCCGCCGCACGCACTCCACCCAAGTCCGGGGACTTTTTCGTCGAAGACGGACTCCTCTTCCGCCAGAAGGACGACCATACACAACTGGTCGTACCTGCGACACTTCGCCCCCAAATCCTGGAACTTGGCCATAGCATGCCCCTAAGCGGACATATGGGCATAGGAGCGACCACTCTACGAATCAGCGCTCAATATCACTGGCCCGGGATGACCGATGACGTGAAGCGCTACGTCAAGTCCTGTAGCCAGTGCCAACGATACTCGCCCCGCCACCACACCGTACCAGTCACTATCAGCCCCACCGTCGTTGTCGGAACGCCCTTCCAGCGAGTGGCTGTTGACATTGTAGGACCCCTCCCGCGGACCAAGAAGCGGAACCAGTACCTACTAACCCTCGTCGACGCCTGCTCGATGTGGTGCGAAGCCGTTCCCCTCCCGAAGATCGACGCCGCCCGTGTCGCCGACGCGCTCGTCACCATATTCACTCGAGTCGGATTCCCGGACAACATCCTGACCGACAACGGGTCCCAGTTCACCGGAAAACTTATGCAGGAGGTTTTCCAATTACTCCGCATCCGCCATATCCGGACCCCACCCTACCACCCCGCTAGCAACGGACAGGTCGAGCGCCTGAACGGGACACTTATCTCGATCATCCGCAAGATCGCCGACGAACAGCCGGAAGCGTGGGACACATACGTCGCGTCAGCGCTCTTCGCGTATCGAGAGACCCCGCACACCTCCACCGGATACACGCCTTCCACGCTGCTTTTTGGAAGACCCCTTTCCGGACCTCTAGCCGCCTTACGACGTAGCTGGACCGACGCCAAACTGGACGAGGCACCGGTCGACGCCACAAAATACGTCACGAAGCTACAAGAAACCCTCAAGGCAACATGGAAAGCCGCCTCCGCCAACCTGAAGAAGGCGAGAGAGCGACAAGCCCGCTACCACAACCGCCGCGCCCGGGACCGAGAGCTACAGGTAGGAGACCAAGTCCTACTGCTTCTCCCCAGCGGCACAAACAAGCTAGACATAGCTTGGCAGGGACCCTACCCGGTGCTCGAGAAGCTCTCGCGCACCACCTATCGCATCGAGGTAGGCGGAAAACCCAGGACCCACCACATCAACCTGCTCAAGCGGTACCTGGAGCAACCTGCACCCGCCCCAGACTCCCACTCGCTACTCACGGTCGCGCTGGCCGTCGAAGTGGATGGCACAGAGACCGGCGTCGCCGAATTTCCGCTCAAGGGGAAGGAATCCTTCCGGGACGTCTCTCTGGACCCCTCACTCCCCGCCGGCCAGCAACGCCAGCTACGCGCCATCGTAGTAGAGTACAGGGAAGTCCTCACCGACATTCCTGGGAGGACGGACCTGGAAGAAGTTCGACTGACCCTAACGGACCCCACTCCCGTCCGCCAGAAACCGTACCCCGTCCCACTCTCCCAGCAGCAAGTGGTAAGAACGGAAGTAGAGGCTCTGCTACAAGCCGGAGTCATCGCTCCCTCCCGTTCCCCCTACAGCGCAGGAATAGTTCTGTCACGGAAGCCCAGCGGAGAACATCGCCTCTGTATCGACTTCCGGCAGTTGAACCTTGTAACCCAGTTCGTGCCCGGACCCCTATCCGACCCCACGGACTTGTTCGCAAAGCTACAATCCGCCCGATACTTCTCCAGGGTGGACCTGAGCAAAGGCTTTTATCAGATTCCCGTGCACCCTTCATCCCGCCAGTACCTAGCCTTCAGCACGATGGACGGCCACTATGAATTTAACGTTCTGCCGTTTGGTCTGCACAACGCCCCAAGTATTTTCAGCACGATGATGCGGAAGCTGTTGGACCCCCTCCACTGTCCGTTCATACACTCTTTTATGGACGACATACTCGTCGCAACGGAGACATGGGAGGAGCACCTGCGAGTGGTGCGCCAACTCTTGCGCCGCCTCAGAGAAGCTGGCCTTACTGCCCGGCCGACCAAATGCCAGTTCGGCTACCAAGAACTGGAATTTCTTGGCCACACCATCAGCCGTGGACAGCTCCGGCCTCTGGAAAAGACCGTCCAGCGCCTGCGAGACGCGCCACGCCCCAAGACCAAGAAAGATGTTCAGTCCTTCCTGGGACTGAGTGGCTTCTATCAGAAGTTTGTACCCGGCTACAACGGAATCGCCGCGCCACTATCAAGCCTGACCCGGAAAGCCGCACCGGACCGAGTCATCTGGACCCCGCAATGCGAAGCTGCCTTCCAGGAGCTCAAGGACAAGCTGACGTCCCAGCCAGTCCTCCGACTCCCCAACCACGGACAGCCCTTCGTCCTGCGCACAGACGCCAGCGACGTAGGCCTCGGAGCCGTTCTGCTCCAACGGGACTCCCCGGACGCCCCGACGCTCTTCCCCGTCGCGTACGCCAGCCGGAAACTCAAGCCGGCCGAACAAAACTACGCCACCTCGGAGAAGGAGTGTCTCGCCCTCGTCTGGGCAGTCCAGAAGTTCCAACTGTATCTCTACGGTTCGCACTTTACAGTCCAAGTGGATCACCAACCACTTTCCTTCTTGGCGACCTCCAAATCGCTCAACGCCCGGCTAATGAGGTGGGCTCTACTGCTCCAGGCATATTCTTTCCAGCTGGAACACATCCCTGGGAAAGACAACCACGGCGCAGACTTCCTCAGCCGTCACCCCGCAACCGACTCCATCGAGTCGCCCCTGAGGGCCGACGCCCCAGCCTTCATTCCTGCCGCCGCCCACTAACCGTAGCCGAAACCCGGCAGCTCCGCGGACCCCAGCCTTGGGCACCCGCCACCGTACCCGGAACCCTGCATCGCCCGCATCACCCGGATCATCGCAACCCATCGTCGCACCCGGCAGCCGACCTCAGAGCTGATTGGCCGCGCCTTCGTCGAGTCCTACGTCCTCGCCTTTTTCCTTGGGGGGGCCTCTGTGACGAGGCGGACAATCGCATCCCTGAGGCCTGGCCGCAACCATTCGACCAACCCCGCACAGCCAGCGACGATAGCCTCAAACCTGCCGTCATTCCTCTTGACCAGCCATCTCTACCTAGCAAGCTCGCACAGTCTCTTAAGCCCCGCCCCCGAGGGCGCCCCGCTTAAAGTCTGCTACTGACCAAGACTTAGGGTCAGATGCTAACTTCCCAACCTCGAAGCCACAACCTGCGAATCCACGCCGCCATCACCGAGCGACCCCTGAGTTTCGTCAGTATCCTTGTGCTTCCACCCGTCTTAAACCAAGACGGGTTCCTGTGCCGGACGCATCGCCCCGGACTGGAATCATCTCCCAATCTCTGACCCGCTGCAGGCCCCCGACAACCCGGGAGGTCAATGAGACGCGTGATTTGGGACTTCGCAATTTCTGAACTGACTAGCAACGTAAGCCAAGTTCAACGCCTGTGCCACAACAAAGACAGCACTACTTGCACTCGTGGTCAGTGAGTCATCTTCGCGTGACCACTGAACAGCATCTTGCACCACCACTGGCAAGCCATCCAGAGGATCCTGGACAACCCGCCGCACTGCAGTCCCCAGCTAAGTGCCTAAGCCTGAGAAACCCCCCACTCGCCAGATTATCACAGAAACTCTGGCCCCCATACAGATACTCTCTCACCCGATGATGTGATCAGTCTACGATAGCTCTAGTATCCATAAGATTGACTTTCCCCAATATCACCAGACTACTCAGTATTAGAGACGCCACGCCGATGAATCACCCCAGAACAATCTGACCGGGACTCTCCCTTTTCAAATTATTAAAAGTAGATAGTTACAGAAATCGCAATTTCCTTGACTGGCCTTTGACTGTGTATTTCTTAACTAGTACCTTTACTTTCCATCTCGTCTTTACTCTGTTTATCACTTATTAATTTGGCCTTGCTTTAGTCTCTGGAATGTCATCGCACGTTGATCTATCAAAGGAGATAACACAGCGCTAGAGATTAAGAGCTTACCCCCTTCCCCCAAATCCCTTTCTTCGTGACAGATTCACATGTACTCCCGTAGGAATGAGATTAACTAGAAACGAGAATTAAACGTTTGGTCAGAGGACGTAAAATCCCCTGCATATCCTCGGACCTTAAACTTTAGCTCGTCAGTCGAATATGAAGTACGAAGCCACAAGGGTCAAAGGAGCAAACTGCAGTGAACCATAAAGCCTCAGCCTCATCAAGAAAAGTGATAAGACTAGAGACGGTTTCACGATTCCCAGAGACTAGAAGTAAGTTAACACTAGTAGTTTTGATATGTGTATGTTTACATACATTATATTGATTGCCATGTATTAGTATGTTCATGTTATATCTATATATTTACAGAAACCGATTATTGTTTCTAACACGTTGTGCATGTTGATTGATATATCTTATCCTTAAGATTCAGATCGAAGTGTGCATATGGGAAACTCGGCAGGTGTCTGATGCTAAGCAGAGGGTACCGCATACCCATATCTGAATAGAATATTTTAGCCAGAGTTATGAATTTATACAGTTCAGCTCTGGGACGGTTTGTGAAGTCAACGCATGACGCTTGCTCTCGTTGAAGAGAAAAAGATCATCTACTAGAATCTACCTTGCCACGTCCAGCCCCGTAGATACATGACTCACCCGATCATCCTGAGAGGCAAGAACCTTCAACTTGATTGACGGACTCAAGCAAACGCCACTGCGTAGCAGCTAAGTCTCCCTCAAAATGCAAAACTGAGATCTAACCCACCTCGGACCCATATTCGACCACCAGAACAATATTATTAGACTACGAAAACCAGAACAATATTAGAACTGCTTAGCAAGTGATGAAGAAGAACTGCTAAAGAAATTACCCAGCACATTGAACAACCATAATTATTAATTGACATTTAAATGAAGTAATGTTTGAAGTTGTGTTGACTATATAAAAGTTGAAATCACATACATACCACTGGTGTCATTCTATTTGTATTGTTGTATGTCTACTAGTTTTTCTTCTCTTGAGACCAAGTACCCTAGTCTGTTGACTAGTAATAAACATTTCTTAAAGTGAGCCAAATGATACTTTAAAACCCGAGAACAAATATAAATTTTATGTGACCAAGCACCGTGATTAGTCTCTCACACGGCATTGGAATTCTGGTAAAAGAACGACTGATAGAGGTAGCCTAACGCCCCATCTATCTACAAGTCTTACTCCCCTTGTAAGATAAACGTATCTTCCCCATAATATCATCACAGTGATACTGTTGATATTCCAACAATGCTGTGTTCATCTTGTGGTGTCTTGTGGTGGTGTGGTTCTTGCATTGTTGCTGACGGTGCGTTATGGATTTTTTAATTTAACATTTCTTCAGGTGTTGTATGTGCGTGTGTTTGTGTTGTTTACATGTGTCATTGTGTATGTTTTATTGGGGGACAATCAAAGTGTCTGATTGTTATTCTGATTCGGATATGGGAGGTGCTACTGTAGCGAAACCTTCAAGTCGCACAAACACAATTGCTGTCAAGCGCAGTTGGAGCTGCCAGCTATACCATAGGAGAGTTTTGCCGTGTCGTTTCCTGGGAGTCTATTGGACCTTCTTTTACGTGTATGAAACAAGGGATATATGTTATCTATGCTTTATTCTACGTGTAACTATAACCAAACAAGATGTTAGCTAGGACACGCTAGCTCTCAGGAATCTGTGCAACAGTCACTGCATGTTCGAAATAACCACACACAAAAAATCTGTTGCTGCCGTTTAGCAGATCTGCTTCTTTATAGGATAGTTTATGTATGTATGTATGTATGTATGTATGTATGTATGTATGTATGTATGTATGTATGTATGTATGTATTTAGTGGTAATGACAATATTTATACGTTCTATTTTCTGGTTTGTTAATATTTTGCTTTAGGAAATGTATTTTGTCATCACTGATAAAACTACTGCTATTTAGTAGGCATACTTCTTTATCCCATCCCAGCAAGGTCCTCCTGAAAATAATACTCAACAGGTTGAAACCACAAGCTGAACAAATCATAGCTGAAGAACAAGCAGGATTCATGGCAGGGCGAAGTACCACTGAACAGATTTTCAACCTCAGAATAATCTGTGAGAAATACCTACAGCACCAACAACATCTATATCATGTGTTCATAGACTTCAAGAAGGCATTTGACCGAGTCTGGCATGCAGCTCTATGGGCAACCATGAAAGTGTACAACATCAGCCCTAAAATTATAGAAGTCATCAAAAGCCTGTATGACAAGGCTACCAGTGCAGTCCTCCATAACAGCGTCATCGGGAACTGGTTCAGAACAACAATCGGTGTGCGTCAAGGATGCTTACTCTCTCCAACACTCTTCAACATCTTCCTAGAGCGCATCATGTCAGATGCTCTTGCAGATCACGAAGGCACAGTCAGCATAGGGGGCAGAGCAATCTCCAATCTTCGTTTTGCGGATGATATTGATGGATTGGCTGGAGAGGAACAAGAACTTGAACAGCTTGTACAGAGGCTTGACACCACCTCCAGAGCTTATGGAATGGAAATAAGTGCAGAGAAGACCAAAATGATGACCAACAACACCAATGGCATCAACACGGACATCAAAGTACAAGGCCAATCCCTCAACACAGTGCACAGCTTCAAATATTTAGGAGCCATTGTGTCAGACAATGGGTCTCGACAGGAAGTCCTCTCCAGGATCGCACAAACAACTGCTGCCCTGACAAGGTTGAAGCCCATTTGGAAAGACAGAACCATCAGTCTACATTCCAAAGTAAGACTGCTGCGCTCTCTGGTCATCTCCATCTTCCTATATGCTTGCGAAGCATGGACCCTCACAGCAGATCTCCAACGAAGAATACAAAGCATGGAGATGAGGTGCTACAGAAGACTTCTGTGCATTTCCTATACCCAACACATCACCAACGACGAAGTCCGACAGACCATCACACAAGCCATTGGACAACACGATGACCTGCTCACAGTGGTGAAGAAACGGAAACTCCGATGGTATGGCCACGTCACCAGATCATCAGGCCTTGCAAAGACCATTCTGCAAGGCACAGTGCAAGGAGGTAGAAGAAGGGGGAGACCGAAAAAGAGGTGGGAGGACAACATTCGAGAATGGACTGGTTTGACACTGAGCGAAGCCATGAGGGCTGCTGAGGACAGAGAAAGATGGAGTATGCTGGTTAAACGATCATCTGTGGTGCCCCTACGACCTTCGGGTTATGGGACAGGATAGGATAGGATAGGGACTTCTTTATGGTATACAATAGATTATTCATTTACTTATTTATTTATTTATTTATTTATTAGTTATAAAAATATTTCAATTTTTTTTTTTTCGTCATAGAAAAGGATAACGTTTGTGGCGCAATGTGCATGCTGTCAGCGTGGAGTTGTGCGCATAAACAAGTGGACATCATCATTGTCATGTATAAGAGTTATAGGTCCTTCCAGTTTTCTACATGAATTCGTAATCACATCGATCTGAAGACCACATCCATAGTTCTGACGATTTATTTGAGGCGTAGAAGGCTTGTGTCACTTCTGCCAATGGATTTCATCATTGCTAAATGTCTTTACTGACGTTTTTTTACTATTAATGTAGCTTGATTTTATAATAGTAGGCCTACTTCCAGCTTGTTTACAGCGTAAGATATTAAGGTCAAATAACACACCTCACCATTAATACTAAGCCTAATGCCCACTGGTGATGCGTTTACCTTACCCCACAGTACTGTGCTTAATTGTCTGGGGCGTCTGGCCATGCGTTTAAGGCATCAAGTGGGCGCCTCGGACGGATGTTGGAGTTAGATCATGTGTTATAGCCAGTGCCTTGATCAGCTCTTGAGCTTAAGCGTGTTATGTAAAAAACATTTTCAATGGGAAACGATTCCACTGCTTAACAAACTAACAGCAACAACAACAATAAAGAAGAAGAAGAAGAAGAAGAAGAAGAAGAAGAACAACAACAACAACAACAACAACAACAACAACAACAACAACAACAACAACAAGGTGAGGTGCTTGCAGGGTGATTTTATTTTTGTGTCTTGTATATTCATACCCGTCGAGGACATTGGTGTCAGGATCACGGTAGGTCCGCAGAAACAGAGGCAAACTGGTCAGATAGCAATCAGAAATATAAAAAACCTTCATGTTTCAGTGCTTGACTTCCTATCCTATCCTATCCTGTCCCGTAACCCGGAGGTCGTAGGGGCACCACAGATGATCGTTTAACCAGCATACTCCATCTTTCTCTGTCCTCAGCAGCCCTGATGGCTTCGCTCAGTGTCAAACCAGTTTATTCTCGAATGTTGTCCTCCCACCTCTTTTTCGGTCTGCCTCTTCTTCTACCTCCTTGCACTGTGCCTTGCAGAATAGTCTTTGCAAGGCCTGATGATCTGGTGACATGGCCATACCATCGGAGTTTACGTTTCTTCACCACTGTGAGCAGGTCATCGTGTTGTCCAATGGCTTGTGTGATGGTCTGTCGGACTTCGTCGTTGGCGATGTGTTGGGTATAGGAAATGCCCAGAAGTCTTCTGTAGCACATCATCTCCATGCTTTGTATTCTTCGTTGGAGATCTGCTGTGAGGGTCCATGCTTCGCAAGCATATATGAAGATGTAGATGACAAGGGAGCGCAGCAGTCTTACTTTGGAATGTAGACTGATGGTCCTGTCTTTCCAAATGGGCTTCAACCTTGTCAGGGCAGCAGTTGTTTGTGCGATCCTGGAGAGGACTTCCTGTCGGTACTCATTGTCTGATACAATGGCTCCTAAATATTTGAAGCTATGCACTGTGTTGAGGGATTGGCCTTGGACTTTGATGTCCGTGTTGATGCCACTGGTGTTGTTGGTCATCATTTTGGTCTTCTCTGCACTTATTTCTATTCCATAGGCTCTGGAGGTGGTGTCAAGCCTCTGTACCAGCTGTTCAAGTTCTTGTTCCTCTCCAGCCAATCCATCAATGTCATCTGCAAAACGAAGATTGGAGATTGCTCTACCCCCTATGCTGACTGTGCCTTCATGATCTGCAAGAGCATGTGACATGATGCGCTCTAGGAAGATGTTGAAGAGTGTTGGAGAGAGTTGGCATCCTTGACGCACACCGATTGTTGTTCTGAACCAGTTCCCGATGTCGCTGTTGTGGAGGACTGCACTGGTAGCCTTGTCATACAGGATTTTGATGACTTCAATAATTTTAGGGCTGATGTGGTACACTTTCATTGTTGCCCATAGAGCTGCATGCAAGACTCGGTCAAACGCCTTCTTGAAGTCTATGAACACATGATATAGATGTTGTTGGTGCTGTAGGTATTTCTCACAGATTATTCTGAGGTTGAAAATCTGCTCAGTGGTACTTCGCCCTGCCCTGAATCCTGCTTGTTCTTCAGCTATGATTTGTCCAGCTTG
The DNA here is from genome assembly GCA_036898135.1 of Oncomelania hupensis. Lineage (NCBI taxonomy): Eukaryota > Metazoa > Mollusca > Gastropoda > Littorinimorpha > Pomatiopsidae > Oncomelania > Oncomelania hupensis. The sequence continues at coordinate 87,346,194 of CM072513.1, forward strand.
GGGTTTCAACCTGCTGAGTATTATTTTTAGGAGGACCGTGCTTGACTTACTAATTTTTAATCTCCTAGTTTTCTTATCTTTACTACGTCAGGATCTTGCGATGGATTGTATGCGTACGTAGACCGGACCTCGGTTTATATTTTAGTTGTGTCCGAAGAGTAGTATGAAGAAGCTGATCGAAGTGATGCCAAAGCATGTATTGTTATGGCACAAAAGTCAAACAATGAGAAGTCTTGTATTGTCGGTTACCGTCCAACGAAAGCCCCAAATTAAACATCGCACAACAATCACCTATAGATTAGTAAACCCAGCTGTTTATGAGTGCCTGACTCTCCTTAGAACCGGAGAAGGTAAATGTGTCGGAGATTGGGAAACGCTTTCATGAAGATTGACCTGACAAAAAAGCGAGAAAGGCCATCTACATCCGAAACAGGCGCCTGACTCTGAAAGTAGGGATGGCGAAGCTTTAAGACGTTGACTCTCTATATGTATACACACATAGTATAGAGAGAGGCGCTCTCAAATCCATTTACGGGCGCCTGTGAATAAAACCTCCTTACTTCCCCACATCATACTACAGAACGTGGGAGCCGTTTTGTGTTTTAATCACAAGAAGAAAACCAGAGTGTCGAGTCGTGCGAGTTTGATCATGATTTATGGGCAGAGGCTCTCTCAAATATGACCACATGCATGTGCAATTGGCGCTTGTTGACTTTCTGTGGAGTTCAGTGTGAGTGCCACTTGGAGTAACAACAAATACTGTCCCACTATGACTTTTGGTCTCGGAAGAGAAGTAGCTTAATTCGCGTGAATTTTAATCGCACAAGTATGCCGCTACACCAAAAAAAAGTATATTAAAACTTTGAATATCTGTGGAAAAAAAATAGAAAGAAAGAAAATTAATAGGGAGAAAAAAAAAGTGTGTGCAAAACGCGGGTAATAGTAGCTTTACGTTCTAAACAAAATAATTATTTAATACGGTTTAAATATATAGGTCAGACATATAATTCTGTGTGTACGGCGACACAATTGTACGAATGGAAGTCTTTCATACCACACTGCCAAGAGTTCTCTGCACTCAAGGTAGTAGCAGTCCCGTGCTATTCACACTTTTCTGCTATCCTATGCACCAACGGGAATCCCCTCATGTGAAACATACTTCCGGTTTCTTTCTCCGCGTATTGTTTATCCGAGTGTTGCAGTTTATTATCCCTTTCTATCGCCAGTGGCGCGCCTAAACCCTACCTACCTAACATTATTTGTGATTTTTTGAAATTTTTGCTGGGGTAGCAAACCGGAGTACCCGGAGAAAACCCCCGAGACGTTGCCCGAGTCGAAAGTAAATAATATTCGGAGAAACATAACGCCCAGATGCTGGCTCGAACCCACACCTGTCAGGCGCCATTGGTTTCTGGTTCGTGGACAAGGCAAGTTAGTCCCGCCTTAGCCCACTTGGCCACAACGCTCGCCTAACATAGTCAACTACTTCGTGTTTTGTGAAGGTTGCGACGGCGAAGCTATGGAAAACTACAAGAGTCTGTTTCACTTTCTGTCGATGATCGACGCACCTCCGAAGTCGCCACAAATACAGGCCTCTACGATTGTTTTTTGCATCCTTTCACTGAGCATGTACTTCACCGTTTTTATACTTATCCCACTCGTTTTCTGGCTCTAACAATCGTCGTTTTCGGCAATTTGCCATATTTAAAAGTCACGCATCAAGCTTTGATAAAAGCAAAACAAGCCAGACCGGAACTTGGTTTCATTCTAACCTCGTTTTAATTTATAATGGCGATACCCACGAGTTTTTATGAGAGGTGCCGGAAAGTTGTGAATTGCTGATTAAATTATTGTTTGAAATATAGTGTGTGTGTGTGGAGGGGAGTGGGGCGTGGGTGTGTGTGTAAGGGGGGGGGGGGACGTGTGTGTGTGTGTAAGGGGGGGACGTGTGTGTGTGTGTAGGTGTGTGTGTGTGGGTGTGTTTATTGTGCTGCACTATTTCACGTTGAACTATATTTCATCCTAGGCTGGGAATGGTTCTGCACTTAAAAGTAGAAGAGAGGTCCCTGGCACTGATAAGATATGATTGATGGCCTACTCGATAATACAGCGAAAACACAGCATGCGTGTTAAAAATGCCTGAACGGGGGGAACGCAGAATGTTTCCCATCTACCTTGGGCAGCTATTTCATCATATGAATGCTCTATTACCCCCACCCCCACCCCACCCCCCCACCCCCCAAAAAAAGTAATTAAAATGTGTGAAATTCACGGCCAATTAATTAATTAATTTATTTATTTATTAATTTCTTTAATATTTCTTTCATTGCATTATGTGGCTTCGTAGAGCAGTGATCTGGGCACAGGCTAGCAATGTTTCATGCTAAGCAACGTCGGGCGGGGCTAGTACTTGTATGGGTGAACACGCTGGAAGGGCAGCCACCAAAGGACACACACATAAAAAAGATTGAAACAAGCGCACGACATACCCCGGTCTACTCAGCTGTGGATGTTATGAATGGATCTGTTTGAAACCCGGGAAGGTCAAATAGTTTGGGAGACAGGAGATAGGTACCACTCGCATTAAACTGGCCTAGAGAAAAATGAGCCTTTGTTTGATCGTTCTTAAAGAGCGCTTTTTTTCCAGCTCGAGATCTGCTCAGGGCGCTGGCCGATACAGGATCTAACTCAAGCCGCCACGAGGCGCTAATTATTGGTTGAGTATAGATCTAAATATTACTTGCGTTGCAGTACAGATAGGTTTTGTTTGTGGGTGTGATCATTATGTGGTGGTAGATGAGGATATTCTGTATGGCTGCGTGTGCGTGTAGCTCGCAGTGACAGAGATACAACACTACCATAGCAGGATGTTGTCATGTTGTAATGGGTTTAGCAGTGTTTGCATAAACTGTGCAGCTGCCAACAACCTTGATCAACACTTGAAAACAGACACATCATAAAGTCTCAATCTGGGTGCCTTATAAATGCCTCCAAGGATTCACGCTATTGATCATTATTTATGATTTATGATTCAACGTATTAGCTTGTCCTGATGTTTGTATTTTATTTATGACAGCGTTGATACATATTTTAGGGAGACAACTCGTTGTATAAAAAGAAACTGAAAACAAGTAGTCTTCTCCTTTGGAGGCAGTTTGTTTAGGATCGTCCACGCATCAGATCCACGGAGGTAATATTGTCTTATAATTATGTCTTTAAATAATTGACTTCGCAATTTGCTTTTAGTATTATTCGATGCAATATGTATATTGTGACTATTTGGCAGGACTGAGGACTGGGTCAAGCTTGGTTAGCCATAACACCGAACGATCTTCAAGTTCTTCATCCTCCAATCCTGTTAAACCGACCTTCGTCTATCACCGGCTGAGGACTACATGGGACTTGCTACTTGTGTACGGAGATTAAGATTCATGGTGTCAACAGCCTGATTCTCATGGCTGTCGATTCTAGGCATCTTGTTGTCCCCTGACTACTCTGGAACTATAGAGTATCAATTGATCAGACGGAGAACTGTGTTTTTGAGAATTTCAAGTATACTTGGGTTATTTAAAAACTCGTTTCTATATCTTTTACACAGAGCCAAAAAAAAACTGTGTCAAAACTAAAGACACATATTGAATGTGCTTTAAATCTAGCTGTTTGGCTGCGGCTTCTGCCTATAAAAACGTAGACGTAACGAGAAGGGACACATTAGGGAAGCCAAAGACTTTCAAAATCAAACCTTTTGTGAATTACAGAAGAAAAGTTTCCTGTGTTTTAGATTAAAGGTGTGATTTGTACCGAATGATTTTTTTTAAAAGATCTAAAGTGTGTTTGTGCGCCATCTTCAAATTTATAATTTTAGATTTAAAGTGAGTGTAGTAATCACGATCCAAGAATAGTCAATACAAACAGACAAATCAACATTTTATCATGGAAACGATGGTACATACCAATGAACCAGACTCCGTCCATTTGACGGGGTCTATTCTAAGCCGCGGCCATTTCGGCAACAGTGCCTCGCCCTTACGGGGGGGCCTCATCAGGGATAATAGTCTGGACGTTATAGCAGAGGAAAACGAGGTACTCTTCACACAGTTGCCAGAAACAGCTTACTCGGCACCTTCCAGACTCAGACAGGTAATCATAACGCTATTGTTGTTGTTGTTGTTGTTGGCGTTCTTACTGTTCTGGAACCACAAATCCAAATTTAGAAAACATTCTTCTGTGCAATGTTCTCCTCCTCCTCTTCCTCTTCTTCTTCTTCTTCTTCTTCTTCTTCTTCTTCTTCTTCTTCTTCTTCTTCTTCTTCTTCTTCTTCTTCTTCTTCTTCTTCTGTGGTATACTGGCGTTATCCTCGCGTTTAAGTACAGTTGTTGGTAATGTAGTCCTCGCCACATTAACGAATGTCTGGCTGTTCTTTATTATCACAGTCTACAGCCAGAAATGGCGGCACGGCACGGGAAGGGATGTTCGTTCAAATCAGCGACGTCGAGCAGTACATCATTGATTATGACAAAATATCCCCAACTTCCGCCCCACACACGCGACGGCGCAAGACCGGAACTACGCGCATGTCGCCACTTCCGCTCAAACAAGTCGTCTCTTCTGACGATGAGGACTACGAAACAGACCTGGAATTTGACGAAGAGGGTGAGTTGATTCGTAATGAACGAACGACTTCAAGTTCTGTGCGCAGTATTGTGCACAGTTGCCTTTTTGTTTGTTTGTTTGTTTGTTTGTTTGTTACGCTTGTCTGACGTATGCTATTTGACTCTTTGCCATCAGTAACGACGGCAAATAGGCATTACTGGGCTACAAGCGCCACGTCCGTTCATCACTTTCCGCGAGGTTTGTTGCCAAAATGCAGCCATGAAGAAACTCAACGGGAACGTTCCAGAAAAAGAGTAACGACTTTCCTAATCTTTACTACTACTACTACTACTACTACTACTACTACTACTACTACTACTACTACTACTACTACTACTACTACTACTACTACTACTAAGATTTGTATTGCGCTCAAACCAGATTCTCGGTCTGCTCTCGGCGCGCAGGCACTCCCAGTCAAACGCAAACACAAAGACACACTACATAGTGGTTAAAAAAAAATTACAAAAATGCGTATGTACAAACACACACACAAACACACAGCCGAGGGTACACAGTATTATCATGACTTTTCCGAAACGCCTCATACGTTGTGCTGACAATGGGTCATTTTTCGTCCCCATTTTAAAGTTTTTGCAGTGTTCGAACCCTAACTCTAACCCAATCCCTAACTCTAACCCTAACCAAGCCCTAACCCTAACGGATCATTGTTCTGCCGTCAAAACAAGTAGGCATGTCAATACAAGTTATGTAAATGTTCACTGATTTGTCCAGATAACACTGTGTAAGTGTGCCCACTGTCACAAAGAAAGGGGTTGGGGGGAATGAGGGTAAGCTCTTAATCTCTCGCACTGTATTGCCTCCCTTGTATAGGCCAATGTTGTGATGACATTCCAGAGATTAATGCTAGGAGTTACTAAATAATGAAAGACAGTCAAAGTGCAGACGAGGAAGATGGTAGGCTAAACTAGTTAAGAAACTCAAGCAAGGGCCAGTCAAGGTGATACCGTTTCTAACTAGTCAGTTTTATTAAATAGAATTAGGTCGTCGGTGTTGAATAATATAAGGGTGAGTCACTGGATATTGTCAATAATAGTTGGGAGTATCTTGGAGATATTCTGGGTGGGCGCTTTCAGGAATACTAGGGCTACTGAGGACTGCTATCATCACTGAGCAGGAGGATATCTGGATTGTTCAGGGTAGTTGGCCAGAGTCTCTGCGAATTGTGATGCTCGTGGGGTGAGAACTTAGCTCGGTTTGCGAAGGGCGGTGGTTGGTCCAGGATAGTCTGGACGGTCAGTTCAGTTGATAGCGTGGGTTGCCAATGCGGGTCAGTCGGTCAGATTCTTGAGTAATCGACCGATGGTGCAACTTTCTGGGGGAGGCACAGGCGTGGTTTTCAGCTTACGTTGCTAGCTGGCTGGGGAGTGATGAAACTGGGTAGATACGCTTCGCGTTGACTCCCTGGGTTGTCAGGGGCCTGCAGCGGGTCGGCGACTTATAGCTGGTACAGGGCCGGGGTATTCGCCCTGCACAGGGGCCCGTCTGTAAAGCAATACAGACTCTGTATCAGCTGGGTATGTGTATCCTGGGTTCAGCGCCTGTTGGCGCGCGTGCCCATCAGATTTCAAATTGGTCGGGCCGGTCAAGGGTTGACTGGCCCGTACCAACAATCCAACAATTGCAACCAGGGTTATGGGGCTATTGTGAAGTTTACCGGCAGCCGCTAATATATAATAACTTCGGCGCCTTAAGATGGGGTGGCGGACAACAGGGGCAGATATTTATACAGTGGGAACATGGGAAAAAAGCAAATGGGGTAAATACAGGACAATGGGGGTTGCAGGCAAGGGGCTGTACTGGGGGACTTTAATCTATGTGGAGGGACAGCATGGCATGGGATATTTACACATGGGGCTAACAGGGAGCATACAAGTATAAATTCAACCATGGCATGAGTCATAAACAAGGCAGATAATATATACATGGAATAAATACATATCACGGCAACACATCAAGACAAAAACCACAAACACGAACGTACATATCAACAGGACATACGAACATGTTGGGCGATCGACGGGTGATGGGTAAGCTACCTGACATAGAGTAAGTTTCCTCTCTTACCTTGACTAAGACGGGTCGAATCACAAGAGTACTGCCGTAGCTCAGAGGTCACCGGTTGATGGGACGTGTCCAGGACAGGTTGTTGTGGCTTCGAAGATTTGAGGCTTGCGTCTGACGACGAATCTGGCTGTGTGAGAGGTTTTAACGGTGATTCCCGAGGGGCGGGGCTTAGGCGGATTAGCCAGCGTGCGTGGTAGGGATGACTGGATGGGTGGAAGGGATGACTGTGTGCAGCCTGCGTCAGAGGCTCGATTGTCCGCTCGTCACACCCACCCACACACACACGCACGCGCGCGATCATGATTACCAGAAAAATTGGTATGGACATTTCCGAGCGACACTCCCCACCACCAAACAGCTGTGCAGGTAGAGAGAGAAAGAAAGAAAGAAAGAAAGAAAGAAAGAAAGAAAGAAAGAAAGAAGAAAGAAAGAAAGAAAGAGAGAGATTGAGAGAGAGAGAGAGAGAGAGAGAGAGACAGACAGACAGACAGACAGACAGACAGACAGACAGACAGGTTACAAAAAAGTAAGGAAGTAAAGAAGCCACAGATGTTTGGTGAAGAGATGAGTCTTTAGATTGTTATGGAAAGTGGGAAGAGACTGTGAGTGACGTAGCTGAGCTGGTAAAGAGTTCCAGAAAGTTCTTTCTGACCTTACCGTACAATTGTATTACATATTTTGTATATAAAGGCTACGTATTGTTGTTGTTGTTGTTGTTGTTGTTGTTATTGTTGTTGTTGCTGTTGTGAGACACAGGCCCGGGCAAGGGTTGTGAGACCAGCAAAGCAATGCGTCGCTCTCCCTTCTTATATATATTCATGAATGATTTACATAGTCGTTCCTATGGAGAGACTTTCTAGCTCAAAAGCTGCTCAAGGCCTTGGTCAATACAGGATCTCACTCAAGACGACCAGAGGCGCCCACTTGTTGCTTGTGGGCGTATCGTCAACTGAGCACAACGCTGTTGAGGAGGGATCGACCTGGTGCATGCTGAATGGCTCTGAATGGCTCTGATTGACTCTGAATGGCTCTGAATTGCTCTGAATGGCTCTGAATTGCTCTGAATGGCTCTGAATGGCTCTGAATGGCTCTGATTGACTCTGAAAAGCTCTTTATGTGAGAATAACTACCTGTGGTCCGTCCCCTTTTTTTCCGGTGAGGGCCGTATTTTGTACAATCACGTCTTCGACCGAGTCGCTGTCATTTCCAATGGATGGCGCAGATGACGGCCAGAGCCATCGATGAATGAGACCGCGTGCACGTGCATTGCATGTTGATGATAGCATTTGAGATCTTCTTCTTCTTCTTCTTCTTCTTCTTCTTCTTCTTCTTCCACCCATCTCTTTTATCTCTTTCTTTCTGCGTTTTGTTTGTTTTCTATTATTTATTTTCCTTTTCCAATCTTTTGTTGTTGTTGTTGTTGTCGTTGTTGTTGTTGTTGTTTTTGTTCTTGTTGTTCTTCTTTTTCTTCTTGGTCCTCATTCAACTCTTAGTAGTCCGCTGAACCCTATTGACATTGACTATCTATCTATCTATCTATCTATCTATCTATCTATCTATCTATCTATCTATCTATCTATCTATCTATCTATCTATCTATCTATCTATCTATCTATCTATCTATCTATCTATCTATCTATCTATCTATCTATCTATCTATCTATCTATCTATCTATCTATCTATCTATCTATCTATCTATCTATCTATCTATCTATCTATCTATCTATCTATCTATCTATCTATCTATCTATCTATCTATCTATCTATCTATCTATCTATCTATCTATCTATCTATCTATCTATCTATCTATCTATCTATCTATCTATCTATCTATCTATCTATCTATCTATCTATCTATCTATCTATCTACCTACCTATCTACCTACCTATCTTTTTTATCTTCTAGTTCTTCATTCTTTGCTCTTAAATTGTTATTCACCTATTTACCCACTCTCCACGCCCCCCCCCCCCACCTCCCACACATCCCCTCTCCTTTTAAAAACACGTCTTATTATAATGTACATCGTAGTTTAGTCCGCACAATGTATTTAGTAAACTAACAACCCTAAACGCTGTTTATAGGTGTTCAGCAGCATAGCACCCGCTTTGGCTTGTTGGACTTGCCCAGACTCACGCCTCCACTGATCTCTTCCTTTGTCAGTTTAAACAGCGAGCGCCTAGTGATTAGGTGCGCGCGCGACTATTTTCCCTGCTGGAACAAGAACTTGAACAGCTGGTACAGAGGCTTGACACCACCTCCAGAGCTTATGGAATGAAAATAAGTGCAGAGAAGACCAAAATGATGAACAACAACACCAATGGCATCAACACGGACATCAAAGTCCAAGGCCAATCCCTCAACACAGTGCATAGATTCAAATATTTAGGAACCATTGTATCAGACAATGGGTCCCGACAGGAAGTCCTATCCAGGATCGCACAAACAACTGCTGCCCTGACAAGGTTGAAGCCCATTTGGAAAGACAGGACCATCAGTCTACATTCCAAAGTAAGACTGCTGCGCTCCCTTGTCATCTCCATCGTCCTATATGCTTACGAAGCATGGACCATCACAGCAGGTCTCCAACGAAGAATACAAAGCATAGAGATGAGGTGCTACAGACGACTTCTGGGCATTTCCTATACCCAACACATCACCAACGACGAGGTCCGACAGACCATCACACAAGACATTGGACAACACGATGACCTGCTCACAGTGGTGAAGAAACGGAAACTCCGATGGTATCACCAGATCATCAGGCCTTGCAAAGACTATTCTGCAAGGCACAGTGCAAGGAGGTAGACGAAGAGGGAGACCGCAAAAGAGGTGGGAGGACAACGTTCGAGAATGGACTGGTTTGACACTGAGCGAAGCCATCAGGGCTGCTGAGGACAGAGAAAGATGGAGTATGCTTTTTAAACGAACATTTGTAGTGCCCCTACGACCTCCGGGTTACGGGACAGGATAGGTTAGGATAGGTGAACACAACCCACTACTCGAGAGAGAGAGAGAGAGAGAGAGAGAGAGAGAGAGAGAGAGAGAGAGAGAGAGAGAGAGAGAGAGAGAGAGAAGTGTAGAAGAGATCAGTCAGAATAGTATTGTCTGATCACATGTGTTTTGAGTGAATTTTTTGTAAATCATCGAAGGTAATAGAGAGCTTTAAGAAGCAAAGAAACTTGATTCGTAGTTCTTTTTTGTAGGAACACCCCCCCCCCCCCCCCTCTCCCCGTCCACGTCATAACTTTTGCGCTTGCACAAGGTCATGACCTCCTCATTTGCATTACGAAAAAAACTTCGTTGAGTTAATTTTCGTCATTTTGACGAATCGTGATTCTCTTACACGTTTCTGCTATTGTTTGCATTTATCGGGTCAATTGCTATAAACGTGGTGTTGTTTTTGCGCTGCTTTTGCTTTCAGTTGTAAAATGGCGGAGGAGTGTGTGGTTCTAATAGAAATTTTCAACATGAGTTTTGCATTATGTCTAGGTTTTAAATGTCTCATATGGGCATTCTACAGATGTAAAGTCACTTTTCTGGTGTATTCTTATGAATGTGCACGAACAGCCCTTGGTTTAGATTACAGGCTCTGACGTCTCTTCTTTCGTCTTTGTAAACTCATAGGCCTCCTATGTAATTGAGGCCTACGAAAGACAAGACTTCACAGCCTGTGGTTTAGATGAGCTCTATACTACTAGGTTCGTAGGCTTAGACGGGTTAGTTAGTAGGCTAGCGTAGGCAATGAACACAAGTTGGGGCTATAAAAGCTCTATAAAAAAAATTAAACAAGAAGAAAACATTACCAATGCTTTATCCTAAACTTCAACTAAGCTTTTGTTGGGAAAAGTGTCTGTTTTAGCCCGTGATGAACCAAATCTAAAGACTCGTGCGTTTTCGGGGAAAACAACCTCGGCAAATGAGGAAGTTACGATGGCATTTACCTCCCCTGGATATGGACGAACAAAATTTCGTCTGCAACTAAAGGTGCTGCCGCTGCAGAACCGCAGAAAAGAAGAAAAGTTCGTAACGATTTCCCGATTGCATAAGCGGAAACGAAAGGGATCACTACGAACCAAGTTTCGATGGTCGATCTAAAGGTCATTATTCGCGATAACTATGCATCCACTGTGCAGATTAGAAAGTAAGCCTCGACCGCTCGAGTCTGAGATAAGAGGTATGCTTGTCGGACTGCTTGTTTTAATACCTGGGGGTTTTGTGGACTCTGGCTGGGTAAATATGTGCTTAAAACATCGATGCTCCACTGACTTAATAGGGATCTTTCGGAAGCGGGTGAAAGTGAAAGTGAATGTGAATCGGGACTACTTATTGTTGTGACGTCAGCAATTTATGTGACGCTTTTACTTCCCGTGGTGAAAGGTCACGAAGTCTGCCTACCACAACGAATAAAACTTCGTGGAAATCAGGTTTTCCACGAACTAATGTTCGTGAGTACATTTTGGTTATTAAATCGTTTGTATAATGTCCAAAAATGATTTGAATTTGTATATGGTACATTACTCAACCATTTTAGAAGTAATAATGGGGATCTAAACTCGGTCTCAGACTTAAAACGTATTTTCAAACGAGCTACTGAAAAGAGTGCCCAAACCCTCATGCCGTCATGGCTGTCTAGAATCTATCTATTCTGTATCACCAATCAGCAGTCCAAAAACTGTTTTATGTGACAAAAATGAAACTCGAAGCTAGAATGTAAAATATCTTCAATGTTAGAGCACTAATCCATCTTTAAAGTTCAACCTAATCGTTACATTCGTGTCAAATCATGATTTGTTAGAAGAAGCCTTACGTAGGCATAATACTAATAGTAATTATTTTTCAGAAATGGACGCAGAAGCAATGTTTTGGGAGGTGGCGCTTGATCCTCACATGGACATTGAGGATGTGTATTTAATAAATCAGATGCTGACTCAACTTTCGAGGGCAGCTTTGATTTGCAGACATACACAAATGCAGAGTGTGAACACCATTTTCGGTTCAGCAAACATCACATCCCAGAGCTTTGCAGGTTGATGCAGTTCCCACAAGTTATGGAAACACCAAATGGATTGAAAGCCAATTTAATCAGTCAGTAAATTGACTAGTCAAGTCAAATGTGTTTGAATATGTATGTGTGCTTGCAGTCAGTTGTTTGTATGTACATTTGCGTGCTTGCAGGTGATCTGTTTATTTCATTTGTTAATTTAGTTCCCTTTGCATGTAAAGCGTTGTAAGCTCATGTAAAAAAAAAAAGCGGTACAATTGTTTATTATTAAATTCAGATTCAGTTCTACTGCAGTGAAGCTGTATTAATTTGTTTTAAAGAGCTTTACATGTACTCAAATGTATTGCTAAGCATTAATACATGAAAAGTATTAGAATGTTTCTCCAAAAACAACAGGTGGCGTAGGTTAATTATTTGTAAAGTTGTCTAAACAATTAACATATCATTGTCAGGACCTACATCTTTTAGTTTGAATGGACCATGTTGCTTATCAGTTTGTTCTGGAAACTGTCTTCTATGTGCATATAGAATAGGTTTGTAAATAAACTGTGTAACACAAAGTGGAATATTTTGAAGTGTAAGAGGTGGAAAATCAAAATCACAACGAAACTAGGTGCTGGAATCGAAAGCGCACAGAAACACGTTCGTTTCGTTTCGTAACGCGGCGTAAGAATCAGCGGCGTGCCTCTCGTTGGACGAAACGAACACACAATCACTTTCACCCGTTCCGAAAGACCCCTAATTACTCAAGTGCTGTGTGGTCGAGTTTCCGGTCATACGAAGTCTTGTTTAGTTACAATTTTGCTGTAGGTTCTAATAATACAGACATTAATTTTATTGGTTTTATTTTTAAAGTAAAGTATAAGGTCTTTTTTTTTCTTCAAACGTGTACACTCTGGGTAGTATAATATGATCAGAGAAGGGTTTATCAATCCCCATCATTGAGGTGAAAGCTTTCAAATAAGCGTGTACGCAGCTATAAAAATATCGTTCGGTTCATTTATAACTTTATCTCGCGAGTTTCCTTCTGTAAAGCAATTACGCGTCACCCGAGACAACAGGCCTAGGACCAGGCGCATAGACACAGCCACGCACAGCAAAGCCCTCCAACACATGCCGATAGCGTTGGTTCAACCACTGGTAACTCCGTTTATAAGCGCACGTTTTAGTATTATAAGGGAGATAATAAGACACCCATCGCCTACTGGCGAAGACGACCTTTCAAATGGTCGAACACGAAGTTTAGATTCAATGTTCGCAAATATTATACATAAAGAATGTATTAATATATCAGCTCACCTAAGGTGAATTAAGATAATTTATTAGTTTTCACTCAATTTCAATCTCGACTTGAGACGGACTTTTAATGGAGAAGAGGTATAGTTGACAGTGCTTCAGTCTCTTCACGTTCTGAGTCTTCATTTCTATTTGTGCAGCCTGGCTGAACCCAGAAAAGCAGGACCATGACGTCACAGGAAGGACGAAGTACGTCAAGGTCTGCAGCGACTTTGGCGTCACGCCGGTGACGTCATACTTGGAGAGTTTGCGAGAGAAGGAGATCAACCTTAAATTTTACGGCCTGAGCGTGCCCAGCGCCAAAGCCATCTCTGTGCCACTAGAGGTAGAATGGATCCTCCATAGCATAACGGTATAGCAGCCTTAGGCCTCCTCGTTAGAACATAGGGCGGCTACCGCTGTGCTATTGAGGATCCACTACTGCTGTGCTATGGAGGATCCACTCTGCCTGGTTAATGCCCTTGGTAACATTGATTTTAGCTGTGTGACCTTTGACCCTGATGAGTGACCAACGAAACTGAAGAGTGTCTTTGGTGTGTGGGGTAGGGCAGGGTCTACTTTATCAACTTCATATGAAACACCTTTCCGAGCAATTACTTATTGTTTTTTTTCCATTGGTTCTGTCTCTTAGCTGCTTTTGTAGATGCTATTTTTAGCTTCAGAATGTTGGCTGGCTAACCATCGGCTGTTGCTATTAATAGGCACACAAGCTACGGAATTTATTCTATGTAAAAATAAATATACAGTTGAACCTACGGTATAAGACCGTCCAAAATCTGAGAAAAAAACCGGCCTTATAATAGAGGCGGTCTTATACCGGAAATAGAGGAGAGGAGGGGTAGAGGGAGGTCAGGGTCGGAGGGGTATGTAGTCATAATTCTTTTTTTTATCCTTTATGACAAGCTGAATTTGGGTCTTCCCAACGTCTAAACTTCTAGCAATAGACAAACAACTCTCCCCCTTTTGACTTCTTTCAATCACTTTCATTCTCTCTGCCACACTCAAAACTTTCCTCTTGCCTGACGCCGTTTTGACAAGCCAGTGTAGACGAGTAATGCCCCTTACTTGCGAACCGGAAACAGCAGACAACAGCAGGCGTATACTAACATGAGAGAAAAAAACGAAAGGTCCAGTCAATAAATTAACTGATATTTCTTTTAAATTGCCTAAGACGGTCGTATAACGGGCTTAAGACACGGTCGCTGGTCGCATAAACTAGGTTGTCGCATACCACAGGTCATTTATTATTGGAAGTGAATCTGTCAGAAGCTTTCATGTCACATAACCGAGGGAGTCGTATACAAGAGAGACGGATACAGAAGGTTCCATTGTACTTTCTGAAGAGTTATTGTTTTTTTATTGTTAGCTTAATTTTTCCGTGGGGTAACACTCACTGTGACTGTTAAAAGGAGCCGTCGATGAAGCGTCGTCAAAGTATATATATATATATATATATATATATGGGGGTGGTCTTGTGGCGCAGTGGATAAGTCGCCGGTTTCCTATGCCGAAGGTCGCGGGTTCGATTCCCGCAAGGGGCGAACGTATGTGACTTAGGTACGAGACTATTGAGGTCACCGAGGGTTTTCTCCGGGAACTCCAGTTTCCTCCCTCTCTTCAATAATGATACAGGACGCAGTCAATATAAAAAATTTCAAAAATACACATTCGATTTTCTGTCCGTCTTCTAATAGCGATCTCCCTGCCTTTACACCACCTGTTTGAGTGATGGGTGTGTATTTGGTGTGTGTGAGGGTGGATGAGACAGGTGAGCGTGTATGTTGGTATAGATCGCCGCGCTTAAGCCTGATTGATTTGGGGAAAGGCGCGTATATAGCATCCTGTATTATTATTATTATATATTATTTTGTAAAACGTGCATATGCAGATGTTGCGTACTTGCATTGAAGTGTTCCTTCTTTTTCTTCCCCCTCCTTCCTTCTCTTCCTTCCAATGTAGCATTATTTGATTGTTTCAGACAAACACGATTACAGAAAAGCTGAACTTGGAAGGCAATGGGATCGAGAAAGAAGCCACACAATTCCTCTGCCGAATCCTCAAGGAAAATCTCTACATTACAGAACTGGTGCGTAATCTGTTCATATGTTGATTAATTTAACAAATCAATCCGTCAATCAATGAATCAATCACGTCTATAGTAAACTCAGCCTATCATATCGGACAAACCTATAGGTGATAGGTCAGTCAGTAGTATTGGCTTTGGTAAATTCAATCTATCATATCAGACAAACTATAGGTGATCGGTCAGTCAGTAATATTTCAATTAACCTTACATAGTCAGTCCTTTGCTCAGGCCTAAAGGCCCCGCCACACATACCGGTTTGAAGGCCGATTCTAGATCGGGTTTTGGATCCGTTTCGATTGAAGTGCGATCTTGCCGGACTCCAAAACCGGTAGCACTGCCACACGTTTCCGATCAAGTCGACCCGAAACTTCCACACAATGTGCATTGTTTATATTCACTTTCACTAGTGTCAGTGTACACGATCCCCAACCCCATCCAACAGTTCACCATCCCCATACAACAGCTCACCATCTAGTCTGAAACCACAGCAGAAATAATGTCTCCACATGCTACAAAAACTATTTAAAAATAAAAACGTAATGGAAAACCAAATCAAAACCATACAAAACATCGCGGGTTGCATCACAGGCTCTGAAGTCTTTTATTTCGTCTTTGTAAACTCGTGGGCCTCCTACATAGGTACTTAGTACAGTATATCAAAGAGAGTATATATAGTTTGTAATTGAGGCCTACGAAAGACGAGACTTTCCAGCCTGTGGTTGCATTTCCACTCACCTGTCATCAGCTTCGTTTGTGCCGCCAAGTTGACAATGAACACGGGACGCATTCTGATTTTTTGGAAGTTTACAACCGGGGCCGATTTTGCACAGCAGAATAGAACAGGCTCTAATCGCACGATTTCGAGCCCAGTGCCATCGGACCGCAGGCAAGTAGGAATTCTGACGTCATCACGTATACCCGCGTAGCGACCGGGATCGGATCGCAAACAAAATCGTTGCACAATCGGCATGTGTGGCGGAGCCTTAAACTAATCAGCCGGATAGTCAATCAGTCAGTATATTGGTTCGGCTGTTGCATTTTGTTAAAGATGACACAACCGCAGGCTGGGAAATTTAGTCTATTATTGCTATAATAGTTTCAAGGCATCTGGAAACCACAATGAGCGGTAGGTCAATATTACTTGACCGAAAATGTACGAGTTGTTCCCGTTTTTGTCGTCGTGGTTCCAGTTGCCGTTGCTGCTGCTGTTGATGTTGTTGATCATGAATGTTGTTTTTATCGTAATTATCGTGGCTTTTTTTTTCTTATCACCAAGTACTAAAGATGGCGATCTTACAGGTGTTACGGGATAACAAGATAGGCAGGGAAGGAGCGGTTGCGGTCTGTGATCTCATGATGAGCAACCGATGCATCGTCAAACTCGATTTGTCTGGTGAGATTTCGTTTCGCGTTTTTTCGTCATTTTCGTCGTCGTCGCCATATTTGGGTCGATAATAATAATAATAATAATAATAATAATAATAATAATAATAATAATAATAATAATAATAATAATATTACCGGATGGTATTACGCGCGTTTTCTTCAGCCGAACTCAAAGAGCGGCGATCTGAAGAGATCGCTATTTCTTGTAGGCGGAAGGGAAATCAATTTTTACTTTGCAAATTTAGATTGACTGCATCTAGTACCATTATATTTGAAAGGAGGGAGGATACCGGAGTACCCTGGGATGACCTGAACAGTCTTGTACCCGAGCAATGTAGGTTGGTCCCCTGCGGGTTTCGAACCCGCGTTATAATATTTGTCTTCGTCATTGTTGTCAACGTCAAGCATTTCGTAATCACCTTGAATTATCAGTATCGTCGACTTCGCTATCATCTTCATCTGTACTAGTGTCTTCTCTCTCTCTCTCTCTCTCTCTCTCTCTCTCTCTCTCTCTCTCTCTCTCTCTCTCTCTCTCTCTCTCTCTCTCTCTCTCTCTCTCTCACTCTCTCTCTCTCTCTCTCTCTCTCACTCTCTCTCTCACTCTCTCTCTTTCTCCCCCTTCCCCCCCCATCGTAATTGAAGTTAGTATCATCATCATCATCATCATCATGATCACCACCACCATCATCACCATCATCAACATCGTCATTACTATCATCATCATCATCATCATCATCATCATCATCATCATCATCATCATCATCATCATCATCATCATCACCAACATCATCATCCTTGCTGCTGTCGCCGTCGTCGCCGCCTTTGATGTAATTACATGTACTTGCCAAGGTAGCGTAATCATCAACGTCATCAGCGGCAGCAACATCTGCAATAATTCAAAGCAGATTGAACCGTTTAAACCACTGTTAACTACAAGTATTGTATAGCGCTGTTCATTGTGTGGTTCCAGGAAACCAGATCGAAGATTCCTGCTCGGTTCTATTGGCCGATGTGTTAGCGGTAAGTTGATAGGATTTTATTTATAATATGTTTACCTAGTTGTTTACGACTGTTGGTATTAGTTTAGTGATATCTTTCTAACTTCATGGTTCCCGTTTATGCATGCAGAAGATCTAACACTGGTTTTATTCGTTTACAAAACAAAACATGTCTGATAAAAAAACAAAAAATTAAATCCATTTTCCTTGCAACCGTTTGAAAGAGTCACAAGTCCCGACATTTACAAATCCTTTTAAACAATGAATGAATCCGGTTTACGGAGAAGCAAGCGAATATTACATTTGTACAGCGTCGTTCCGCTGTTGCTGACAATAGCTCTCTATTTAGTAAAGTAATGTTCCGTAGCCTTGTTGCAAAACATTTCATCATTTGGTGTCGTTGTTGTGTGGGCAGAAAAATCCCAGCCTGAAGCAGCTGCGGTTGGCGCACAACCGGTTCGAGGATTTGGGAGCCAAGCATTTCCAGGAGGCCATCTCTGACAACGAGTCGTTGGAGCTTCTGGATCTCAGCTGGAATCATTTCGGACGTGTGGGCGCCGCTTTGCTGGCTCAGGGACTTCAGGTGATGCTATAACTACTACTGCTACTACTACTACTACTACTACTACTACTACTACTACTACTACTACTACTACTACTACTACTACTACTACTACTACTGCTGCTGCAGCTCCTCCTTCTCCTCCTCTTATTATTTCTACTACTACCACTGCTACTGCTACTATTGCTACTACTAGTACTGCTACTACCACTACTACTACTACTACCCCCGTTGGGGTGCCGGGGGTTTCAGTATAAACAGTACCCCCACTTTCTCGAAATTTAGTGCTTTAAAATCCCACTGTCGCTGTCTTTCTCATTTGCTCTTTCTCATTCCTGCTCTGTTCTATCAATCTGCTATACTATCTTCTTCTTCGCTAGACCAGTCATCTACCGTTTTTCTTGAAAATTCTTCCGGGACAAGACTCCTTATTTGTGTATGAGGTCTGTTGGATCAGCTTGGGAATATTGGACGCTTTCTGCCAGGTGGTCACTAGGACTTCCTATGATGTTATTATTTAGCAATGGAGGCATTTTATATGTATGTGTTTTGTTGATAATTTATAATGATGTTTGTATTCTATTTTGTTTTTGTAAACGGGGGTTCGATAAATTAGAGTACAGCCTCAGCGTCCCCTGCGTGGGATGTCTTTATTGTAAAGTGACTGGCTGGTGGAGAGCTTTCAGTTTGACCACTAGGGTTGTTTCAGCAGATCTTTTATGCGGATCAGGGGTTGTCCGGTCCTGATTTGGCTCGAAAGAGTCCGCTGGAACTAAAGCAATAATCATGTAATGTAATGTAACTACTACTACTACTACTACTACTACTACTACTACTACTACTACTACTACTACTACTACTACTACTACTACTACTACTAACAACAACAACAACGGATACTATATATGCATTTTTCCACAACTCACTATAATCAGGCTAAAACTAAAGCATGGCAATCTGTACCATCATACACACTCACATGTTTCACACTCACATACACTGTGACGGTGGGTCTATTGTTACTGGGCTCTGCACAATGGAATGATATTACCCACTCGTCTTTGTCTGCGGGGATCGGCTAGTGTAATCACCCTGTGACTAATCTTAATACATTTATAAGTTTAGCTCGGTCTGTGTTAGGATGGGGTTACAGAGATAGGGAGAAAAGTGTAATAGCTTCACTGACACACTAGCTCTCGCCCGGCTATGAAACATAGGTAGTCCAGCCACTTGTTAACAGTAAATATCACACATTTATTTCCTCTACTCTATACATAATTCTCTAAACACTCTATTAACTTAAATGTCCAAATTCACTTCGAATAGTTCGTTCCTTGATGGGTCTATGCTGCTACTGTTCTTGATATTTGCTAATGTCTCATCATTGGGCTATTTGTTCTGTCTGGGCTAATGTTGGTTTCAGGAGAGTGAACTACCGCACAGTCCTTCTATGTTAGTGTGGGTGCACGCTTTCGGTGTCACTTAACTGCAGTTGAGGTGTGGTGATGGTGTCTCCTCCTTGGTTGTAGACTATAGGGCTATCGTAGCTCAGTGCTAGATGCTCCACTGCAGGCCGAATGTCAGGGGTGACGCTTAGTGGTCGTTCTCCTGCCTCGGGCCAACGATGCCTGCTCGTCTGCAAAATATGAGACGAATTTCTGCAACACCGTGTTTACTAAGGGTGTGCAGAGCGTCTCACTGATTGCAGAAATAGCCCTCAGTGATGGCTCCACTTATATATATAAGCGACGAACAATCTTCTATGTCCGTGGTCCACTGGAATCTCCACTCTAATTCCTATACATATACACATCATGGCTAAACTAAACACATGGAGAAGGAATTACCAATATACATATTCTCCGGTACGGCCACTGGTCTGCAAGAATACACATAGGAGAAACAACAGTTGGTCCGTAGGGGATACTTCCGGGTGGCGAAACCGGTCGCGTGTCCACCACGTAGTCAAGCAAAGTTTGACTAACATTCACAATTCTAAACATGGCAAAACTTCACAAACATAATACAGCAATAACATCAATAAAGCGCGATGAAACAAAAGATAGATCATTTACCTTTTTGACAATGTCAGGCTGTGGCTATACTAGGTTGAATTGAATTTCACTCGTCCCTCCTTTAGTCTTCTGCTAGCGATCTTTCAGAGCGTGGCTCCGTCTCGCGTAAGAGTTAGGCACAGAATGACTACCTAGTATAGTGGTCAGCAAAAGCCCGCGAAAACTAGACTACAAGTGGCGCCTTTGGTGGGTGTCTCTGGCCTTACGTCAGCTGAATGAGGTCACTGCCTAACTGATCCAGCGTTAGCGTACACATGCTTAGCACACAACTGACTTGCATCGTCTGCTTGGCATCGACTTTAATTTACAAAGGCTACAGCAGGCTGAACTATTTAAGGCGAGAAGTCTTAGTGCAGGGTCTAAATAGCCTTCTGTGACATACACCACATACAGTCTATCAGTCAAACATAAGGTGTAAAAGCAGGTCCAAAGATCGATTTTCGAAGACTAAAATAGAAATATTATTGTAATTTCCAAAATCAATACTATTATTAAAATGAGGGAGGAAACCGGAGTACCGCCAAAAACCCTCGGTGACCTCAGTAATCTTGTGCCTAAATGACATAAGTTCGCCCCTAGCGGGATCGAATCCGCGACCTTCGGAAAAGTAAAATCGGCGTCAAACCAGCTAGGTCACCACGTTACCCCATGGTACACCCTTGTCATCGATGGTGTTGTAGTGGAGAGTCACTCAATACAAATATCTCGGAACCATCATTGACGAGAAACTAAATTTACTGCAAACACTCAAGCTATCCACAAAAAGTGTCAATCCAGAATGCATTGTCTTCAAAAACTCAGAAACCTTCAAGTCAATAGGCGTATCTTTAAGACTTTTTACGCCTCTTTTATCGAGTCCCTTCTTGCCTTTTCTTTTATCTGTTGCTACGGAAGCTTGTGTGTGGAAAATAGAAGTATGTTGGATCGAGTGGTGAATGTCTGTGGGAAGGTCGTGGGTGTGAAACAAGAGAGTCTGCATGTTTTGTATGAAAGGCGAGTTGTGAACAAGGTCAGATGTATTGTACGTGACAGTACCCACGTACTTGCGCACCACTTCCAGCTTCTGCCTTCAGGAAGACGCTATCGTACTCCCAAATGTAGAACGATGAGAACCGAAACAGTCTGTATCTCTACTTAATAAATGATGTGTGTGGGAGCACATGACGTGTGAATGAGGGATTGGGTGTAGTTATGTGTGTGTGTGTGTGTGTGTGTGTTTGTGTGTGTGAGATGGTGTCATGTTTTAAATTGTTGATAGCCACGTGATAGCCAGTAGTACTGTGATATAACATGATGTATTATTATTCTTTAGTGATCCGAATGTTAGTTGTGAATAAACTTCATTTGTAATATATATCGTGTAATCTTATATATATATATATGTTCATAAAATGTCTTATTCATATACTTGTTTTATGCCTATTTTTAGTTTAGATTACAACCAGCCATCTGTGTGTATGTGCGTGTGTGTGTGTGTGGGTGTGTGTGGGTGTGTTTGTGTATGTGTTTATGCGTATGGATGATACTTGTACACTTTAAAATGAATTTTTAATGTAAGTTACGGATGCATGTGTTTATATTTGAGAGCCAGCCAGTAGTGTAATGTACAGGTGTATTTGTAACGGCTAAAGAGTTTTATTCTTACTATAAGTTCTTCACATTGTTACTGTATTGTGATAGATGTAAGTGTTGACACCGCAATGCCATTTCTGGAAAGAGATAAGCATAATAAAGTTGTCTTATCTTATCTTATAATAATATTTGAGTTTGATGGAGGGGGGGGGGGGTAGGGGGGAGGTTACATTACAATACATGATTATTGCTTTAGGTCCAGCGGACTCTTCCGAGCCAAATCAGGACCGGACAACCCCTGATCCGCATAAAAGATCTGCTGAAACAACCCTAGTGGTATAACTGAAAGCTCTCCACCAGCCAGTCACTTTACAATAAAGACATCCCACGCAGGGGACGCTGAGGCTATACTCTATCGAACCCCCGTTTACAAAAACAAATTAGAATACAAACATCATTATAAATTATCAACAAAACACATACATATAAAATGCCTACATTGCTAAATAATAACATCATAGGAAGCCCTAGTGACCACCTGGCAGAAAGCGTCCAATATTCCCAAGCTGATCCAACAGACCTCATACACAAACAAGGAGTCTTGTCCCGGAAGGTTTTTGAAGAAAAAAAGTAGATGACTGGTCTAGCGAAGAAGAAGATAGTATAGCAGATTGATAGAACAGAGCAGGAATGAGAAAGAGCAAATGAGAAAGACAGCGACAGTGGGAATTTAAAGCACTAAATTTCCAGAAAGTGGGGATACTATTTATACTGAAACCCCCGGCACCCCAACGGGGATTGAGGGGAGGTGGGGAGGTAAGATGGAGAGAGAGAGAGAGAGAGAGAGAGAGAGAGAGAGAGAGAGAGAGAGAGAGAGAGAGAGAGAGAGAGAGAGAGAGAGAGAAATTCACTGGCGTCTCTCGCAATTTAGGAAAGGTCTTAAGACCACACTAATCGGTAAACGAATTGTAACACTTTCGTAACTCAGAGCATTCGCCTTGCACACCGATGATCCAGATGCGGTTCCCGTGAAGGGCAAAATCAACAGTGGCCTTTTTTTTACTGTCGATTTTATCAGTATGATTGCTGTGGTGGTTCAGTGTTGACTTAGGTCCATACCCGCTTTTCCCTGGGATTGTTATCCCTGTCTGCCAATAATAATAATAATAATAATAATAATAATAATAATAAGGATAATAATAAGGATAATAATAAGGATAATAATAAGGATATTTATGAGGCGCTTTTTCTATTAAGGAACAGTTCAAAGCGCACCCTCACGCATTCACAGACTCATTAAACATTAATACAGTACACTGAGCCAAACAATCAGGGTTGCTGAGGACAAGGAAAGATGGAGTATGCTGGTTAAACGATTGTCTGTGGTGCCCCTACGACCTCCGAGTTACGGGATACATGGGTGGGAGCAGGCAAAATCACGGCGGACTGGAGGAGAGGCATTAATAAACAAAGAGGTTCCCCACACATGCAGATAACAAAGAGACACACATTTCAAGATTTTATCCTCCATAACATCGCATGAACATATGCACTTAGAGAATTACATGGATGATAAGAAGCAAACACCATCGTCATTGGACAGAAGACAATTATGCACACACACATGAAATAACACTTCAATAGCAAATGATCTCTCTCTCTGTCTCTCTCTCTCTCTGTTTCCTCTCTCTGTCTCTGTCTCTGTCTCTCTGTCCCTCTCTGTCTCTGTCTCTCTGTCTCTGTCTCTCTCTCTCTCTCTAAACTATTATTTTTGGGACATATTCAACCATTTATTGATTATTCTTCAACTGTTTGGGATTCTGCTAGTAGCAATGCCATGAAGCCTTTATTTCGGATTCATAAACGTGCAATTAAAATGGTTATTCTTAAAAACAAAATCTCACTGAATGATTACAAACAGATCAACATACTACCTCTTGCCAACAGATTAAAATTTAATAAAGGAATGTTCATGCACAAGATCCTTTCTGGTAAAACACCCTCCTATCTTTCTTCTCTTTTTTCTAGGAAAACTGCCAGATTTTCTACCAAACTAAATATCCCATTTCCAAGAATTGATCTTTTTAAAACCAGTCTGTCATATTCAGGCTCCACTTTATGGAATAACTTTCCAGAAGTTCTCCGCAATGCAGTCACTAAATACACATCCTTTAGACACCATCTTTTACAGCACGTTAAAACTAGTTAATTAGCTACTTTGCAAGAGTTCTTACTTTCATAACTTCCATTAGATTGTTTTACATAAGTTGTGTGTATGTTTGTGTGTGTGTGGAACGGAAGAGAGGAGTGGATGCGCACGTGCGCATATTTTGATTATATTGTTACATTTTGATATTATTGTTATGAAGTTATTTTGTTATACTAATTGTTATTGTTACAAGCCCCAAGGGCAGGATGTAAAAAAGCACACCCAGTGCTTAATCTTTTACCCTTGTTAAATAAAATTGTTATCTTATCTTCTCTCTCTCTCTCTCTCTCTCTCTCTCTCTCTCTCTCTCTCTCTCTCTCTCTCTCTCTCTCTCTCTCTCTCTCTCTCTCTCTCTCTGCCTAATATAATAATGGAACGCAAAATATAAATAATAATAATATGAAACATGATTACTTATAAAACATGCACACTATATTTCATTTTAATTATATCCAGTTTACATTCACAGGTGCATACAACACAGTACAGCATCATCTTTGACAGTCTTTTAGGCAACAGGGTAGAGTGTCTCGACATCGCTGCTTCCAGATAATCAGCGATCCTATCATAGCGCTAACAGAACAATAGTGGGCAACAGCCTTGGCTCGTCGAACAGGCAGGCCCACCAACTTCAGTCCGCTAACAAACCGTCCGTGGACTAGGCCTAGCGAGCCAACTATCAGAACCACAACTTTGCAGCTATAACCAAGATCGCTAATCGTCTGGCACAGCGGGAGGTATCGGTTAAATTTGTTTTGTAAGAATCAGTTACAAAGTCATCAAAAGGTACAGCTATTTCAATAATGGTAGAGGTTTTATTAGGATGGTCTATGACACATATATCAGGCCTAGTGTGGGGCAGGTTGGTAAACACTGCACTACTATCGTTCTGGAAGTGAGAAGGCTTTACAATAGAGTCTGCCAGGATTTCTGCTCTGGGATTAGCATCTTTCACCGCCCTGGCCACAATATCTAACACTCTGTTGTGGCGGTTCTGAATAGAGTTCTTGCTTTCTCTACAGCCATTCAGCAAGTGGCTGACAGACTCTATGTAGAATCCACACCAACCGCATTGCTGCGAGAAAGTCTCTGGATAGTAGGTATGGAGCCTGACGTTACACTCCAGCAGCTGTAATCTGGCCTTCACCACGAACTTCAGCAGTCGGTCACTCAGATGTAGGTTGGTCAGGTGGGAGGAGGACAGTGAGAAGTCGCCGTTGTTGGTACGCGCCAGGCGCTCCTGACACTCTTTGTCTCTCTACTCTGCCAGCTTGCCCTGTAGTTGTTGGCGTTTGAATGACGTGAAGAAAGCCTTGGGCTCCACGAAGGACAGTTGGATCTCCTCTTCTGGGCTGACTCTGAGGATGTACTGCTCGCTGTCATTCAGGTGGAGCTGGATACCCAGTCTACCACAGATGTCATTGATGTGCATCCACGGTGACTTACGCCAGGTGACCTTGGATGCCTTGACCAACCGGTATTTGGCATCGGTCTGGTAGCCAGCGAAGTTGTGGCCATCGTCGTCTTCGGGTACTGCTGCACACTTGCGTTTAGACACACACACACACACCTACACACACACACACCTACACACACCCACACACTCACACACCACACACACCACACACACACACACACACATACGCGCGCGCGCACCAAATGGATGATATATGGAAGAAGCAGTTTGAAGACAGAACAGATTAGGAGAAGACTTTAGAGAAGAGATGATTTTGAGGTTTGCATTGAAGGTGTTGATATACGATATGCTGTCAATGGCAGGTCTACACGCTAAACGAATTATCTTCAGAAGCAGATTTTTATAGTGCTGCGATCGTGCCCTTCGACGTGGAGATATTTTCGCGCATTACAAATCATTCATTCATTTATTCATTGATATTTGGGTTTTGTGGTTTCCAGGAGAACGTCGGGCTGAAGTATTTCTACATGCCAATGGCGGGGGTGGGGTGCAGCGGGTGCGAGTTGATGGGTGACGTGTTGAAAAACAACCGCACCGTGTTGGAACTGGACGTCAGTTTCTGCCGCATCCCTAACGGAGGCGTCGCCCACATCGCCAACGGCCTGCGGGAGAATGACGTCATGCAAGTCTTCAAGGTAAATGACGTCATGCAAGTCTTCAAGGCATATGACGCGGTCGTTTGATAAGTGAGTGTACTCCGCTCAGCGTAGTTTTCAACGTGTGTCAGTATTTAGAGTTCTATGGGAGATAGGTTGCGCCAGTTAATTTGTTGTAGAAAGAGAGAGCGTTTGCGAACTGTGGACAAATCACGTGGAAAAGGGAAGTAATAACTCGCTATTGTTCCCAATGAAGGTTCCCCCGTCAGAGTTAACAGTATCACACTGAAGGTAAGCTCAAAACCCTTCGCGAGTCTTTTATGAGGAAACCTCTTCTTTCCTTTAAACTAGAACGAAGATTTAGAGGTATTTCTCTGTATTGAGATGTCCTACAACTACTTCTGCGCAGTATTTTATTTGATGTTGGACTCGAACCATGCACCACTTCAGCAGGGCGACCCGGCGTGTGTCTGATGAAGCGGGAAAGAGTGGAGGGGGTAGATGGCTGGAGGCCCAACTTCAACTTTCTGTAAGACACAAAATTACATTTATATGCAATTGTTGGCAATAATAAAGGAATTTGGGGGGTGGGGTGGGGGGGGGGGGAATATCTCCATAACCCAAAATTATCTCCGGACCTAAACGAAGCCAAGGCGGGTATGGGCTGCATGGAATAACACATGGTGACGTTGTATCAACTGGTGTGGATTTTGTTAAAGAAAATATATTTCTGATTTATTTATTTATTTATTTTTGGATGGAAGTGAAGGGAGGGAGGAATTATTTATTAATTTGTTTTAATTTTGATTAATTATTTTATTTTTTTTAAGTTTTCTTATGGGGAGTTGGGGAGGGGGTAGGGGCCTGGAGGCCCAACTTCAACTTTCTGTAAGACGCAAAATGACATTTATAAATACAGTACTTCGTTCTTCACAGGTGAAGCTGAAAGGTCCAATTTTCATTTTGTTTTGTTTGTTTCTTAATGTGAACTCATTGTTACAAAGGAAATGTATGTTGTTAAAGGTGTACGTGTATGTCAGTTGTATGAGGATTTATATGGTTAGATTAATTAATTAATTAGGACAATATCTATGATGTGCGCATGGTAGATTTTGTAAATTGTTTATGTTACACCAATACAACTTATGTTTCTGATGAACAAAACTGGATACAACAACAACAACTGATGAAGACCTTCAAAGGTGGAAACAGCTGTCACACTCTTTGCACTCACACAACAGTGGTCTTCCCATATAGAGTGGAGGACAGTGGTCCACATACACTGTCATCTGACCTTCAATGTATAAGGCAGTGTGTGGTACTGTACACTCTGATGGGAAAATCTTTAGTTTTGAACACTGCGTCCTTGTTATGCAAGTACATTGTTGACTTGTTTATGTATTGAAAACAAATCCAGCGCCTTCATCATCTCAATGAGTTAACAACTGCGCGACATAATCAAAGTACTTTTCGTGTAATTATTGGGAAAAAAAGCGTTTAAGTTGTCCATGTTAAAATGTTCGATGACTAGAACAACCGCTGACTATATTTTCACAATTTCGCCCCCTAAATCGTTTACCTGTCAACATGTTAGCACACTGAAGGAGTTTTGTCCGAAGGCCCTGTTGTATCTACTTTCATCAAACGCGTATTACCACATCACGACCTTTTCAAGCTATCAGTTTTAATGCAGACCGTTTTCATAATGTACTTTGCCATAGCATGAAGGGTCGCTCACATGTAACGTTCGCCACAGATTGGCTCCAACCCCATCGACGCGGATTGTGCCATGACCATGCTCAAAGCTGTGGAGGAAAACGACTCTTCTGTCCTCAGGCACCTCGACTTGACGGTCTGTGTGTAATGTATATCTATATAGATTGACGTCACTAATTATAAATAGATTGAGCACTAATTATAAATAGATCGACGTCACAAATTATATATATATATATATATATAGATTGAGGTCACTAGTTATAAAACGATTGACGTCGCTAATTATATTTAGAATGATGTCACCAATTATAAATAGATCAACGTAACTAATTATGTATACAGATTTGGTTTAACTTTAACGGCTGATCTTTGACCTCATTTGACAATGACGAGAGGAGTCCATAGTGGCCCGTCGTCTGGCCCTACGTGAGCCAGCTCACCTGACAGGAAGCATAAGACGTAAAACATAAAAGACGTAAGAAGACAAAGGACGAAGTGTCAGGTGACGGGCCCTTATGGGCCGCTCTCGTCACTGTGAGCTGAAATCAGAGTTCAGCAATTACATTGTACCACTGTAGGGATCACACTACATAGTGTTTGATGCAAATGCAATATTGTTTTCAAACGTTCCCAGCAATTCCCAAATAAGGAGTTACCTTTCATTCAACCACGCTGTGTTGCATGACCGATTCACTGCGGCAACAGTACCCCCGTTGGAGTGCCGTGGGTTTCAGTATAAATAGTATCCCCACTTTCTGGAAATTTAGTGCTTTAAATTCCCACTGTCGCTGTCTTCCTCATTTGCTCTTTCTCATTCCTGCTCTGTCCTATCACTCTGCTATACTATCTTCTTCTTCGCTAGATCAATGACCTACCTTTTTTCTTGAAAACTCTTCCTGGACAAGACTCCTTGTTTGTGTATGGGGTTTGTTGGATCAGCTTGGGAGTGTTGGACGCTTTCTGACGGGTGATCACTAGGGCTTCCTATGATGTTATTATTTAACAATATAGGCATTTTATATGTATGTGTTTTGTTGATAATTTATAATGATGTTTGTATTCTATTTTGTTTTTGTAACCGGGGGTTCGATTAGTTGGGGTAAAGCCTCAGCCGTCCCCTGCGTGGGATGTCTTTATTGCAAAGTGACTGGCCGGTGGATGGCATTCAGTTTTCCCACTGGGGTTGTTTCAGCAGATCTTTTATGCGGATCGGGGGTTGTCCGGTCCTGATTTGGCTCGGAAGAGTCCGCTGGACCTAAAGCAACAATCGATCTATCAATCAATTATTGTCGGTACTTCATTGTTTTCACAGAGCATATTTGTCAAAGATGACTTCGTGGAACTGGCCAACAAGCTTCAGGCGGACCGTGGGCTGACGGTGACCTACGAAGGAGTCTTACCCGCTGCGCCAAAGTTCGCTCGATCTGTGGCGGAAATGGTTCGATTCCGCGAGGACCCGGTGGGCCACTTGCGAGAGAGTTTGCAGAAGAGAGGCGATGCGTCCCCGTCGGAGGTGTTCCACCTGAACGGGCCTGCCAAGATCACCAGGCAGGAGTTTGCTGATACCATCAGGGTAAGCTCGTTGGAGCTGAGATTTGTGTTTGTATGCACAGCTCGAGAGATACTACTACTACTACTACTACTACTACTACTACTACTACTACTACTACTACTACTACTACTACTACTACTACTACTACTAGTAATAATAATAATAATAGTTTATTTTTTTATAGCGCAAAACCAAACTTAAAGCTTGCTGTAAGCGCTCACACATCCACATACACTAGCAAGGATAGATATTTACACAATATAGTTAAACATGATGAGAAAAAAATAGTTAAACATCGTAAGAAATATTTTTAAAAAAAATCTAATAAGGATAAATATTTCAACAATATAGTACAACATATGGGATGAACTCCTTAAACATCGTAACAAATTATAACAAACATCACATCTAAGTATAAAAAGGCATGTTTAAAGAGAGACGCGCTTACATGCACACACACACACACACACACTCTCTCTCACACACACCCACACACCCACACACCCACACACACACACACACACACACACACACAGATACGAAGAAATGAGCATTAAGAATAAGTAATGAAGCGATTATAAAAGCAACAATATTGGATACTATATACGCGCTTTCCCACAAATCACCAATCAGGCTCAAAGCGCGGCGATCTGTAACCCACATTCACACACTCTAAGTCCATGCCACACGAGCGTCAAATCTACTTGACTTGACGCGAATCGGAGCAATTTTCGACTTCGAAGTCGGAATTTCATTTTGACTTGAATCGCGCAGTGCCACACGAAAGTCGCGCATCGAGTCAAACTTGAGGGTTATTGGTCTTGAAGTAGACTGTGAGAGAGTTGTCTTTTCCTCTTCCGCAACATTTGCAAGCATCATGGAGTCGGGTAGTTCAAGCGACGACGACATCGATCCAGCGGTCATCGTTGGTGCTTACATAGCTATGAAAAAAAAGGCAAAAAGATCGAGAAAGTGCTGGGTGAAACCGTGGGTTGAAAGGAGAAAGCACTTAGGAGCCTATCACGCTCTTCTGCAAGAGATGCAAACCGAAGATGAAAAGGGTTTTGTGAACTTTCTTCGGATGGATGTTCGGAACTTCGAACTTCTTCACAGCATTGTGGAGCCCTACCTCAGCAAAACAACAACAAACATGAGAGAGCCTATTCCATCCCAGGAAAGACTGGCGTTGACGTTGAGGTTTCTGGCATCAGGTTTGTTTATCCTTGTGGCTTTTTCCTCATTTGTTTTCTTATAAAGGCTAGTCTACACTACAGACTCTACACATAATGATACACTCACTCACACACACACACGCGCGTGTGTGTGTGTGTGTGTATGAATGTAGGCTTATATATTATGATAGGCTAAATATATTATCTTTATTTATTTTAAAATTATCTAAATTTCAAAGTGCTTAAATGTCCTATTTTTCACTGTATTTTTTTCATTTAGCCTATTTATTGATTTCCTTTATTCAAATTATTGTTTGATTGCATATATGCTAATGTCAATTTTTGTTTAGTTTACAAATGAAACATGGTATCATTAGCCAATGTTTGATGTAGAACTACTTCAGTAGCCTAGCCTACTTGTTTATTTATTTTTTATTAATTTACTCATTTATTTATTTATTCATTTAATATAATTACTGCTGGCCTCCTTTTAAAATCATAATTTTATTACAATTTTCTTAATATACCATGTCATTATTTAATGCATGTAATTTTTTTTAATGTATAAATAAAACAATGCATAATTGTTTCAGGTGACAGCTTCTTATCCATCCACTATCTCTACAGGGTGGGCAGGTCAACTGTCAGTGTGGTGGTGAGAGAAACATGCCTGGCCATCATTCAAGCACTGAAAGAGAAATATTTAAGGGTATGTATCTTTATCCATTTGATTACAAAATTCAAAGGCTGTTTTCTGTCAGCCCAAAATGAAAACATTAAAGTACTGATCACAGATGTTGAGTTCAGTACCAATTATGTATTTATTTCATGGCAGAGAAGTCTTTATGTAGTGTCTCACTGATCACAAGGTTGGTGGTTCGACTCTAGAGGCGACCCAGGTCTTTGAAAAAATGTGTCTTTAGGAAAGTTTATTAACTGCTATTATTATATTACCTACTCCTTCTGATGAGAGTCCAAACTGAGTCATAGTCTGAGTACGCATGCACTGTTTATACGAGTATGTTCGGACTTTTAAGATCCTGAAGGTGACATCAATAAGTTGATGCAGGGCTGATTACAAAAACATATATTGTGACAAAATTACCACCAAGTTGTGGTCACAGAAAGCAAAGAAGAATTCAGACAGGAGAGAGATGCAAGGATGGTAAAGGGGAAGGGAGGGTAAATGATTTAAATCAACAGCTGATAAAGTACACAAAGATATATATATATATATATTGGGTATCATTTATTAATGATCGTAATTAACAAATAATCAAACCATGTCATTGAACAAAGCATACAATTGAGGTATAAATGTTCTGGTATGTTACTTGTTAGCATCAGAATATGCAAGGTACAGATCAACAATGCCATAGGTTAAAAACTTCTTTCCTCCAAATTAGGTAACTAATCATCTCTTTCCTGTAGGCTAATCTGAATGTCTTTTGGTTTACTTTGCCAAAGGTTGTATTGAAACCCAACAGTTGGTTTTTTTATTTCACTTTTTTAGTGTAATTTTGTTCCAACAATCCTACAATAAATCAGAAAAAAGATTGAAAAAGCCCTACACACAAATAAACATGCAGCCAACCATGTCTTATTTCCAGCTAACATTTTCTGCAGAAGAATGGTGATTGTATACTTTAAAAGCAAACATATGTAAATTTTATAAATTAAAGAAAGTTTCATAATAAAAGAATTTAGCATCCCCTGTGTGACTACAAGGAAGTAAAGGAATTTAGCATCCCCTTGAGACTACAAATTTGTCTCAACTTGTCTGCTCGACCCAGCTCTACTAGCAAAGCTGAGCGAGCGGCTTACTACCCGCAAGACCCTACGATTCACTGCTTGCTGCTCGCAAAACCCTGGAGAAGCAAATTCCAACCCAGCTCTACTTTAAAGCACTTTAATTTCTGAAATTAACTAAACGTGGACAAAAATCCCCAACCTCCCCTCCCAACAATTTAGAATGACTCGCGCAAGTCCTCCTGGCAGCTTGTGAACAGGATTTGATCAATTTGGAGTTTCGTTTCCATTCTCCTTTTGTCATCTTTTATTTGTCTTAAAGTTGACACCAAGTTTCTACCCCAAAGATCAAGAAAATCTTCTTTTTCTCTCCTTTCTTGCCTGCTTTTCTGCTTGTCAGCAAGATACTGCGTTAAGGAAGCCTCTAAAGCAGAATCATTCTTCCTTTTGAACCCAGGTTCACGAAAGTTGCCAGGTGAAGGTGAGGAAAGGTTGTTGATTGGGGATGGAGTAGATGTCCGTGAAGGTGAGTCAATCACAACCATCAGTTCTTCTGCGTAGTCTTCATCTGTCCTCTGGCTGCAACCACTGGCTCCCTCCTGCAGTTTGTCAAGCTCTTGGCTGGTGGATTGCTAAAAAATGCCAAAACAAACAGTTCATGTTTTAATAATATTGCTAATACCATCAGTAACTAACACTGCAACCAAACAATAGTAAAACCATATTATCCCGGTTAAGGATTTGTCTCCTTAGAAGTAAACTAAGTTCCCCAAAAAGTGATCCTACTATGTTACCATCTTGTTGATAAGAAATGTGGTCAGCACTGTCAAATCTGAGGTAACCCCAGGGAAATTTATAAACTGAGTTCCACTGTACAGTGGAACCCTGTTAACACAGTTATGGATAACAAGTTTTTTCTGCTTAACACAAGCAAATTTTCTGTTCCCCAGCAAGGGTTTCTACTATATATAACTTATAAGCCATGTTGGTTAACAAGGAAATCTGGTTAACAGTCAGATATGCTGTATCCCCAGGAAAATGTGTTAACTGGGTTCCACTGTATTCACTACTTCTAACTTCTAATGCCTAGACAGTGGAACCCAGTTAACGAGTTTTCCTTGAGATGCAGCAAATTTGACTGTGTTAACAAGATTTCCTTGGTAACCAATATGGTTGATAGAGTAGAATACCTGGCTGGGGAACAAAACAATTTGCTTGTGTTAAGCAAACTTGTTATCCATAACTGTTTTAACAGGGTTCCACTGTATTAGTATCAAGGAACAGGCCCAGTAATTGCTACATTTAATTGCAAGAAATGAAATTAATTTAATGTTTTTTTTTTTTTTTTTTTTTTGGCCATGTTTCAGGTGCCAACAACTTCCGAAGAATGGACTGATGTGGCTGATGAGTTTGAAACAAGATGGCAGTTTCCACATTGTATAGGAGCAATCGATGGGAAACACATTGCTCTAAAGGCTCCAGCCAACAGTGGAAGCACCTTCTTCAACTACAAAGACTTCCATTCTATCGTCTTAATGGCTGTAGTAGATGCTCACTATCGCTTCCTGTGGTATGATCTTGGAGCCAACGGCCGCCAAAATGATGCCAGGGTCTTCGGAGCAACAACATTTGCTGATGCTTTGGACATTAAAACTTTGCACCTACCAGAAGCAAAACCTTTGTCTCAAAGTGACCCAACCCCAAACCCCTTTTTCCTTGTTGGAGATGAAGCTTTCCCGTTAAGAGAACAACTTCTTAAGCCCTACCCCCACAGAGGACTCACTGACAAGGAAAGAGTTTTCAATTACCGCCTCAGTAGAGCACGACGAGTTGCAGAAAATGCTTTTGGGATTTTAGTCAATCGTTTCAGAGTGCTCTCCCACACCATGAACATTGACCCTACTTTTGCGACCATTGTAACAGAAAGCTGCCTTGCACTTCACAACTTCCTGCGTGATGAGCGTGATTCTAAATATGCAAGTGACAGCCAGCAGGGGGAGCAAGTCAACTGGAGTGCCAGTGAAGCAGTCTTCTACACTGGCAACAACAGCTGTGCACAAGCTAGAAAAGTGAGGGACACACTCAAGGAGCATTTCTGGGGGGAAGGCCAGTTCAACGCTTTCCAGTGGAAGCAAATAAGCAACAGAAATTAAATGGTGCCAATATTTACATGTACAATGGGCCAACACGTGTACATGGATTTTATCAAATAATAGATATGAACTTATTTGAACTGAACTGAACTGCACTGAATTTGAATTTGAACAATACAAATGTAACTTGAAATTAATATTAATAATGCGTACCCTTCAAACTACAAGTATCTCTTTTGTTAAACATTCATATTATTATTATCATTATTATTATTATTATTATTATTATTATTATTATTATTATTATTATTATTATTATTATTATTATTTAGCCTAATATTTTTAAAAGAAATAAACCATAGAAAACAATTGTAGAAATTATATTGTGACATTTACAAAATATTCATGTAAAAAATAATACAAAACAAGACCGATCAGGTGCAAGAATACAGGGAGAAAAATAGTCTCAGTCTGAGACTATGAGAGAAATGTCAATATAATTGATTCATGCAAATTGTAAATTATTATTACTAGCTAAGACATAACTGATGGTCCAGGATTTAGTTTTGATTAACATTATCATGAGCGTTATTCCAATTGTTTATAAATTATGGTTTCTATTTGCAAATCTGTGAAATAAATAAATAAATCTAAAAGGTCATGCAAATGGTTTTTAGCATGTACTGAAGAGCAATGTACTTGATATATTATAAATACACTAAACTGGAATGTCGGCTTGGTTGATTAACAAAAAAAAAAAAAAAAAAAAAAAAGTTCTAAATGAACGAGTGTTGCTGAGTTTTTGTTATTTATCCTTTGTAAATTTTATGCCAAAAGATTTTTTAAAATTCCATTGTACAGCATAATACTCACTAGGTTCGAAACAGTATCCGCCTGCACCGCAGATGCCTTGAGGAAAGCCAACGCCTCCATATATGGCCATTTGCTCCTCTTTACATCCTCCCTCCCTGCCCCACTCCTCTTGCTGTCTCGCTCACACCGCAACTCCCGCATATAATTAGAACGCAGCTGGGCCAGCTTGGTCTTGATATTCTCATCTGAAACACATGCACAATAACAACAAGCTGTTATTTTTATTTAAATCTATGCTATCTTCTGTTTTCATCAAAACCATTGTTAAATAATAAATATACATTAATGCTAAGTTTCCAAAGTCTACAAATAAAACAGGAAGTTTTAGAAAATTGTGGCGAATAGTGAGATTGTTGACATAAAATGTTACTACGAAAGTGGAATGTGAAAAAAAACATCTATTGCCAGTTTTGAAGCCAAGACCTTTGGCACGGTGTAAACCATGCTAAAGAGAAGAGTTAAAGTGTTACTATTTTGATAAATATTACTATTTTGAGAAATAATATACAGTGGAACCCAGTTAACATGTTTTCCTGGGGATACTACAAAATTGACTGTTAACCAGAAATCCTTGTTAAGCAGCAGAAATCCTTGTTAAGCAGCAAAGTTACATAGGAAAAAAAGTGTCTACAGTCTAGCCTCTAGGGAGCAGAAAATGTGCATGCATTAAACAGACAAAAATTGTTATTTATAACTGTATTAACAGGGTTCCACTGTAAGTTGTTGTTTAAAATAAGAGGTATGGACTTATGTGTCAATATTTCCTCCACAATCTGCAAACACAGTGTATACTCATATAATCTACACTGTCATATTGTAATGAACTGATGTCAAATACAGTGGAACCAAATAAAAAAAAATTGGGGTGTGTGTGTGGGGGGGGGGGGGGGAGGATATGACCGTGTAACAAGATTTCCATGTTTAACAAGATTATGAAGAAAAAACAGTTTAATTAAACTTTAAAGAGAACAGAAAATAGGCATGTGTTAAGCAGAAAACCTGCTATCAGGGTTACACTGTAACATTTCAGCAGCATAATTACAAAATAGCCTAAAATCTAGATCTAGGACAAGTGCTAGTGCTACAACAGCACAACTGGTACTATTTCTACTGTACTACAAATTACAATAGACTAGTAGTAATGCTATTACTTCTTGAACACATAGAAAATGCAATAGTATTACTATTAGTAGCCTATATCAGCAATCAGTACTGAGTAGCCTACATCTAGAACATTGACAAATGGCATAAATAGTAGAAAGTAATATGTGTCTGCTGCTTCTGCTTTGTCATAGGGGTTGTAGGCCTACTGTTTATTTAACACTATTTTAGTATTTACATATTTATTTTTGTGAAGCCATTGTTTGAGTTTAATTTTAAAGAAAAATAAAACAAAAACTGGGCTAATCCATTAAACGCAACAATGCACAAGAAAATAATAGCCTAATTAATTTGTCCGCCACATCTTGGAAGCTTGCACAACTTTATCTACTGTTTTAGATCTGGCTAAAATGATCCAAATGATCGTCGGCCAATTAATACATACTACATAGAAAACCTCTTTCCCCCTATATAAAAAGCAAATATCATCCGAATAGAAATTAAATACTACATTACGCATGCATTGTTATTTTATCAACAAACGTCGACCGACAATGAAAAATAGCCTATTGTATAGATCTAGATTAGGCCTAAACGTGAAACAATGTACCAACCTGAGCACTCTATGCCGGTCCACTCGATGAAGTTCATCCGAACTGGTTGCGGTACTCGACCGCCTTCACATCCCACAGACAGGGATGCAACTCGTATAAGTCGATTAAAAGAAAGACATTACCGGTAGATATTGAGCCGAGGTTGCCAGTCTTCGCCATTTTGCTGTACGGTTGTTGTGATCACGTCAATCGTATTCTGCTTCTCATTGGCCAAAAGGTCCGAATCACAGAATCGAGACTCGCGGAATTAGAACATGTTGAAAGTCGGCAATCGGAGCCAATTCAAAGAATCTTGATTCGCGATGCACAGAGTGCCACACGACAATCAAGGGATTTTGTCGTGATTTCATGAATTGGATTCAAGATTTGACGCTCGTGTGGCATGACCATAACATAATTATGCAACAAACACACACTCCTCATTAAAACATGTGGAGTAAAGGCAGGGAGATCGCTGTTTGAAGACACACAAAAGTAATCGAATTATATGTTTTGAACTTTTAGATAGACTGCAACAAATACCATTATTGAAGAGAGGAAACAAACCGGAGTACCTGGAGAACCCCCTCGCTGACCTGAAACGCCTCGTGCCAAAGTCACATAAGTTCGTTCCTGGCAGCACTAATCTTAAAGTATGAATCACTGTGGCCACCGAGGCCAAATAGTTATTGTTTAAGAAATACACAAGGAACTGAGAGAACAAGTGATGTTGGAATGTCTCCCAATAGATCCCGTCCTTTAATAAGGTTTCGGACAGAGCCACTGTAGTGTAAAGAAAAGATTTTCTGCAGCAGCAGCATACCACCATTGAAAACCTATAATCTTCACAGTGCCACTCTCTTAACTAGTGCGTACTGTGGTTTTCAAAATATATTCAGTTATAATTGTTAGCCATCAATGTCCAGACATGCTAGCATGTCCCCAGAACAGAGAAGAGGAAGAAATCCTCCTCCCAATTCTCCGAGACGTAGTTGAGGCAGCAGAAGAAGGGGAAGTCAGCGAGAGTGGACAACATATCCGCCGAACTGCTTCAAGCAGGAGGAGAAGCGATGATTGACGCACTCGCCATTATCTGTAACAAGATCTGGCAGAGTGGGGAGTGGCTTACACCATGGACCCAGTCGCTCTTCCCAAAAAGGGTAACCTTCAAGAGTGTCAAAATTACTGCACCATCAGCCTCCTCAGTCATCCCAGCAAGGTCCTCCTGAAAATAATACTGAAAATGAAAACCCAAGGTGAACAAATCATAGCTGAAGAGCAAGCGGGATTCGGGGCAGGGCGAAGTACCACTAAACAGATTTTCAACTTCAGAATAATCTGCGAGAAATACCTACAGCACCAACAACATCTATGTCATGTGTCTGTAGACCTCATAAAAGCGTTTGACCGAGTCTGACATCCAGCTTTGTGGGCAACCATGAGAGTGTACAACATCAGCCCTAAAATTATTGAAGTCATCAAAAGCCTGTATTACAAGCTACCAGTGCAGTCCTCCACAACAGCGCCATCGGGAACTGGTTCAGAAAAACAACCGGCGTGCCTCAAGGATGCCTACTATATCCAACACTCTTCAACATCTTCCCAGAGCGAATCATATCAGACGCCCTTGCAGATCACCAAAGCACACTCGGCATAAAGGGGTAGAGCAATCTCCAACCTTTGTTTTGCGGATGGTATGGATGGATTGGCTGAAGAGGAACAAGAACTTGAACAGCTGGTACAGAGGCTTGACACCACCTCCACAGCCTTTGGAATGGAAATAAATGCAGAGAAGACCAAAATGATGACCAACAACACCAATGGCATCAACACGAACATCAAAGTCCAAGGCCAATCCCTCAAAGCAGTGCATAGCTTCAAATATTTAGGAGCCACTGTATCAGACAATGAGTCCCGACAGGATGTCCTCTCCAGGATCGCACAAACAACTGTTGCCCTGACAAGTTTGAAGCCCATTTGGAAAGACAGGACCATCAGTCTACACTCCGAGATAAGGCTGCTGCGCTCCATTGTCATCTCCATCTTCCTATACTCTTGCGAAACACGGACTCTCACAGCAGTTTTACAACGAAGAACACAAAGCATGGAGATGAGGCACTACAAAAAACTGCTGGGCATTTCCTATACCCAGCATATCACCAATAACGAAGTCCGACAGACCATCACACAAGCCATTGGACAACACGTTGACATGCTCACAGTGGTGAAGAAACGGAAACTCCGATGGTATGGCCACCTCGCCAGATCATCAGGCCTTGGAAAGACCATCCTGCAAGGCACAGTACAAGGAGGCAGAAGAAGAGGGAGACAGAAAAAGAGGTTGGAGGACAACATTCCTGAATGGACTGGCTTGACCCTGAGTAAAGCCATGAGGGTTGCTGAGGACAAAAAAATTAAGATGGAGTACGCTGGTTAAATGATTATCTGTGGTGTCCCAACGACTTTCGAGATACGGAATAGGATAGGATATGATAGGAATTTCCAGACACATTTGTTTCTGCTCTGGGAGCGTCTACAGAGGTCGCGTGGCTGATGAGACACTGAAAGCTTGGTTGATGTGCCACCACAAGACTATCACGACCGTTTCTGGAACAGTCTGGCCGGACGACCATCAGGAACCAAAAATGAATGCACGTTCCCCCCTCTTAGAAAACACACAAACAATAATAAACAAATAAAATTAAACCACCTCAAACATGTAGAACTTTAACCAACCGAGTTAAAAACACAACACTTCGTCAAGATGTGAAACAGCACAGGCTCTAACTGTAGACGGGTATGAATTAATTGTGTATTGTATATTAATGATTGGTTTACACATTTACAGATGGCGCAGCTTGACCTGACCAAGGAACAAATCAGCATCCTCTTCTCCAAAATCCATATTAACGGTCTCATTGACATTGAGTAAGTCCATCAGCATCAGCATCGTCGTCGTCATCATCATCGTCGTTGTCATCATCAACATTATCCTCATCGTCGTCGTCGCAACTGTCATCGTCATCATCATAATCATCCTTATCATCGTCGTCATCATCATGATCATCATGGTCATCATCATCGTCGTCGTCGTCGCGACCACGGTGATGATAATGATGATGATGACGACGACGACGACGATGATGATGATGATGATAATGATTCATCGACGTCGTCATCATCATCATTATTTTCTCCGCCGTTATTGTCAGTATCGTTATCGTCGTCGTCATCGTTACTTCTATTTCGTTTTTATTGATAAAAAAATGAAATCACGGAGATTCGTAATAATGAGTTTTTGGATGGTAATTTCATTGTCTGTTTTTATTATTTTTTTAATTCTGTTATTTTCTACTCCAGATGAACTGACTAAACGTTTAAGCTTAATTAATCTAAGCTAGATTCCTCCTTCTCCTGCTCCTTCCCCACTCTAATGATTTCAAACCGTCAACCATCCTGCACGTTTTTCCATAAAATTAATGCTGTCACAGTTTTATGTGTTTACCTTTCCTCATCCTAAGCTATGTACTTGCATAAACGAGGAGTTCGACACTAATCTCACCTTAGCTCCGTGGTATTGCCTGGCACGCCGATGACAATGGGGCCCCTTGTTCACTGTCCATCTTATGTATGTTTGCTCTGGTGATTCATTGTAAACCAAGGTCCCTACCGCTCTATAACTTAATAGTACCAATCTTTTTTTTAATGTCCATCATACAGCGTTATTGCTTTGGTGGTTTTAGTTTCCCCCGTGGGGGTGCCGGGGGTTTCAGTATAAATAGTTTCCCAATTTTCTGGAAATTTAGTGCTTTAAATTCCCACTGTCGCTGTCTTTCTCATTCCTGCTCTGTTCTATCAATCTGCTATACTATCTTCTTCGGTAGACCAGTCACCTACCTTTTTTCTTGAAAACTCTTCCGGGACAAAAGTCCTTCTTTGTTTGTGAGGTCTGTTGGATCAGCTTGGGAATATTGGACGCTTTCTGCCAGGTAGTCACGAAGGCTTCCTATGATGTTATTATTTAGCAATGTAGGCATTTTATATGTGTTTTGTTGATAATATATAATAATGTTTGTATTCTATTTTGTTTTTGTAAACGGGGGTTCGATAAATTAGAGTACAGCCTCAGCGTCCCCTGCGTGGGATGTCTTTATTGTAAAGTGACTAGCTGGTGGAAAGCTTTCAGTTTTACCACTAAGGGTTGTTTCAGCAGATCTTTTATGCGGGATCAGGGCTTGTCCGGTCCTGATTTGGCTCGGAAGAGTCCGCTGGACCTAAAGCAATAATGATGTAATGTAATGTACCGCTCTATAACTTAATAGTACCAATCTTTTTTTTTATGTCCATCATATAGCGTTATTGCTTTGGTGGTTTAGTGTTGAT
Organism: Oncomelania hupensis; assembly: GCA_036898135.1. Taxonomy (NCBI): domain Eukaryota; kingdom Metazoa; phylum Mollusca; class Gastropoda; order Littorinimorpha; family Pomatiopsidae; genus Oncomelania; species Oncomelania hupensis. The sequence goes on from CM072513.1 coordinate 87,387,432, forward strand.
GTAGGTCCCTATCCCTTTTAAAATGAGCTTTGTCTTTAACTGTCCATCTTAATAGCAGGATCGCTCTGGTGGTTCAGTGTTGATCTAGGTCTCCTACTCTCCTCTTCTCTGAGATGATTGTTATCCTTGTCTGCCATATCGCCAATGGCGGGTGTAGTAGACTTCACACTTCAGCGTTCCTTCATTTCCACTAATCTATTTGGCCTATGCTATAATTTATGGTAATGCTTTATAAACCGGATAAACCATTCTTCTGTTTTGCAGACATCTGCTGGACTTGCTAGAAAATCCGCTGCCCGAAGGAGAAGCAGAAGATTAACACGATGCAGAAGACTGAGAAAACGATAGAATGATGAACGACACATGAACTTTTGAAAATAAAAGATAGTGCACAACCCTACAATGGCGACAAAAGATGTTTCAGCATGGAGCACAATATTTTGAAAGTAGCTAAAATGTGAAGAAAAAAAAGGGGGAGGGGAAGGGGTAGGGGGGTGGGGGGCAGTATTTAGCAATTATCTATGCACACTGATTCTGATGTATTTGCCGTGAATGGTATATCTTGAAACAAGATGGACTGGAGACGTTTCTGAAGAACGGTAATCAATAAGGCCTATAATATAACTATCATAAGACACTCAGCTCTCAACAACAGTGTAGTATCGTCAACTGTCAACTCGGGGTGTCCTGCTAACACAGTGGATAGTGCAGCTGGTTTCCTTTGCCGAAGGTCGCGGGGTCGAACCCCGCATGGTACGACCGTACGTGACTTAGGTACCAGACGTTTCAGGACACCGAGGGTTTTTCCCGGGTACTCCTAGTTCCTCCCTCCCGTCAATAATGGCATTGGATACAGTCAGTGATCAACATTTGAAAACTAACAATTGATTTCTCTTCCTACTTCTGTACTAGCGACCTCTTTAGATCGTGGCGCTTTGAGTTCGATTGAAGAAAAAAAAAGCGCGTGATATAGCATCCTGTATTATTGTTAGAACTAAACGTGAGAGAAATAAAGTGACCCCGTGATAAAACTGCTATACTGCTATCCTGTAACATGACTAAACCACTCTACTCCAGGCTATACCAGTACTATTCAGTCAAGACTCCCAATGCAGTAAAACGACGTTGAATGAAATCATAGTCTCACTCAATCCAAACTCATTTAAGGCAAATAAACATTTGATATGATATAATCTTATAGCCTACAAAGGCTACTTAATCTTAAGACGATGGATGTGGAGCGTGGAGTTCGAACTATTGGGGTAGACCGGATATGGTCCGTCCCCCGGGGCAAGTCTGTCACTTGCATGTTAGTCTATTCGTCACCCATGCGGATTGAAACTCGGCCCGCTGCTTTACTCAAAGAAAGCACGGCAGCCGCAATAGCAGCGCCATCCAGGACTCATTAGTCTGGAGTTAAAATCTATTAATAATTATGTTTAACAATTATATTGACCGCGGCGATGATTGTTATTAAATGTTTTAAAAATGATTTGTGTGAGTAATAGGTTTTCAAATGACACAGTTCTAGCCAATCAAATGTACGATGGATTATTTTATGTAATTTTGGTTTTGATTTTTAACACTTTATTGTCCATTTTTGTCGGGAAATTCATGGCCACAGCATCTGGGAAGGCGTAGTCGCAGCCTGCGGCGCGCCCAAACCCAACCTACCTAATATTAGTTGTGTGTTTTTGAAATTTTGCTGGGGGAGCAAACCGGAGTACCCGGAGAAAAACCCCGAGAGGTTGCCCGAGTCGAAAGTAAATAATATACGGAGAAACATAATGCCCAGATGTTGGATCAGTCAGGCCCCATTGGTTTCTGGCCTGTGGACAAGGCAAGTTAGTCCCGTCTTTGTCCACTCGGCCACAACGCTTGTTGTTGTTGTTGTTGTTGCAAAAGCCAGGACATATACATTGGCAGTGAGCACTGGCCATCTTACCGTTGTTATTAGTCTGATGGTTGTTTCAGTGTATAGTTTTCCATTATCTCCCATCCCCGCCAGCTAGGATCGTGTTTAGTCGTCTGAGCGTCAGACTGTGGGCGGCTCCAATCAAATCCTGTACTGGCCAGCGCCTTGAGCATCTTTTGAGATGTGAAAAGCGCTATATTAAAAGGATAAATTAATATAAAATAATAATAAAAGCGTTGTTTAATTTATTGAATTTATTGACGATTTTTACTGCGCACCAAGACTGGTACAGTGATGGTGTTCGAAGTGAACAGGATCGAGGATTGTAGCAGTGGGTATCTTTTATTGTTATCGTTCAAATGTCGTATTTATGCTGTTGATATGAACATCATTGCCATTGTTAGCATGTTATTATAAGTTATCATTACCAATCTCTAAACTCACCTCACGACTATGTTTACACTAATATTTCTTCTTTCCTCTTTTTCTTCTCTGAAATTGTCTGAACTTGACTTGTGTTCCATAGTGTAATCTGCTGCCACAGCGTTTGGTGACAGTTCTGTGAATTGGATTATAGATTCCTTTGTACAACATATCCCACTCATTCGTTGGTTCATAATTAAGTTCCTTTGTAGACCTACACCATATTTAATCAGAACATTGTTTTAATTTGCATTGCCGGCAAGCACGAGATTAAAATAAAGATGCCCAGTTCAAAGGATTTGTTTATATTTTTGGCGAAACTGAAATTATGCTAAACTTGGCGTTTTTTGTTATTACATTAAAAATTATAATACAGTGGACTTTTGTTTCCCAAACTGACTACTAAGTGTTGATTTTTCCTGTTTTTTTACCTCTGTAGGTAAACTTAGTTAGACTCGGTCCTAGCCAGGGACCACTTGACGCAGTTAAAAGAACTTAGAAACAAATGGGCTTACTGACTTATACCAAACCGTACTTATAAAAATAGGTTTAATCTTATTGTTTCCTCAATGGGTAACACTCATTGTGAATATTTAAATGATATACCACTCTGAATTGGTAATAATGAAGAACTTTAATTTGAACTCATTTGTAAAGTTGAACGAAATGCGTGGTCGTACATGTAATTTGGTTTAATGTCATTGTCATTTTAATCAATGTGAATGGTAGATTGAGACGTGGTTGTTTATTTATTAATTTATTAATGTATGTCTATTTATGTACGTCAAGTTTCTGCTGATAATGCCTGGTGCTCAAGATATCGTGTGATCAATAAAGATTGTAAATAAGAATTGTTGTTATTGTCACCTTCGCATTCTACTACTACTGCTACTACTACTACTACTACTACTACTACTACTACTACTACTACTACTACTACTACTACTACTACTACTACTAACTACTACTACTAACTACTACTACTACTACTACTACTACTACTACAAATAATAATAATAACAATAATGGATGCTACGTACGCGCTTTTCCCCAAATTACCAATCAGGTTCAAAGCGCGTAGAAACCCCTCGATGCGATGAATCGTCTTGTACCTAAGTCCCATAAGTGCGCGGGAATAGAACCCGCGACCTTTGGCATAGGAAACTGGCGATTGACCCGCTGCGCCATGAGGCCACCCCATCATTTAGTAGTAGTAGTAGTAGTAGTAGTAGTAGTAGTAGTAGTAGTAGTAGTAGTAAAATTATTATTATTATTATTATTATTATTATAATTAGGGGTTGCTTATGTTCGTGCATAGGCAGTACACGATTTGAAAGCTTCTAATTAGCGGCAGTTATCCCAAACCGTGACGTTGGCTACATTAGTTTGAAACTTTCACAGGATTATCTCCCGTCTACATTTCGCTCTTTTTCCACGAAGTAGACAAAATGTCAACATCAATCTGTCATGACGTCTGCAAAGCATAGTAGTCCCAACGTTCGCAATTGGGAGCTGACCGCAAATGGATGATATTTACTCTATTGTATTATTCTTGTTGTATTGGTATGAACAAATAAAATGGATGCCAAAGGTCACGAGGGCAAAGAACGGGGCCGTGTTGTTGTTGTTTTTAATGAAAGTTTGACAATTCAGATTTCTTTGAAAACTGGGGTAGAAAATTGTGTGATTTCTCTACTACTTTTCAGATATACAAATTAACTTCACACTATTATGCAATCAATAAAACAAAGAAAAGCTCACTTTTTGAATTCTTTGTATTAAATGAACAGATTTTAAACACAAAGAATTAAACCAGTTTCCTTTTTTAAACGTCTCGGTACGAATATATTCCAACATGGAAAATGAACATCACTGGAACAAAACGTGACTTGTGTATCTCTGAAGCTGCATTTGACTGGAGTAACGGTACACTTTCTATGCTATTAACTTTCCATGGGCTCATTTGATTTGTGTTGTAAATGGTAGAGTATTTATTACACACACACACACACGTACACACAGCCGAGGTTACACAGTATTATCATGACTTTCCCGAAACGCCACATACGTTGTGCTGACAATGGGTCATATTTCTTCCCCATTTTTAAGTACTTTGAAGTGTTCGAACCCTAACCCTAACACAGTCCTACCCTAACTGATCATTGTTCTGACGTCAAAACAAGCAGACATGTCAATACAAGTTATGTAGATGTTAACTGATTTGTCCAGATAACACTGTATAAGTGCACACACACACACACACACACACACACCCACACACACACACACACACACACACACACACACACACACACACCTTGCAAGCGAAACATTAAATTTTCCCCTAATTTTCGGTTCTGGCGCTGTAATGCGGCGGCCACGCATTACCTGAGAGAGTAACGCAACGCGAAATTCGCCCGAATGGATAAAAAATATTATCCAAGATCCAAAACGCTTTTTTTAATTGAAAAACCCCAGGGTTCACTGTTTGGAGACTTTGTCCACTGCAGCTGTCTCGCACCATGTCAAACTTTCACAGGATTACCGACGGAACTGAGGACCCAGCGAAATGGCCATGTGTATCTATGGCACAAATCCCCAAATGGCCATGTGTATCTATGGCACAAATCCCCAAATGGCCATGTGTATCTATGGCACAAATCCCCAAATGGCCATGTGTATCTATGGCACAAATCCCCAAATGGCCATGTGTATCTATGGCACAAATCCCCAAATGGCCATGTGTATCTATGGCACAAATCCCCAAATGGCCATGTGTATCTATGGCACAAATCCCCAAATGGCCATGTGTATCTATGGCACAAATCCCCAAATGGCCATGTGTATCTATGGCACAAATCCCCAAATGGCCATGTGTATCTATGGCACAAATCCCCAAATGGCCATGTGTATCTATGGCACAAATCCCCAAATGGCCATGTGTATCTATGGCACAAATCCCCAAATGGCCATGTGTATCTATGGCACAAATCCCCAAATGGCCATGTGTATCTATGGCACAAATCCCCAACTGCAAACCATTAGCTGCAGAGAAGAGGAGATCTTTTCTATCCTGTCCTCTTTCCTCAGGGTACTACATCTAACAAGGATTCTATCCCAGGTGCAGCTGTCAATAAACTCCGGTTCCATCTCTCTAGGCGAGACAACTCTACCACCTGTGTTTTACACAAACTTGTTGTCTCCCTTTCAAAGGATGATCTCCCTTCCAAATGTCTCTCGATCTGGGCCAAAGTAGTTGTAGTTAAAGTCCCTTCGCCCTCTCCCACACAATGGTTCTCGCTACGTTAGTGTGAAACTGTCACAGGACGTTCCTCTCCATTTCCCTCCCTTCCCTCCAGGTCCAAAATGTTGTTCACTGTGTGACGCTCTTTCAAAATAAAAAGAAATTTAAAAAGAACGCGAGGAGAATTAGAAAGCTATCGAGCTAGAGAAGCTTTTGACCTTTGAACGTGCTAGACAGGTGTCCCGTACGAATAGATATCCGTCTGTCTACATTTTTCTTATCTATGTAAATCACTCGGGGAAGGGGGAATGGGGAAAAGAAAGAAAGAAGAGACTATCGTATAGATAGATAATTATATGATCAATGGTTTGGATTCATTGTTCGTCTAGTTGCGTTACAAGACACAAATTCTGGTTGGCTGGAGTAGCAAGTACAAAACGAGATTCTCGAATTCTAATTGGTTGAATTAGCTAGTAACGAGAACTCGAACAAACCTTTTTGCAGACGGTGCTACAGAGCTAAACAAGAAACAAGGTTAGACACTGCTGCATATTTTAATTTTTTTATTTTTTATTTTCATATTTAATTAAAACAACAATTGTTTATCATTTATTAAATTTTTTTCCCTGTTTATATTATAATCATTTTATTGTTTTGGATATAATTTTACGTATGGTTTATTTATACTTGTTTTCTCTTATCTTCTCTCTCTCCATCTCCCCCTCTCTCTTTCTTTCTTTCCTATTTTGATGATTTTATAATTATGTCGTAACTATTTATTTCTTTATAAGATTTTTACGTTATTTTCTTTGATGTAGGCCTAGTATTTCAAATTTATCTATGCTTTTTTTGGGTCTTTCTTTTCTTTTCTCCTGTCTTTTCTTTTCTTTTCTATTCTTTCTTTCTTTCTTCGAACCTCGTGGTGGGCATGATAACAGTGGCCATTTTAAAAGGGTCCGTCATAGCAGTGTTATTGCTCTGGTGGTTCAGTGTTGATTTAGATCCATATCCCTCCTATCCCTTCGTCCCTGTCATCGTTATCTTCGTCTGTCATATCGCCAATGGTGGATAAGGAGGTTACACTTCAAGGTCCATTCATTCAATCATTGTTTTTATTTGATATTTGTATGTAATATCTATCTATCTATCTATCTATCTATCTATCTATCTATCTATCTATCTATCTATCTATCTATCTATCTATCTATCTATCTATCTATCTATCTATCTATCTATCTATCTATCTATCTATCTATCTATCTATCTATTTAGAGAGAGAGAGCGAGAGAGAGAGAGAGAGAAAGAGAGAGAGAGAGAGAGAGAGAGAGAGAGAGAGAGAGAGAGAGAGAGAGAGAGTAAACTCCTTGTTTCTGAGAACATGCAAAAACACTGTTTAAAATTGACGGAAACATCGGAAATATGCTTCAAGGGTTAGGGTAAGGGTTAGTTAAAGATCTATCCCAAGCCCTTGCACTAACCCTTTTCTCTAGAAAAATGCACCTTTTCTGTCCCCAAAACCCATTTGCCTCCTTGGATTCTTAAATTGTATGAAACCAAGTGAGGACACTATCCGGCGTCAATAAACGGTTCGAAAACATTCTCAAACGGTTCATAAAAGTCAGTTGACCTAGAAACAAATACAGCGTGACCTAATTCGTCGCCTAGAGGAGACGAAATTTACTTTTTCTTGCGTTTTCAAAGTTACTTTGGAACTGGAGACATTCGCATGTTCCCAGATAGCAAAACTGTGTTCCCAGATGACCGTACAAAGACAAATATGCCTTGTTTCTGGAGACATTTATAAGACTATATATATATATATATATATATATATATATATATATATATATATATATTATATATATATATATATATATATATATATATATATATATATATATATATATATATATATATATATATATGTCAGCACGGCATCACTGGGCGAAAGTCTTCTACACAGAAGTCACCGGCCAGGACGGAGGAACCTGATGTTACTACAGGTTCAACGACCACGTGCTCGGGGCCAACGCGAGCCACACTGTATTCGTGTGGCCAACAGCCTAAAGAGGATTGAGCCCTGTCAGATCTTTCTTGCCCAAGACACACTGTATGATGAATAAAACCATTTACTCCATACCGGATCGGTCGTCGCCCGGATCAACAAGGGCCACGCCTTCCGTTGGCCACCAGGACGGAGGCGATAAATGTGCTACTGATGGACAACTTAGCAAGATCCGCACCAGAAATTACATCGTCATAGGAACCTGGAATGTCAGGACCCTAAATGCGGAGGAAAATTTAGAAGAACTGGCCCACGAGATAGACCACTATCGATGGAACGTTTTAGGGATCAGCGAACTGCGCTGGAAAGGCATAGGCGAATCAACGACCGACAAAGGCCACAAGCTTTATTTCAGCGGTAGAGATGACAGGCACGAACACGGAGTTGGATTCTTGGTCCACAAGAACATTCTAGCCACTGTCATGGGTTGTCGCCCAGTCTCCAGTAGACTCATTACCATCCGTCTGAGAGCAGCCACTTTCAATATCACCATCATCCAGGCCTATGCCCCAACATCAGACTATGACGACAGCGAAGTGGAGGATTTTTATGAAAATCTACAGGCGGTCCTTGACCAAGTGCCAAAGAAGGACATAGTCATAGTGGAAGGCGACTGGAATGCCAAGGTTGGCCAACATGCGCACCACAACTGGGGAGACACATGTTGACCCCACTGCAACAACGAGACAAATGACAGGGGTCTGAGACTGTTGGAGTTTGCCAGATACAACAATCTGATACTGGCAAACACGCTTGGTCGCCACAAAAAATCCAGACGATGGACCCGGCACAGTCCCGGCGGGGAGCATCACAACCAAATAGACTACATCATGGCCAAGAAACGCTTCAGATTAAGCATCAACATTGGCAGGACACGCACGTTTCCAGGAGCAGACATCGGAAGTGACCACGATCTCGTGATGATGTCTTTTCGACTTCACTTGAAGAGAGTAAACACAGCAAAGTGCACCAGACTGAAGTTCGACCTGGACAAACTGCAAAACCCGGAGGTGGCAGAAATATTTCAGGCCACAACTGGAGGGAATTTTGCACCACTGGGAGACCGAAAAAGAGGTGGGAGGACAACATTCGAGAATAGACTGGTTTGACACTGAGCGAAACAATCAGGGTTGGTGAGGATAGGGAAAAATGGAGTACGCTGGTTAAATGAAAATCTGTGGTGCCCCTACGACCTCCGAGTTACGGGATAGGATAGGATAGGATAGGATAGGATAGGATAGGATAGGTATGTAATATTTGTTTATACTTCTTTCTTTCATCTTTTTAAATTTTATTTTATTTTTTTTTCCTTTCTTTCTTTAGGTTTAAAAAATATATTTATTTTATTTTCTGTCCTGTAATTGAACCATTTTACTTCATGTATTTATTTAATATTCGTTCTTTTGTGTTTTATTGCATTTTTGGCAAAGATTTGAGGCTTGAGTTAGATCCTGTATCTACCAGCGCCTTGAGCAGCTCTTGAGCTGGAAAAGCGCTATATAAGAATGATTAAATAAAAAAAATAATAAAGAAATAAACTCATGATGCCCCGTCACTGGACGCTGTGAGCAGGATCACCTCAAATTAGATATAATACATAATAAAAAAATACCAAGTGCCGTCAGAGATCAGCAGTTAGGTTGCACTATTTGTAAGGATGTCACTACGGTTGATTTTATGCAAATGCACTGCACTGAGCGAAGCCATCAAGGTTGCTGAGGACAGAGAAAGATGGAGTATTCTGGTTAAACGATCATCTGTGGTGCCCCTACGACCTCCGAGTAACGGGACAGGATAGGACTACTATTTACGAACGGTGTCAGCAATGTTTAACAGGGATTTAATTTTCAACCACACTGTTTAATTATGATATAATTAGCGAATCATTTGCGGTTCTTCCATTCGGTCGTGAGAACAAAACAGGTGGGTTGTCTTAAAGTATGTCTGACGTCCAAAACCAAGCTATAACTGTATCTAGGACACAACGAGGAGCGTTCATACACATAGGACAATCTAAAACCAAATTTATGGAATACACACATAGATGACCAGCAGTACGCAAAACTAAAAGGTCTGGCTTTCTCTGACATAAAAACTGTACAAATGATACGTCTAGGTCAGGTCAGTCTGTCAACTCTCACGATTTCTTATCGTGCATGCAGCGACCTATTTCTAAGTCATGCATGCTGACCTGTTGATATACATGTACAATACCAAAGTAAATACTAATGTTGAAAAGGAATGGTAGTTATGGAATTCCCTTTGTAAAATATTTATTTGCGATTTTTGTTCTGTGTTTTTTTTTTAAAAACCACTTTTAGCTAAATAATCCTTATTGAGAAGCATATTTTATAAACAATCATTTGTTTGCAAACAATGTAAGATTTCTCTAAATAATATATTTTATCCATAAATAACTTATTATTTACCTAAACAATACAATGTTTACGTAAATAAATCATGACATAGGTAAATGATGGATTGTTGTTAAATAAGGAATTATTTACCTAAACAATGCATTATTTAGCAGATTGTTTTAAATGATGTATTATTTAGAAATGTTTCTAAATAATGATTAGTTTACCTATATAATGCATTATTTTGCAAAATTTACGGAAATAAGTATTATTTAGAAGATGTTGATAAATAATGCATTATTTACGCAAATAATTAATTATTTAAGGGCTGCAATTTTCAAGAGGGACTCCAGAATTCGCTTGAAAACGTGGTCTTTATACTTTGACTGCTTTCTAGTGTGTTAATTATTTATTTTTCAACATAAATCACTCCACAAATTTGAAGATAAAACGTATTTAACCTCCCGAACACAAACTAAAGGTCAAGGTCAGTTTTGTGCGGAAGTTTTCAGTTTTTGAATATCTTCGTCAGAAGAAAAAAAGCTTTCTTTTTGTATTTGTTCACCCAGAAACTGTGTTGAGAATGTTTCCGTTTTATTGTTTTTTTTTTAGTCCAGTAATGTTTTAGTTTCAAACAGAAGGTTTCAGCTTATTCGAAACTACCAGGGGTTTGCAGGTCGGACTGACAAGAAATATGGCAGAAGTACTCTGAAGGCAATGACGCCAATGCAGAAATAATGATGGATCCCTCTTTTCCGGAACCGTTACCGTTGCAGTTTTGTATATTAATACTGTTGCGAATAAATAAAAATAGAGTGAAAAAAGCAGTTATCTCATTTAAAATAGCCAAACAGCGTAAAATCACGAGTTTGCGATTTTCTTTATCACTACAACATAACCTCACAGAATCCCTTTTGCAGTTCCTAAACAATTAATTGTTTACATAAATTATGCACTATGTAGCAACATTTTCTAAATAATACATTATTTAGCAAATTCTGCTAAATAATGCATTATATAGGTAAACAAATCATTATATAGAAACATTTCTAAATAATGCATTAATTAACACAATCTGTTAAATAATGAATTATATAAGTAAATAATTCCTTATTTAGCAAATATGCTTTATTTACCTATATCATGATTCGTTTACCTAAACAATAAATTGTTTCCTGTCCTATCATATACCGTAACTCGAAAGTCGTTGGGGCACCACGATGATCGTTTAACCAGCGTACTCCATCTTTCTATGTTCTCAGCAACCCTCATGGCATCGCTCAGTGTCCAAGCAGTCCATTCTCGAATATTGTCTTCTTACTACTTTATCTGTCTTCCTCTTCTTCTGCCTCCTTGCACCGTGCCTTGCAGGATGGTCTTTGCAAGTTCTGATGCTCTGGCGACGTGGCCATACCATCGGAGTTTCCATTTATTCACCACTGTGAGCAGGCCATCGTGTTGTCTAATGGCTTGTGTGATGGTCTGTCGGACTTCGTCGTTGGTGATGTGCTTCTTGTTCTTCTGTAAGGCACATACCTTGCTTTGAATCGTGGAGACCTTGGGCTGTTTAACACTTGTTTCACAGTCGTGTAAACTTTCTTGGTGTTACTCTTGTTCAGACTGTTCTCTATTTCCTGGTATTGATTTTATATCCAGTTCTCCTTTGCTGTGCGCATGCCTTTTCGGATTTCCTAGTATATTTTTCGGTAGGCATCAGCTCCCTGTGAGGTGTTTCTTTTCTTTTTAATCGCTCTTCGTTTGTCACACAGGTCCAAAAGTTCAGGTGTGATCCACGGTTTCTTCTTTGGGCGGTGCTTGCCAACGATCTCAGTGGCGGCACTTGTCACAGCTGAGTTGAAGGTGGTGGTCATGGTGTTGACATCTTCTTCACCAGCACCCAAAATGAGCAGTAGTTCACATTTTCCTACATTTGTGGCTTGGAATAATTCTGTTAGCTCCTGGTCTTGCAGTTTGTCCAGGTCGAACTTCAGTCTGGTGCACTTTGCTGTGTTTGCTATCTTCAATTGGTGCCGGAAAGAAATCACGAGGCCGTGGTCACTTCCAATGTCTGCTCCTGGCGCTTGATCTGAAGTGTTTCTTGACAATAATGTAATCAATCTGGTTGTGATGCTCCTAGCTGGGACTGTGCCAGGTCCATCGTCTGGATTTTTTGTGGGGACCAAGAGTGTTTGCCAGTATCAAAATTTTGTATCTGGCAAATTCCAAGAGTCGCAGACCTCTGTCAATTGTCTCGTTGTTGCAGTGGGGTCTACATGTGTCTCCCCAGTTGTGGTACGCAGGTTTCTTGCGTTATAACCATGTCCTTCTTCGGCACTTGGTCAAGGACAGCCTGCAGATGTTCATAGAAATCCTAGATTTCGCTGTCATCATAGTTGGATGTTGGAGGCCTTGATGATCGTGATATTGAAAGGGACTGCTCTCAGACAGGTTCCATCTATAGTGGTCCAGCTTGGGGGCCAGTTCTTCTAATTTTCCCTCTGCAGGTGTTTAGGTCAGTAATAACTTAGTTATGGAGAAAATATATTATTTAGAGAATTCTTACATTGTTTGGAAACAAATAATTACTTAGAAATATGCTTCTAAATAAAGACTATTTAGCTGAAAGTGGTGAAAATAAAATAATATTTTACAAAGTGAATTCCGTACTCAGTGTCATGTTCTGTAACTTATTTCACAGCATAATTATTGTGATTCCGTATTAAGTTAAGTTAGTGTTGCGATAGTGCTGGAGGAGAGGGTGGAGGAAGGAAGGGGATATGAGGAGAGGGAGTGGGATATAAACAAACGTTGATAATCTTCTAATCGCAGACCTTTCTAAGTCGAAAACATTATATATTAAAATTATCTTCAAATTTCTCCTTGATGATGATGAGGAGGAGGAGGATAAGGAGAAAGATGATGAGGATGACGATGATGATAAGAATAAGGAGGAGAATGTTAACTACTACGACGACAAACTTGAAGGTCGCAGGCAATGGTATTGCTCATGACTATACCTCCTGCTGCAGCTGCAGATGGTGACGATGATTCCCCCGTTGGGGTGCCAGGGGTTTCAGTATAAATAATATCCCCACTTTCTGGAAATTTAGTGCTTTAAATTCCCACGGTCGCTGTCTTTCTCATTTGCTCTTTCTCATTCCTGCTCTCTTCTATCAATCTGCTATACTATCTTCTTCTTCGCTAGACCAGTCACCTACCGTTTTTCTTGAAAACTCTTCCGGGACAAGACTCCTTGTTTGTGTATGAGGTCTGTTGGATCAGCTTGGGAATATTGGACGCTTTCTGCCAGGTGGTCACTAGGGCTTCCTACGATGTTATTATTTAGCAATGTAGGCATTTTATATGTATGTGTTTTGTTGATAATTTTTAATGATGTTTGTATTCTATTTTGTTTTTATAAACGGGGGTTCGATAAATTAGAGTATAGCCTCAGCGTCCCCTGCGTGGGATGTCTTTATAGTAAAGTGACTGGCTGGTGGAGAGCCTTCAGTTTTACCACTAGGGTTGTTCCAGCAGATCTTTTATGCGGATCAGGGCTTGTCCGGTCCTGATTTGGCTCGGAAGAGTCCGCTGGACCTAAAGCAATAATCATGTAATGTAATGTAATGTAAGGTGATGATGATGATGATGATGATGATGATGATGATGATGATGATGAGGAGGAGGAGGAGGAGTAGAAAGGGGAAGACTACGATGACCACAAAGGCAATAGAAATCTTCCTAAAATTGGTTCTAGACGCAGTCCATCTAACAAATTTTGAAATATAGGAATCCGATTTCCTTTTGTGTCTTCCTCTTTATGTAGCTTTAGTGTGTGTGTGTGTGTGTGTGTGTGTGTGTGTGTGTGTGTGTGTGTGTGTGTGCGCGTGCGTGTGTATGTGTGTGTGTTTGTATGGTGGTCATTGTCTTTTCATTTGGATGGAACAGACATACAAATAAATAAATATTTCTTTATGTCTCAAGTTTGAAAGATAAATATGTGGTGTGGTAAGTGTCTGTGTTGGTTACAGATCGCCGCGTTTTGACACTGCTTTATGAAAGAGGAGTGTCAAACATGCATCCAGTATTGCTATTTTGTATTGATGTTTGCAGGATGTGGAATTTATTGGTTGTGGCTGCCATGATGGCTGGCGCTCAGGCCTACATTCAGTTGGCACCTGTGTCGTACGTCAGGCTGCAGGATCGTGCAGGCGGCCTGACACTGAACTCTTCCACGAACAACCAGTTGTGCTGGGATGACGGTACCAACTTACTGTATACCATTGGTAAGATTCACACCCTATAGTCACGTTTTTACGTCACGTCCTGTGGTTACGTCACATTCTCTGGTTACGTCACATCATGTGTGTTGGTTGGTGGAGTTGGCGACTTTGTTTTTTTAATGTAAAGGGGGAGGGTTACACAGCTGTTGCTGCTGCTGCTGATACTGATTATAATGATGATGATAAGGATGATAATGATGGTGATGATAATTAGGATGATGATGATAATAATGACTATGATAATGGTGATAATGATGATAATGAGGATGGTGATGGTTATGATGAGGATGATGCTGGTGATGATGATGATGAGGATGATGATAATAATAAATGCTAGACCATAACAGGTGCTGGTTCCCTCGGGAGCAAACGCACACACTCACACACACAAATACACACACACACACATACAAACATACACACACATACCCTGTATTTTAAACAGTAAAGAAGATGAAGGAGAAACGGGAGAAGAAGAAAGAGGAAGAGGATGACTATGAACAAATTATCCCCGGACTTTAAAGATCCTGATGCTCATGTCCTAGGCGGGTGAGTGCCGGTTATATAAATACGAAAATTTAGGCACCAGACAATGCAAGTAGATGCCTCGGATGGCTTGAGTTATTCATATCAGATGATCTCATGACTAGGGTTATGTAACCTTTGAATGTGGGTCACAAAAAGTGCTGCCATCGCGTTACAGTTATAAGGCACGATGATTACGTTAGTCGATTTGAATAAGTTTGGTTTAACCTTGGAGACACATTCCAAACTTTAACCAAAATCCCTCCAGTATTTTGGGGAAAATGGGATTTTTTTAACAAACCGACGCCACTATGATGAGATCACCTGATATGAATTTTTGTGTCATCTGGTATGGTTCACTAGTTTCTAACTGAATACCAAGTTTCAAAGAAACTCGTCCATTAGTTTCAGAGAAAAGTCCGCAAAATAAATAACTAAATTAAAATTAAAACGTCACCATAGTTACGTCATTAAATATGCATACGTTTTGATTGGACAACACGATGACCTGCTCACACTGGTGAAAAAACGTAAACTCCTATGGTATGGCCACGTCACCAGATCATCAGGTCTTGCAAAGACCATCCTGCAAGGCACAGTGCAAGTAGGTAGAAGAAGAGGGAGACCGAAAAAGAGGTGGGAGGACAACATTCTAGAATGGACTGGTTTGACACTGAGCGAAACAATCAGGGTTGCTGAGGACAGGGAAAGATGGAGTACGCTGGTTAAACGATCATCTGTGGTGCCCCTACGACCTCCGAGTTATGGGATAGGATAGGATAGGAATAGGACGTTTTGATTTAGGTTCAACACATCTGTGCACCCTCATTACATACAAAGTTTAAAGAATTTTTTTTTAAGGAGACATCGTCATTATTATATCATTCGATTTTCATAAGTTTGGTTTTACGTTGGAGGCAGAGGTAAAGTCTAAGTATATACCAAACTTGAACTAAATCTGTCCAGTAGTTTGGGAAGAAATAGGATTACAAAATACTAGAACAAAGTATGGCGTCACCGTGATGACGGCACTCGATGATGTCACTCAGTATACCATAGTTTTGTTTAAGGTTTATGGTCTCTGTACACTCTAATTACATACAAAGTTTTAAAAAATTTCTTTAAAGAATAACAAAAGACGTTACGATGACAACCTTATTGGATTTGCAAAAGTTTGATTTTACCATGGTGGCACAAGTAAAGTCTAAGTACCGCTTGTATCTGGACACGCGAGCGCCAATGCCTGTGACGCGTCTCCCTTTGGTTATCTATATTCCTGTGGTACATACCAAATTTGAACCAAATACCGCCAATAATTTGGGAGAAAATAGGATTAGAAAAAGCATACCAAAACTAAACAAATGATGACGTCACAATGATGACTTCACCCGATGTGCATACTTTTTGTCAGTTTCAAAGAAATCCTCCATTAGTTTCAGAGAAAATTGCGCAAATGTCACTCTCCGTATGCCGGACGGACAAAGCCAAAAACAATAGTTCCAGAGCTTTACTGTTCGGGATCTAATAATGATAATAATAATAATAATAATAATAATAATAATAATAATAATAATAATAATAATAATAATAATAATAATAATAATAATAATAATAATAATAATAATAATATCTCTCCTCCATTCCACAGCCAAGGAGCCTGGCAAATTGACAACTTTCCTCGTCAATACTGATGGCTCTCTCGCATCGCAGACGACAATCAATTTGCAGCCGATTATCAACGGGGAGCCACAAGCCATCGAGTTTTGCCGGTGACGTTTAAAACTTGACTAAAATCTAATTATTGTTTCAAAGGAGTTCAGTATTAACTAACTTGTGTGTGTGTGGGGGGGTGGGGTGAGTGTGTGTGTGTGTGGGGGGGGGGGTGAGTGTGTGTGTGTGTTTTGTGTGTGTATTGCCAGGCACAATTCAATCCAATAATTTATTTTAATGTGTGTTCACATCCATGGGATTTTAGACCATGCAGTCATTCTCACACATGGACACACAACCATAGAATCAAATCTAACAATTTAAAGTTGAACTATAACCATAAAAACTATGTAACAGTAAGTTTTGTTAACAACTGCAGACGTGTAAATTATACGGGCAATATCTATTATTGCCGGATTATGCAACAAAAATAATGTGAATGGATTTTTGAATATTTACAATGACATAGGCCCCTACGTTTCTTAATACACCAGCACCAAAGTAGGACATTCTTATGAAATATGTTTAACAGATATAAGTTGTAGACAGATACAAAATTACGTCTTTTGAAAAATTGATGTTCCATGAATTTACTATCAGTTTATTAATTAGTTTACCTTATGTCTTGGACAAGGAAAGTGATTAACCTTTCTATTTCTAGATAAATTAGAATTAAATATTTTTCCCAAACGATAATTCACATTGCACTCTGTCTCCTGTGCTGTGGTCCTATTTCCAGAAGCGCCATGAGCATGTTCCTGTGACTTGGAGTGGTGCGCCAGACTTTGGATTAGATTTGATTGGATGAGCATGAACTGTATCCATGTATACTTGCTCTTTGCCATTGTCCATGTGTGAAAATAAAGTGGTCTAAACTTACATGCATGTAAAGAGGCGTTAAAATAAAATATTGAATTGAATTGAAGTCATCATAATCATCATCATCATCATTATTATCATCATCACCATCATCATCGTTCATTGTCTTCGCCATCATCATCATCATCATCATCATCACCATCATCATCATCATCATCATCATCACTTTCAGACACAACCAGCCCAGGTCATCATCATTGTTGTCATCATCATTGTTGTCATCATCATTGTTGTCATCATCATTGTCCTCGCCATCATCATCATCATCATCATCATCACTTTCAGACACAACCAGCCTAGGTCATCATCATTATCATCATCGTTGTCGCCGTCATCATTATCATCATCAGCACCACCATCATCATCATCCCCATCATCATCGCCACCATCATCATCATTATCATCGCCGCCATCATCATAATTGGTATTTTGATCCTTTTCAGGCCCAACCAGCCCGGGTCTACAGCCAGAGTGGCCATCGCTTTTGACGACCCCACCGACCCCAGCCAGCCTGGCACCATCCGGCTGTATGCCCCTCTCACTGCTGGCAGCACCAACCTACAGTTCATCACTGACTTCTCAGGTCTGCGCACAGCGTCTTTAGTAGAATGGTTATCTTGATCTTGTTCTTGTTAATAATTGTACTAAGTAAACAGTAAACAGTAAACTTTATTGTCCAAATCTTCACAAAATGGAAAAATGGCTTCCAGCACCCAAGAAAAGAAAGTAGTATGTTAACTAGGTATACGACTGTGAAATACATCGGCTGGTTGGTTGGATGGGAGCTGCGGACATAGAGAAGGTACCTATAATTTTCATGGGATAATACTTAGTCTGCACAGTTTAATAAACCTAATTCAAAGGCTTTGTTTACTTTTGGCGAACACGGGTTTACCCTGAACTTTGTATTGGTGTATTGGTGTAACATTAAACAACGAGAAAGTGGGCTTTCCTTGCTCCAATCAACCGCTACAGTTTGAATTTTCCATTTTGCTTCTGACAGGGAGTGAGCTCCCCTGTTTTAACGCTACATCGATACCAAAGCCGTATCACCTTTTAACCTATTTCTTAGTGAACTACGCGATTTGAAGATTGGGGTCTGGTGTAGGGTAGGAACTATTTTATCAACGTAAAACAAAAAAACCTTACGAGCAATGTTGTTTTTACGGGTTGTGTCTCTTACCGGCTTTGGTAGATGCTATTTTTAGCTCCAGAATGGTGGCTGGTTAGCCAACGGCTGTTGCTATTAATAGGCCCAAAAACTAGGGAATGTATTCATTTTAAAATAACTAAACTTTCAAAAAAGTGATATTTTGTTTGTATTAAGCTTAAATTTTAGTGGGACAACACTCATTGTGAATGTTAAAACGATCCGGTTTCTTATGCCGAAGGTCGCGGGTTAGGTTCCCGCTTAGGGGCAAACTTACGAGATTTAGTTACTGTTCTATTGAGGTCAGCGAAAGTTTTCTGCGGAATCGCGACTCCGGTTTTTCCTCCTTCCATTGAACAAATGGCATTGGCTGCAGTCAATCTAAAATTGTACAAAATAAAATTCAATGTCGAATCCCATCTTCTAATAGCGCTCTCCCTGCCTTTACACCGTATGTCTGAGTGATAGATGTGTGTTTGATTTGTATGTGGAACATGTGAGCGTGTACGTTGCTACAGATCGCCGCTCTTTGAAACTGATTGATGATTTGGGAAAAAGCGCGTATAAAGCATCCATTATTTAAAAAAAATATTATTATTATTATTATTATTATTATTATTATTATTATTATTATTATTATTATTATTATTATTATTATTATTATTATTCAACCATCTCTCTCCAACACTCTTCAACATCTTTCTAGAGCGCATCATGTCAGAATGATGCCCTTGCAGATCATGAAGGCACAGTCAGCACAGGGCAATCTCCAACCTTCCTTTTGCGGATGACATTTGTGACGGTGGGTCTATTGTTATTGGGCTCTGCACAATGGAATGCGATTACCCACTCGTCTTTTGCTGCGGGGATCGGCTAGTATAATCACCCTGTGACTAATCTTAATACATTTATATGTGTAGACCGGTCTGTGTGCGGATAGGGTTACAGAGATAGGGAGAAAATGGTAAAAGATTCACTGACACACTGGCTCTCACACGGCTATGAAACATAGGTAGTCCAGCCACTTGTTAACAGTAAATATTTATTTCCTCTACTCTATACATAATTCTCTAAACACTCTATTAACTTAAATGTCCACATTCACTTCGAATAGTTTGCTCCTTGATGGGTCTATGCTGTTACAGTTCTTGATACTTCTTACTGTCTCATCATTGGGCTATTTTTTCTGGTTTGCCTAACGTTCGTTTCAGGAGAGTGGACTACCGCACAGTCCTTCTAGAACAGTGTGTGTGCACGTTTTCTGTGTCACTTAGCTGATTCGTTGAGGTGTGGTGATGGTGTCTCTTCCTGGATGATTGACTATTGGACTATCGGAGCTCAGTGCTCGATTTCCCACTACAGGCTGAATGTCAGAGTGGACTCTCAGTGGTCTATCTCCTGCATCGGACCAACAAGCCTGCTCATCTGCAAAACATAAGACGAGTTTCTGCAACATCTTGTTTAAAACGGGTGTGCAGAGCGTCTCACTGATGGCAGAAACAGCCCTCAGTGATCGCTCCACTTATACGAACAAGGGACGATCAACTTCTATGTCCGTGTTCCACTGGAATCTCCAACATAATTCCTATACATATAAATACATCATGGCTAAACTAAACACATGGAGAAGTAAGTAACAAGATACACATTCTCCGGTACAGCCATTGGTCTACAATAATACACATAGGAGAAACATCAGTTGGACAGTTGAGGCTACCTCGTGGTTTCGCAAACGGGTCGCGGGTCAGCCACGTGGTCAAGCAAAGTTTGACTAATATTCACATTGATAAAACATGGCAAGACTTCACAAGCATATTACAACAATATTATCAATAAATCTTGATAAAACAAAAGATTGATCATTTACCTTTTCGACACTGTTAGGCTGTGGCTATACTGCGATGAATGAATTTCACCCGTCACCTGCTAGTCTTATGAGAGATCTTTCAGCGTGCGTCCGTCTCGGTTCAGATTTAAACAAAGAATGACCCCCTAGCCTTGTGATCAGCCAAAGCCCGCGAATCGAGTCATACCTGAGCGCCCTCAGGCGGGGTTGGCTGGATCTACGCCAGCAGGCTTATGCTACAGCTTACATATGCTTAGCACACAACTGACTTGTGTCGTCTGCTATGCAGCGACTTTAATTTACAAAAGCTACAGCAGGCTGAACTATTTAAGGCGAGAAACCTTAGTGCAGGGTCTAAATAGCCTATTGTGACAACATTGATGGATTGGCTGGAGAGGAACAAAAACTTGAACCGCTGGTACACAGGCTTGACACCACCTCCAGACACTTTGGAATGGAAATAAGCGCAGAGAAGACCAACATGACGACCAACAACAGCAATGGACATCAAAGTCCAAGGCCAATTCCTCAACACAGTGCATAGCTCCAAATATTTAGGGGCAGTTGTATCAGACAATGGGTCCCGACAGGAAGTCCTCTCCAGGATCGCACAAACAACTGCTGCCCTAACAAGACTGAAGCCCATTTGGAAAGACAGGACCATCAGTCTACACCCCAAGGTAAGGCTGCTGCGCCCCCTTGTTATCTCCATCTTTCTATACTCTTGCAAAACATGGACCCTCACAGCAGACCTAAAACGAAGAATACAAAGCATGGAGACGAGGTGCTACAGAATACTTCTGGGCATTTCCTATACCCAACACATCTCCAACGGCGAAGTCCGACAAACCATCATACAAGCCATTGGGCAACACGATGACCTGCTCACAGTGGTGAAAAAACGGAAACTCTGATGGTATAGCCACATCACCAGAGCATCCGGCTGTGCAAAGACTATACTGCAAGGCACGGTGCAAGGAGGCAGAAGAAGAGGGAGACAGAAAAAGAGATGGGAAGACAACATTTGAGAATAAACTGGCTTGACACCGAATGAAGCCATAAGGATTGCTGAGGACAGAGAAAGATGGAGTATGCTGGTTTAACGATCATCTGTGATGCCCCCAACAACTTTCGAGTTACAAGATAGGATAGGATAGGATTAGTAGTAGTAGTAGTAGTAGTAGTAGTAGTAGTAGTAGTAGTAGTAGTAGCAGTAGTAGTAGTAGTAGTAGTAGTAGTAGTAGTAGTAGTAGTAGTAGTAGTAGTAGTAGTAGTAGTAGTAGTAGGTTTACTATGTCGGTTCTACCAGAAAGTGAATGGCTGAAAAGAGTTTTAAAAGCTGGCTGCAAAACATACAAACAACTAAAGTAATCCATAAAATCTTTTTTTTTTGTTGATTGCAGCGGGGTCGAACCCTGTAGATATGGTATTTGCACAAGACTGCACACGTCTGGTGGTGGTTAACACTGGCCGTCCCTTCCGACAGCAGAGCGCTGTCAACGACCCTCCGGGCACTGTCCAGGTCGCGTCCCTCCCCGCCGTCCTCACCTCCGACAGCATCATCTCCGTGGACGAGATCGTGCTATGCTCCTTCTTGGAAGATCCAGACGGTTCCGACGCCAGCACTGTGCCGTGAGTAGAGCCTGTACACTTAGCCTAGATAGTGTTGTCATAGAATACTTTATTAATCCACAGTATTGAGGTAAAAGCTGTCAAATAAACCTGTATTTTATTTTTAGTTCCCAAGCGTAGCTGGGGAACTATTGCATTTGGCTTTGGCCGTCCGGCGTCCGGTGTCCGGTTATCACCTTTTCGCACTTTTGTCTGAAACTAGGGGGCTCCATTATTTAACCTATTGATTGGTAGGTAAATACTTACTTCTCGATAGAATTACGGTTGCCAAAACAATTTTCTTCTCTTACGCTGATCGTGAAGATAGTAGATAACTTTAAATCGACCAGCGTTCGTAGTAGTTCGTAGTGATTAGGTCTGCTTTTGCTTTCAGATGTAAAATGGTGGAGGAGTTTGTGGTTCCGATTGAGATTTTTAATATAAGTTTTGCATTATGTTTGCTGATGCCCTGTATGCACTTGTACTATGATTTGCTTGTATGTTTTTAGTGTTTTTGTCTTTATGACCCTGTTTTTGTACTGCCGTGGTTTAATTGTGTGCTTGTACGTCCTTTCGCGCTTTGTATGTATGGCTGTTGTTGATGTCTTGCTTTGGGTATGCTTTGCTTGTTTGCTGATGTTGGTTTTAATTATCGTGCTTTCTAAGTACTGCATGTATGTGTAACTGGATGTAATTGTAAAGCGCCTTGGGCATTTGTATGAACACGCGCTATATCAAATATACATTATTATTATTATTATTATTATTATTATTATTATTATTATTATTATTATTATTATTATTATTATTATTATTATTATGGCTAGGTTTCAAGTGTTTCCTACGAGCATGGTAAAGATGTAAATTCAATTTTATAAATGTGCACACCCTATAAACAATGAATAACTGACTAATTATGAATGAACTCGAGCAGCCCTTAGTTTAGGTGAACCCTTTACGACTAGGTTCGTAGGCCTAAACGGGCTTGTTAGTAGGCTAGAGTTGGCAATGAACAATAAAAACTCTCTATTTTGTGGGGTTTGTTTGTTTGCTTGTTTTTAAAGGAGACGAAATAAAGCTACTAATGCTCTGTCCTAAACTTCAACTAAACTTTCGTTGGAAAAAGTGTCTGTTTTAGCCAGTGATGAACCAAATCTAAAGACTCGTGCGTTTTCTAGGAAAACAACTTCCGGAAATCAGAAAGTTACGATGGCATTTACCTCCCCTGAAAAAGGACAAACAAACTTTCTTCTGCAACTAAAGGCGCTGCTGCTTCAGAACCGCAGGCACGGAGAAAAATTCGAAAGGATTTCCCCCATTGCATAGCCGGAAACGAAAGGTATCACTACGAACCAAGTTTTTCTGGTCGATCTAAAGTTGTGTAATCACGATTCGTCTAAATGAAGAAAATTCCTCATTTTTACTCAGCGAAGTTTTCTGTGTGTTATCAAAATGATAACCAACAACACCAATGGCATCAACACTGACATCAAAGTCCAAGGCCAGTCTCTCAACACAGCGGATAGATTCAAATATTTAGGAGCCATTGTATCAGGCAATGGGTCCCGACAGGAAGTCCTCTCCTGGATCGCACAAACAGCTGCTGCCCTGACAAGGTTGAAGTCCTTTTAGAAAGACAGAACCATCAGTCTACACTCCAAGATAAGGTTACTGCGCTCCCTTGTCATCCCCATCTTCCTATACGCTTGCTAAACATGGACCATCACAGCAGATCTACAAAAAAGATGGAGATGAGGTGCTACAGAAGACTTCTGGGCATTTCCTTTATTCAGCACATCACCATTGACGAAGTCCGACAGATCATCACACAAGCCATTGGACAACATGATGACATACTCACAGTGGTGAAGAAACGGAAACTCCGATGGTATGGCCACGTCACCAGAGCATCAGGCCTTGCAAAGACCATCCTGCAAGGCACGGTGCAAGGAGGCAGAAGAAGAGGGAGACAGAAAAAGAGGGTGGAGGATACAATTCGAGAATGGACTGGCTTGACACTGAGCAAAGCTATGATGGTTGCTGAGGACAGAGAAAGATGGAGTACGCTGGTTAAACGATCATCTGTGGTGCTCCAACGACCTTCGAGTTATGGGATAGGATAGGAATAGGATAGGATAGGAAGTTTTCTGCGTAATGCAAATGAGGAGTTCGTCACCTTCCGGAAGCGCAAAAATTATGACGTAGACTGGGGGTTTCACTACGAAAAAGAACTACGAAACAAGTTTCTATGCCTCCTAAAGCTCTCTAGTCTTCAGCCAGCCATTCTTGACCGAGTGTGACTTCTTTTGATAACCTGTTTACGTCATAACCGCATTCGGTAAAATGTAACAACAAGTTTATTTGAAAATGCTCTTCAAAAGTACAAGCAAACCATAGCGTGAACATAATGAAAATTAAAGGTGAGAAAGTGAAAGTAGTCGATTCGGATAATTCCGCCATGACGTTAACGGAGTTCCCGAAGACTTGCCGACTATGAGGTCATGTGTTATAAGTTTCTAAGCTTCTAGTCTCGGCAACTCAATGGAGGTACATGAAATGTAATTGTATTATACCTAGTCGCACGACCTATAATCGTTACATTGAGTCCACAATGGCCTGTTGAGTGACTGGATGAACTTTCTACATGATCATCCAGTTGTTTGGAAACGTGTAAACCTTTTGCACAATGGCCTGTTGAGCGGCTCGGTGGGCTTTTCATTTTTTGCTCGATGAGCTTCCCCCCCCATCCCCCCCAGGGTGGGTGTGTCCTACGTTGGTGGTTGCTTCCTGCTGCAGAGATTTTGTGGCCCGAGGGTTCAGGAGGGGCCCGATCCGTGACAACCAAGGCAACATCATCCCAATCTCCAGGAACTGTGAGCCTGTGAAGGTCACCTTGGCTCCCAATGGTCTGACCGGTTACGTCGCCTCGCCTGTACGTAAATGGTGGTGGTGAGGGGGGAGAGGGTGGTGGATGAAGTGGGGGAGGAGGGTAAAGCGAGAGGACAAGGAGGTGGATAGAAGTGTGGGGATGGTGATGATGATGGTGACGACCACAACGATGACGAATGATGATGATGATGATGATGATGATGATGACGACGATGACGGCGTTGTTGATGATGATGATGACGTTGATGATGATGATGACGACGACCACGGCGACGACGACGACGACGCTGATGATGATGATGATGATGATGATGATGATGATGATGATGATGATGATGATGATGATGATGATGATGATGATGATGAGAATCTAAAATTATTGGGTTAACCCCCAATAAAAAGGGTCAGTAAAGCGTTACAAAGGCACGTGCGGTCCAAACAGAGGGGCATTGAGCATACTCAAGTTGGGTGCTTGTAGCGGAGCATCGATAGCAAAGCGGTAGGTAGTGCCACACTGTTACGAGTGAGACGCGCACGATAAGTAATAGTAGTGTGTTTAGGCACAAAGCTTGCGGTGATCACATTTACTTACCTTTGGCTTGCTTGTATTGGTGGAAAAGCTTTAATTA
This sequence comes from Oncomelania hupensis, assembly GCA_036898135.1. Classification (NCBI taxonomy): domain Eukaryota; kingdom Metazoa; phylum Mollusca; class Gastropoda; order Littorinimorpha; family Pomatiopsidae; genus Oncomelania; species Oncomelania hupensis. The sequence continues at coordinate 87,412,958 of CM072513.1, forward strand.
ATGTTTGTTTTCGTCAGTCGCTATTGTTGTAGCAGTATAGAGATCATTCTGGAATTACTTGGTTATCATTCTCGGAAGTTTCGAGATAGATCTAGCGATGGCTAGTCGAGTCTTACAGGTTCGTAGAATTGTCTATCACAGTCAGACAGTGCGTTAATCCCGGTGGTGAGTTTTAGTTTTGAATGGTTGTTGATTGCAACATTCTGGAACCTTCTGTACTTTTCGACATTGTTAACAGACTATACAACAAGCGCTGTCTGCATGATTGGATGGCTTTTTTCGTAAAGAGATTTGGGTTGCATTTGTTGATGCTTTTTTGCAGAATAAAGTTTTAAAACTTTAAAACGACGATTCCTGCCTTGTTACTGAGTGAACGGGCTTCGTGGATAACGAGTTACACAAGATTCAAGCGTCAGGGCTGAATCGACCAGTGGCGTGTAACGCACAACCCCGCCTAACTTATATGTAGGATACGTTAAGTCTGTGCTTTTTTTCTAAATCGTCTTATTATCGACGATCCGCTTGAGGCGCCCCACTTGAGTAATAATTGCCTTTGCGGTGAGAGTAAGACAGAAATGGAAAATGATTGCTGTGGACTATTATTGTGTGCAGATCAACAACGTCATCTTCCGCATCAACTTGGACTTGAACATCGTCGCCGACGTCTTCCCCTACTCCAAGACCAACTGGACCAATTCTTACATGGACGCCAGCAAGGCTGACAATGGTAAAAGAACTTAGGAACATGTCTATGATTCCCTCTATATTCTTTTTATTTATTTATTTATTTATTTATTTGTCTGTTTGTTTATGTATGTATGTATGTATGAATGTATGTTTGCATGTATGTATGTGTGTATTTCTTTATTGATTTGTTTGTTTATTAATTGTGTCTGTTTATGTATGTATGCCGTTATTTCTTTATTTATTATTTGAAGAGCTGGCGCGGGCCGATACAACATCTACCCCAGCCGCACGAGGCGCTTACTTGCTGCCTTAGGCGCATATTCTGACGCCTCAGACAACTGAGCACCATCCTGGGAAACCGGGAATAGGGGAATGGAGACTTAGCTGGCTGTACTGATGTGGAATACAGGTTGATTTGATTTGACTATATTGGTGATTTGTTTGTGTGCGTGTGTTTGTGTGTGTCTGTGTATGTGTGTCTGTGTGTGTGCGTTAAATTGAACAGCGGTCCACATGGAGAACTACAGGATCTTCTCCAGCCCCCAGCCTGGGCACATCAAGTGGGTGACTCAGGGTGGGTCTCAGTTCCTCATCACCTTGGACAGCGGGTTAATGAACGAGATTCCTGAATACAACAACTACAAAGATTATGGGGTGGGATCTGTCCTTCTGGCTGAAAACCGTGAGTACCTCACACATACAACCATACACACGCATACACACACATACTCTCTCTCTCTCTCTCTCTCTCTCTCTCTTTCCATCTCTCTCGTTCTCTCTTTTTTTCCAAGATTAGGTAGTATGCAAGCGTGTGAATGTGAGTGTGAGATAGAATAAGTGGGAATAGTTTGATGCATCGATGGCCGACTGAAAACCATGAGTAGGCTACTTCACACATACACGCACGCGTGCGCACGCACGCACGCACAAACACACAAACACACACACACACACACACACACACACACACATATATATATATATATATATATATATATATATATATATATATATATATATATATATATATATATATATATATATATATATATATATATAGTTGTTATTGTTCTTCTTTTTCCTCTTCTTCTCCTTAATATTATTATTATTATTATTATTATTATTATTATTATTATTATTATTATTATTATTATTATTATTATTATTTATTATTATTATTATTATTATTATTATTATTATTATTATTATTATTATTATTATTATTATTATTATTATTATTATTATTATTATTTTATATTGCAGGTTTTGGACCCAAGGTTGATGCATCGCTCAGAGCCAAACTGAACGACAACACCAGGCTGGGTGAGCTTACTGGATCATCATCATCATCATCATCATCATCATCATCATCATCATCATCATCATCATCATCATCAGAGAACGTTAGTTCGAACAGTGAAACTTGGTTCGCAGTTATCCCTTTCGTTTCCGGTTATGCAATCTGGAAATCTTTGCAAACTTTTTTTCGTGCCTGCGGTTCTGAAACGGCAGCGCCTTTAGTTGCAGACGAATTTTAGTTCGTCTTTTTCCAGGGGACATAAATGCCATCATAACTCTCTAATTTGCGAAGGTTGTTTTCGTCTTTAGATTTGGTCCATTGCGGGCTAAAGCAGACACTTTTACAAATGACAGTTTAGTTGAAGTTTAGGATAGGGCATTGGTTGTTTTTTTTCTATTTAAAAAAATCCACACAAATTAGATAGCTTCTATAGCCCAATTTTGTGTTCATTACCTACGCTAGCCTACTAACAAACCCGTTTAGGCCTACGAACCTAGTAGTATAGGACTAATCTAAACCAAGGGCTCCTCGTGCACACTCATAAGAATACACCAGAAAAGTGATTTTACATCTTTACGATGCCCATAGGAGACAATTTAAATCTTGACATAAATGCGAAACTTATGTGTTGAAAATCTCAGTCAGAGCCACAAACTCTTCCGCCATTTTTACATCTGAAAGCAAAAGCAGCCCAGAAACAGCACCCTTTTTTAAGGGCGAAGTAGACCTATTTTAATGAATTAACAACAACAGATGGTGAGAGAATACAGTCAATGCATTTATTAAAGGTTATGTTTATAGCAACTGACCCGATATATGCAAAAACTACCAGAAACATGAGACTCACGAATCGTCAAAATGATTCAAATTCACCATTTTCACGCAGCGAAGTTTTCTGCGTAATGCAAATGAGGAGGTCGTGACATTCTGGAAGCGCAAAAGTTATGACGTAGACGGGGAATTTTCCCACGAAAAAGATCTACGAACCAAGTTTCTGTGCTTCCTAAAGCTCTCTATTGTCGTCCTCGTCAAGGTTGTTGTTGTGGTTATATATTTTTTAACAGCGTTTACATAAAACGCGCCAAATAGTTTAATAGTCTAACAATTGTATTATTATAGAAGGACTCTGAAGAGTTGTGGATTTATTTCTTTGAAAGAAGAAGAAGAAGAAGAAGAAGAAGAAGAAGAAGAAGAAGAAGAAGAAGAAGAAGAAGAGCAACAACAGCAGCAGCTGCAGCAACAACAACAAGAGATTTCCTTGTTTAGGCCCATCTTATATTTGACGTCACATCATGACTAATTAAAATGCATGACGTCATTAGATAGTCTCGGGGTTAAACGTCATCAAAGAGCAGCGAATCTTAAACTGTGTAACCTATAATATTATACTATCATTTTATAAATAATTTACTAGTCACCAGCATCGATATTCGTTTCTCCGGGTACTCCGGGTTCCTCACTCTCTTTAATAATGGTACTGGATACAACCAATCTAAAATTTGAAAACTACAATTGGATTTCCTTTCCGTTACACTGCTGGTTAAGGCAGTTCCCACCATATCCACAATTTTAAATAATACAAAAAACCAACAATATGTACAAAACATTCACACAGTTAAAATATCTTCACACGGACACAGAGAAAAACAATCAAAAGAGTTTTTAACGAGTAGCACTTTAAATATGGATACAAACTAATTACCAAATAAATACTAAAACTATGAATATTTCTGTCTGCATATTTAAGGAAAATAAAACTAATTAAAAAGCATTAACACGGGATTTTCACATATCATAAATGGAAAAAAAAACTAATTAAATAAGTACAATCAATTTAAAGAAGGTTACCAATGAATTCATCGAAGAATTGCGGCCCCGCCCATGGCTCCAACGACGGTCCAAGGCTGCACTGACTACACTTGGAATAGCCTCTCTCTTTCTCTCCCGCCCATAACACCCATCCTCTCACACCCCACTTCTCTCTCCCTCACACACACATAAACACACCCACACATACACACACACACACACACACACACACACACACACACAGAGGT
>CM072513.1:87422001-87478339 GCA_036898135.1 Oncomelania hupensis
AATAAAACTTTTTTTTTTAGTACTAAATGTTCAAAAATAAACACACAATAAGTAAATGGAATAAATACATAAATAAAATATTGAAACTGTCCATATCCATGTAAAGAAATGTATGACCGAAAAGACATATAAGTCAGTGAGTCAGTAAGAGAGTAAGTGAGTAATTCTATAAATAAATAAACATTTAAAGGTGGGTGAACTGTGGGGGGGGGGGGGGGGTAAGAGGGTAGTGGTGGTGGTGGGGGGGGGGGGTTGAGTATCCCACTAATATCTATGGCACATGGGATTTCACTTTTTCAGAAGGGAAGACAGTCAATTCAAAAACACTGCTGGAGCATTTCTTTTGTACATGTAATTATTTTAATATCCAAAGCAATTACTATTGAAAAACACAAAATGATACTCCATAAAAATAGAAGCTCAAAATAAACTGTTTCTAAAGAGATCATCGTATTGCATTTATAATGCAACAATGGCTCACAGTGATGAAGAAACGGAAACTCCGATGGTGTGGCAAAGTTACCAGAGCATCGGGTCCTGCAAAGACCATCCCATCCTTGCAAGGCACGATGCAAGGAGGTAGAAGAAGAGGGAGACCAAAAAAGAGGTGGGAAGACAACATTCGAGAATGGGCTGGCATGCTACTGAGTGAAGCCACAAGGACTGCTGAGGACAGGAAAAACACGGAGTACGCTGGTTCAATGATCATCGGTGGTGCCCCAACGACTTTCGAGTTACGGGATAGGATAGGATAGAATAGATTTCTAATGCACAACAACAACAACAAAAATAAAAAAAAAATAAAAAGAAATTAAACAACATTAAAACAAAATTAGGAAAAAGCAGCACGTTTTGATCTCCTTGAACAAATGGTCTGCGTTTTATTGGCTGTGAACATGATTTAGCGTGGTTGAAAAGTAACTCTTATTAAAAATCGCTGATAACTTTTTTTGTAAATGGAACAGCATTTGCATGAAACAAAAAGGTATTATGACCCTTACAATTACAGTTGTATAAGAATTATAATTAATAATAATAATAATAATAATAATAATAATAATAATAATAATAATAATAATAATAATAATAATAATAACTAGCATTTACAAAGCGCCTACCCTAAGGATCTACGCGCTTATACACGCACACTTTCTTACGCAAACACATATACACACTATACATAATACTTTAATTATAAGACAAGTTACTCTTTCATGCATACATACTACTGCTGTGTAAATCAATATGACAAAAACATACTAAATTACTACTTAACCCTCCACCCCTCCAAACCCTTTTTACAACTACAGATGCTGCTGAAAGACTTTTGAGAAGAGATACGTTTTAAGGTTGGATTTGAACGATTCACAGGAGGTAGAATGTCTAACATGAAAGGGGAGAGAATTCCATAGGTGAGGGCCGTAGACAGCAAAAGAGCGGAAACCATGAGATTTTCTTTTGTAACGGCCCTGACGGAGAAGACGACAGTCAGTGGATGAGCGAAGGGAACGAGATGGAGTGTAAAGGGAGACAAGGTCAGATAGATAACAAGGAGCAGAACCGATGACAATATTGTAGCAGATACAGGCAGTTTTATACTTAACACGTTCTGCGACAGGAAGCCAGTGTAGCTTAACAAGGAGAGGTGTGGAGGGTTGGCGATGATTTACTTTAAAGATAATTGCTGATTTCTTAATTCATCTTCAAAAGAAGAATAAACAGTCTGGGTTTAGGTTTTATTTGTAAACCCTACCTACTTCACGTACAAAAAAAGAAACGCAACTTTCAAAGCTATAATAATAACACAGTTAACGTAGTCAAAACTGTCGTGGATGTAGTACAAGGGAAGCAACCACATAGAAGTGCCAACTCCAGTGACTTCACAGTATAAGGGAGACAACAACAACGGCGTAGGCAGTAAAACGTAAGAGAAATCAGGCGTCTTAATAGCCGTGTGTTGTAAATGCGAACGTGGCATTTGGGGGTCTCGGAGAAAATTCCAACAAAAGTAAAAAGTAACACTAATATCATTATGTTTCGAGGATGTTGAATCACTTTTAATACTTCATAAGCTTGATGGTCAAAGCCATTTTCCATTAAACAAGCTATCTTGTGCTAGCTGCGTGTCAGAGATGTATCAAGCTTGGGTTTTATTATTAGGAGTATGCCCCAAACACTCAGATTGTGGCCAGTGTCTCTTTAGGGGTAGTCGTGCACGGACTGCCTACTAAAGCTTTAGTAGCAGCGCGAAACCGGCGAAAGGTCAATTTAAGATATAATGATTTCTCAAGAAAAAAAATGGTAAATTCATTGTAAATAATGTTTTCTCCAAATTCTACACCAATTCATGATGGCGTCTACCCTTTAACGGCGCTCTTGCCTTCCATGAACTGGCACACACCGACGGCGACTCCGTTGAAGAGGAGGGCGACGATGGCCAGACCCCATGAGTAGCCCAGGTTGGCGTCAAAGGTCGGGTTCCCAGCGAATGTGTCGTTGTCAAACTCCGCAGCGAACACCACCACAGCCACGATGTAGCACAGTGCTAGAGAAAACACCAAAGGGAGTTAATGATGCACGGTAAACTGTTATAAGCGTAATAATGTCTAACTAGTTTCTGTTTTAAAGGGATCCACTGTGATCACGCCTCCTCCACAGATCCTTTTAATATTCACGGTGAGTGTTGCCCCACTGAAAAAATAAGCTTACAACTAAAAACAAAATCTCTTTCAAAAGCATAGTTATTTTTTAAATGAATAAATTCCGTACTTTTTTCGTGTCTATTAATAGGAATGGCTAGGCAACATTCTGGAGCATCTACCGAAGACCGATAAGAGGCAGAACATGTAAAAACAATTGCTCGTAACATTTTTTGGTTTTAGGTTGATAACATAGACCTTACCCTACCCTACCCTACCTTACCCTACCTTACCCCCACCTAACCCTACCCTACCTTACCTTACCCTACCCTACCCTACCTTACCCTACCCTACCCTACCCCACCTTACCCTACCCTACCCTACCCTACCCCACCCTATCTTACCCTATCTTACCCTACCCCACCCTACCCTACCCCAGACATAAAAGACGCACACTTCCAGAAGTAGGGTCAAAGGTCACAGGGGGCTGTACCGCTAAAAAACAGGGGAAATAAACCCTGTCAGAAATGGAACATTCAAACTGTAGCGGTTGGTTTGAGCAGTGAAAGTCCACGTCATCATTGTGTAGTGCACAGGCGGCGGAAGCTGTTCAGGATTGGGGGGGCACACACCCATTTTATTCACTGACATCAGGGCCGGACCTTGGAAAAGTCGAGGGGGAGGTTACAGATTCAGCGAAGGCGCGAAGCGCCGAGCCTTCTATGGGAGTCCGGGGGCATGCTCCCCCGTAAATTTTTTTTCTTCAAGGATGCAAAATGGTGCTATCTGGTGCAATCTGAACCTTGAAAAAGCCATTTGTGATGGTCTGGGACTTCGAGCTTTTTGAACAATTGAACTGACAAACTCTGGGGTACAAAAATTATCCTCTGCCCCTCCCTTAAAAAGAAAAACACACACACACAAACATTTATTTATAAGCAGAGATGTTTTGTATACTATTATTATTCACTACTTTTTGTTGATCGTTAACGGTATAAAGCTTTACCTTGTAGTTTATGAACATCACCGCCCTGCTTTCATTTAATTCAGTCTTGCTGCACTAGGTTTCTCGGCATTAGTACCATTTGTGAATTGTATCTTCTGGCAAAACAGTTCACTGCCTCTTTGAAGTCAATATCAACATCCCTGTGCACTTTCATTAAAGCATGTCCATTGAGTCTCTGTGCCCCATTGTAGAGCGCAGGTAGTTTTTCAGGTTGCGCAACTGACTGTTTAAACGCTCACACTCGGCAGTAGTGACAGGCAGGGTGCAAAGGTTCTTTAGCATGATGAACAGGTTGGGATAAAAATCCCTGTCACAATGTTTCAGTGCTTCTGATGCCGTGGATGGGATGATAGCTGTCGCATTCTCAGCAGCACTTTGCCATTTGCAAACCCACCGTTGGTATTCTGCATCAAGGGTAGCGTTGTCTGGTAGGTCAGACTCCCACAACATTGCCAGTGTCTTCACCCCTTCTGGAACCTGCATGAAACCATCCTGGTTGTCTATTAAAGTGCTTGGCACCAGACAGAGACCATCAACTGCTAGGCCAGCATTTTTGAACCTCGAGTCCAATTCGGTTGACAGGTGTTCCAAGAAAGGAATGGCAATGCAAATCTTGAAATATTCTTCTGGAGTGGCCGCAGGTTGGTTGTCACGGAGAGTCTGTCGGGATGCTTGACGAGGAACAATAACACCAGTTGTCAAAGCATTTGCCATTTTGCTGACTTCACCAAACCAGGCAACGAACGCTGTGTCGACATCTCTTCTTATAGAAGACATGCAGTTACTGACTTCTTTGATTTCCCTGTAGGCATCGACAACATCTTTTGTCCTTTTCTGCAGCTTCACTGTCAAGGGTTTCCATTTCAACGATGTTTTTGGACGATTCAGCGATGGTCGTTTCAATGGATGTTCGTTACAACGAATTGTCATAATTATCAACTTAACATCTTAATTAATATTTCTAAAAAGTCGTTTTTGGTGGATTAGGGCAGTATCAAGGTGAATGTGCTGGAAGAGGCTTGCGGCCAGAACAAGAAAATATGGCTGCATTTACTAATTTAGGCTTAGGGGTTGGGTTACTTTGTCGTTTCAACGGGAAAACGCATTGGACGTTTCAACGGATCCCTTGAAATGGATTTCCGTTGAATTGACTATAAATAACTCTTTTACCTTGGACCAAAAGTGACTAAAAACTGCAATGTTTTAAAAACAATTTTTTAAAAATTGAAACTTTTGAATAAAAAAAATTCAATTTTTTTTTTATTTGGAGGGGGGGTTCCAGAACCAAGGTACCCCTCCCCTCCCCCCACCCTTCTGGATCCGGCCCTGGACATTTACTCCAAATAATTTGAACTATTTTCATAGACACTATGTGAGAGAGAAAAAAAATATATATCATATATTTCTACAACTGTGCATATAAGAGAGAGAGAGAGAGGGGGGGGGAGGGAGGGTAGAGAGAAATGGAGAGAAACTGACCTGACAATGTTGATCCATCACAGTAACAAAAACAGCAGTCATGCATGTCATTTGGCATGGGAAATTACACCGTTAATTTTCCAAAGTATGCCTTATGGCGTTCATTTGTATTGATAAATTCGTAAGCAGTTTGCGCTAAGTCTAGTTGATCTACTTTGTCTTTGAACACATGCATTATAAGACATTTATTTAGACGCTCCTGCGTCATCGTTGCCCGAAGGTATGTTTTTACCCGCTTTAGGGCTCAAAAAACTGCGTTTAGCCGTTGTCTATTGTGGTTGGGATGGTGAAGTACAGTCTGAGAAGTTTATCCACTTCACTCAGCATCCGTCGCACAGTGTCAGAAGCTTTCAGTTTATCCGGCATTGCTTGGAATATGGTGATCCTAGAATTAGCCGCCTCCTGGTGTCACCCAGTGCATGTGGGAGGATTCTAGCTGAGTTTTGAGTCTGTCCAAGTCGAAGTTAGCGGAATATGTATCTTTGATTTCTTGAGGAATTTTTGGTCTCTTCCCTGCTGCTCCATCACTTAGAAGAACTTAAATTTTCCTTGGTAAGTCGAGAGATTTGATCAAACCGGCTCTTTAAATGTTCTTTGATGTTGTCAATGGCCTCACAGTATTGCTGTCTGTAGTAAGCAGATGGACAAGAGTAGCTGTGACCCTGTGAGCCATCGTCCAGTCTTCGTGGAGGCTGCTTCTGTGTAGGAACGCAGGGCTCATCACACAAATTTGCAGCTTTCGTTGTGATGTCAGCAAAAAATGTCTCATAACAATCTTCATGCCGCATGCTTTCCAGTGTTCTCAGACAAATGTCAGCAGCGTTTACTACATCATCACAAGTCGTTTGTTTTCTTTGAAGAACTGTCGCCAACTCTTCAGTCACAGCAAGGATCTCATCTTTGAATCTTTTTGCAACTCCTGACACATGACCCTGAAAATTACTCGCCCCATCGTAGGCCTGGCCCCTACAGTTTTGCACTGGCAAGTCAATTCTGATCAAGCAATCCTTCAGTGCTTTGAAAATGGTCTCAGCACAGATATTGTTAACTTGCGTCAGTCCAGAGAAAAGGGGAATATATTGGTTTGAACCTTCAAATAATGTTTTTTGAGGGGCTGAATATTGGGGGGGGGCAAATGTATAGGTTTGCCCCCCCAATATTTTTCTGGAGGGGGCCAGTGCCCCCCTTGCCCCCCCGCTTCCGCCGCCTGTGTAGTGTGATAACAATGCGAATTTTAGGGTAAACCCGTTTTGGCCAAAAAGTAAACAACGCCTGGGCTTTTAAAAATGTTATCTCTATGCGGTTTACTCCACGGCAAACGAGCAAAAGAATGAAACTCGTACCTTATAAAGCGTAAAACGTCTTGAAGGAATAAGATGAAACCCAAGCAAGCGAAGTAACCCCAGCCTAACACAGACCGAGCTAAACATAATGTAAATGTATTACATTGGTATGTTTAGCTCGGTCTGTGTTAGGCTGGCGGCGCACACATTTACATTGATATGTTTAGCTCGGTCTGTGTTAGGCTGGGGCGAAGGACGGGGCGCCTAAGGTCGCAAGTGGGCGCCTCGGGCGGTTTGAGTGAGATCCTGTAGTAGGCGGCGCTTCTTTCTTGTCCCCATTACGCCTAGGTGTGGGGGGACGTTAATTCTACGTAATCAAAGGCGGCACTTTCCTGTGCAACGGGGTGGCCTCGCAGAGCCCAGTAACAATAGACCCACCGTCACACTGGGTGTGTTTGTGTAGCTGTCACTCACGCGTCAAGGACATGAGGGTCAGTTTTGAGTTTCATTTTGGCAACTGATGTTCATAAAAGACCAGTGTGACTGTAAATATGTGTATGTGTGTGTGTGTGTGGGGGGGGGGGGTGCGCGTGTGTGTGTGTGTGTTAGCTGGGCTTGTGATAAATGCAAGCATTAACATATGTATTGTTCATTATTACGATTGAGACGATCATTTTGTTTTGCAAAGCATGCAATAACAGAGTGTATTTACCTTTGATATGATTTTGCGTTGTTGCTAGAAGAAGCTTTGTGTAATGTTGATAAGTTTCGTTGGTCGATATTGTTGAGAATTTTCTAGATAGATCTGGTAATAGGTAAGCGATTCTCCTAGCCTAATGACGTAATACTGTGCATAGTTCCGGTGACGAGTTTTGTTTTGATTGGGTGTTATTGCGTCATGCTGGAATGTTCGAATTTTTTGCACTGTCTGCATGTGAAAAGATTTATGATGATTTTTGATGATCATTATTGAAGTGATTTTCGGAAAGCGATCTTGTATGCAGTTGTTGATGTTTGCTGAATAAAGCTGGAAAACTTCATACGACGACTCCTGCCTTGTTGCTGAGTGAACAGGCTGCGTGAATAAACGAATTCGAGTTACACATATGAAGATTCAAGCATCGGGGCTGAATCGGCTATTGATAAATACATGTGTAACATTCATGTATACATGTTATTTACAGCTGTGTAACTGCAACGGAAATGTTCCACTTTTATGTGTGTAACGTGAAAATAGGGCAACAAAGATGTAATGTATTGTATTGCATTGGTTGTAGGATCATCAGTCCGTGCGGTGGAATGCGTGCGCGCACAGACTAGACCTCGGTTTATACTCTCATCTGAAGGAGTACTAGCCTACTTACCAGTCATAAAGCACTGAACGGCGTTCCAAAAGGCGATCTCTTTGGCGCCAATGCACTTGCTGACCCAGATCTGCAGGATGACCAGGAAGAAGGCAAGATTGACTCCCATGAAGCCCAAAATGGCGAAAGCCTGAACGACCCCGTACCAAGCTGAAATAGAAAGTTGATACAGTTTTACAAAATTGTTTCGGTTTTTCCGACCATACTAAGATGGAATAGAATTTAGAGAAGAGTTTATGTAGAGAACGGGAATTTTCCGTTTAAAAAAAATGTTTATTTTTTTATAAAAAATAAATCTATGTAGTATTTTGATTGGCCGAAATTGTTGGGCCAATGGAATAATGCATAGCTCGCAGTCAGGGCATTGGTACTCACTCGTGCTTGGTGTTGCAGACTGTTATCCCCAATATGCCTATGGTGTTGGGGGACGTAAATCTTAACCAACAAAATGCAGACTGTGTGGTCGTGTGTTGTAGAGTCAGTGTGTCAGGCCAGGAAAAGAAAGTTAAAGAAAGAAAAGAGACAAGAATTATTGTGGAAAAATGAGAGAGGTAGAAAGCGCTGAGAACCTATCAAGGTGTAGGTTCAGTGGGACTTTCTCTCTGAAAGTTGATATATACTGTGCTGTAAAGATTACAGCTGCCAATGGAGAGCGGGTGCTGGCCCATACATTTGGACACAGCGTTGCCTCGGACAACGGAGAATCATCGGCGATCGGCCGTGCGTCTTGGTCCAGACCAAGGCACCAAATCTACCTCAGACGGACTGGGCAGGCATGCTCGTCCGCCTGTCTACGACATCGTTCTCGGTCAACTTCTGTTGACAACTTCACTGTGCATCTAGCTGCTAGCCTGTGTGTGCCCCCGCCTCTTACATCTATCGAGATAACGTGTCTTTGTGCTTACTTTGGCTCGGACAAGAGATTGCCAGCCTCGACTATTCAGTTCGATTGTGACAGTATAGAGAGAGACATTCGCGATAAGAATAACAGTGATACAATTTCCGTGTGAAAGGACTGGAGTGAAAGTATGCTATAAAATATTGTTGTTTATTTATATAAAGTATTGAGAACGTGGAACGTACATTTTGTGTTGGTGTTTGCCTGTGTTGGGGAGAGTCTGTACATTTGTGGGTGTGGTAGTTAACAGAGAGACTTGCACGCACACTTATCTTCGATCAAGGAGTCAAATACATTTCACATCCACTTAGCTATAATAAACAGGCGCACACATCAAAATATTCATACGTTACAGTTTACAAAATATGTTTCGGTTTGTCCGACCTTCCCAGGCTTAAATAGAATTTAGATAAGAGTTTACAAAATTGTTTCGGTTTGTCCGACCATACCAAGCTGGAATAGAAATTCGAAATAGTTTACAAAATTGTTTCGGTTTGTCCGACCACACCATACCACGCTGGAATACAAAAAAGATTTAAAAGTTTACAAAATTGTTTCGGCTTTTCCGACAAAAAAGCACAACGTAAAAACTTCAGTTTGCTAAAATGTATATAGGATTTTTTTTATTGTCACTATCTCATTCAGAAAAAATAATAAATAAATGAATAAATAAACAAATAAATTAGTTGATTAATAACAACAACAATAACAATAACAACAATACTACTACTACTACTACTACTACTACTACTACTACTACTACTACTACTACTACTACTACTATTACTACTACTACTACTACTACTACTACTACTACTACTACTAACAACAACCGATAAATCTCAATATTAAAGCTCTTCGCTGTTATATCGGACGGGCTTGCTGAACAGCGTTAGAAGAAGTAGTAGTACCCTTAGTAGTAGTAACAGTAGTAGTAGTAGTAGCAGCGGTAGTAACAGTAATAATAGCAGTAATAATAGCAGTAGTAGTAGTAGCAGTAGTAGTGGTAGCAGTAGTAACAGTAGTAGTAGCAGTAGTATCAATAGTAGTGGTAGTAACAGTAGTAGCAGTAATTGTAGTAGCAGTAGTAGTATTACAGTAGTAGTAGTAATATTAGTAGTAGTAGTAGTAACAGTAGTAATAGCAGTAGTAGCAGCAGCAGTAGTAACAGTAGTAGTAGTAGTAACAGTAGTAGTAGCAGTAGCAGCAGTAGTAGTAGAAGTAGCAGTAGTTGTAGTAGCAGCAGCAACTGTAGTAGTAGTAGTAATAGTAACAGTAGTAGTAGCAGTAGTTGTAGCAGCAGTAGCAGTAGTAGTAGAAGTAGTAGTAGTAGTTGTAGAGGTAGTAGTAGTAGTCAATATAGAAGGTTTTTTGTTGCAAATGTTCTCATCTCTCCAGTATTATATCGGCTGTGTTTGTTGAACATAGTGCTGCTGCTGCTGCTGCTGCTGCTGCTGCTGATGATGATGATGATGATGATGATGATGATGATGATGATGATGATGATGATGATGATGATAATGATGATGATGATGATGGACTTACTTAGGTTCCAGCCTGTCAGATCGACACAACCGGAACTTGTGGCTCCTTCCCCGCATCTTCTCCATAAGCCGTAACCCTGAAGACCGTCTTCGTCAGAGTCCCTGACAACAAAACCCACAACGAAAACACGCTCGTCAAGCAATCGATCAATCAAATATTAATAACAACAGCTACTACATTGATAATAATAATAACAAGAAGAAGAAGAAGAAGAAGAAGAAGAAGAAGAAGAAGAAGAAGAAGAAGAAGAAGAAGAAGAAGAAGAAGAAGAAGAATTATAATGATAATAATAATACAAATACTACTACTACTACTACTACTACTACTACTACTACTACTACTACTACTACTACTACTACTACTAATAATAATAATAATAATAATAATAATGGATGCTATATACGCGCTTTTCCTCAAATCACCGCTCAGGCTCAAAGCGCGGCGATCTGTACCAACATGGCATGTTCACCCTCCCCCCCCCCCGCCCCCTCTCACATACACAAATAAAACACATATAAAGCACTTAAACCTAATTATGGTGCCAATGGCGCAGGAAGGTCCATGTGAGACAACGGAAAGAAAATGGAATTTTATTTTTTGAAATTTTATATTGACTGCATCCGGTATTATTACTGAAGGTAGAGAGGGTGAGGGAGCAAAACTGATTACCCGGACAAAACCTTCGGTGACCTGATTGTACACAAATTCACATAAATTCGACCAGTGCGGGAATCGAACCCACGACCTTCGGTATAGGAAATCGGCGACAAACCAACTGCGCCACCAGGTCCTCAGGCCTCCTGATGGTTTTAATTTCATTAATCAATAATTTGCATGCAGCAGTACCTACCATGGGAGTTTGCTGTGTTGATCAGAAAGATCGATCGAAGCAGGCCACAATCAATAACAGCCGCAACTACTACAACAGCATAAAGAACCAACGTATGTTCCCCCCAACACTGCAGCAGCATGCAGAAGAAGTAGGAAAAGAAGACGATACAACATGCAGAAGAAGGAGAACAACAACAACAACAACAACAACAATAACTACAACAATAACTACAACAGCCTTCCTGAACAACAACAACAGCAACAACAACAACAACAACAACAACAGCCTTCCTGAACAACATCGTAGAATACGAAAAACCACAACATCAACAACAGCCTACCTGTCGTAACCCCAGGCAGGCATGACGAAAGAAACCCAGGCAGTGATCATGGCGATGATACAGAAGATGAAACTCAGCTTGTTGAACATCGAAGTTGACGTGAAACCGGTCCTCAGAGTCATCTTGACTGATTAAGTCTTCTCCTTCTTTCCCCTGTCATTTAATATTAAAAACACCATCAATAAAACACGTGATTCAACGTGCCAGCAGTTGCCACTAAACAGGCAACCTTGACAAATTGCTAACAGTGCACATGTCCCTTGACGTTATGTAGGCCTACCGAGCGAGCCGGGTCAATACAACAAGTAGCGTAGGACTAAAAGAATGACAGAGCACGGTTATAAAATATTTTATTCAAAGACATCTAATATAGCTCTTTTCCAGCTCAAGAGCAGCTCAAGGCGCTGGTTTGATACAGGATTTAATTCAAGCCGCCCGAAGCGCCCATTAGCAAGCAACCTTTGGGCGTTTGATTAAACGTTTTAAAAGAGTATAGCATGCGAGGAAGAACCTAATACAATAGCCTAATTGTGTATTTAAAATGGTTTGTAGGGCCCCGGTGTGGATTATACTGTGTTTACTGTAGTGTTATGAGGCTGTTTTGCTAGACTGAACGAACTTTGGTTAGGAAGAGGAACTTGTATCTTTTGTAGTCCACCTGAGATGGTTGTGTTGTGTGATAGTTGTGAAGCGAATATTGATTGCACAAGTGTAGGTTAGTTTTTAATGAATGGTTGTTTTAATGTTATTTTATTAATCATTCTATAATAATTATTATTATTATTTAATAATTCCATGTGCCCCTAGGGCTTTGAATTTTCGAAATACAGTTATCTTGACTCTTGACTTGAATGCGAAGCTGAGATCTATACGTATGGCTTTGGAGACATTATGAGGGGAGATAATCCTTTTAACAGTTTCGACTCTAATGTAGTTGTGGGATTCAAACAAGAGCTAATGGACACAACTGCAGCTTTCCACCAATCCTATCCTATCCTATCCTGTCCCATAACCCGAAGGTCGTAGGGGCACCACAGATGATCGCTTAACCAGCATACTCCATCTTTCTCTGTCCTCAGCAGCCCTCATGGCTTCGCTCAGTGTCAAACCAGTCCATTCTCGAATGTTGTCCTCCCACCTCTTTTTCGGTCTCCCCTTTCTTCTACCTCCTTGCACTGTGCCTTGCAGAATGGTCTTTGCAAGGCCTGATGATCTGGTGACGTGGCCATACCATCGGAGTTTCCGTTTCTTCACCACTGTGAGCAGGTCATCGTGTTGTCCAATGGCTTGTGTGATGGTCTGTCGGACTTCAATGTTGGTGATGTGTTGGGTATAGGAAATGCACAGAAGTCTTCTGTAGCACCTCATCTCCATGCTTTGTATTCTTCGTTGGAGATCTGCTGTGAGGGTCCATGCTTCGCAAGCATATAGGAAGATGGAGATGACCAGAGAGCGCAGCAGTCTTACTTTGGAATGTAGACTGATGGTTCTGTCTTTCCAAATGGGCTTCAACCTTGTCAGGGCAGCAGTTGTTTGTGCGATCCTGGAGAGGACTTCCTGTCGAGACCCATTGTCTGACACAATGGCTCCTAAATATTTGAAGCTGTGCACTGTGTTGAGGGATTGGCCTTGTACTTTGATGTCCGTGTTGATGCCATTGGTGTTGTTGGTCATCATTTTGGTCTTCTCTGCACTTATTTCCATTCCATAAGCTCTGGAGGTGATGTCAAGTCTCTGTACAAGCTGTTCAAGTTCTTGTTCCTCTCCAGCCAATCCATCAATATCATCCGCAAAACGAAGATTGGAGATTGCTCTGCCCCCTATGCTGACTGTGCCTTCGTGATCTGCAAGAGCATCTGACATGATGCGCTCTAGGAAGATGTTGAAGAGTGTTGGAGAGAGTAGGCATCCTTGACGCACACCGATTGTTGTTCTGAACCAGTTCCCGATGACGCTGTTATGGAGGACTGCACTGGTAGCCTTGTCATACAGGCTTATGATGACTTCTATAATTTTAGGGCTGATGTTGTAAACTTTCATGGTTGCCCATAGAGCTGCATGCCAGACTCGGTCAAATGCCTTCTTGAAGTCTATGAACACATGATATAGATGTTGTTGGTGCTGTAGGTATTTCTCACAGATTATTCTGAGGTTGAAAATCTGTTCAGTGGTACTTCGCCCTGCCATGAATCCTGCTTGTTCTTCAGCTATGATTTGTTCAGCTTGTGGTTTCAACCTGTTGAGTATTATTTTCAGGAGGACCTTGCTGGGATGGCTGATGAGGCTGATGGTGCGGTAATTTTCACACTCCTGAAGGTTACCTTTTTTGGGAAGAGTGATGACAAGCGACTGGGTCCATGGTGTAGGCCATTCCCCACTCTGCCAGATCTTGTTACAGATAATGGTGAGAGCATCAGTCATCGCTTCTCCTCCTGCTTGTAGCAGTTCCGCTGGTATGTTGTCCACTCCCGCTGACTTCCCTTTCTTCAGCGATTGCACTGCTGCCTCAACTTCTTCCCGGAGAATTGGGAGGATTTCTTCTTCTTCTCTGCTCTCGGGACATGCTAGAACTGATGGGTCTCCATTTGGTGTATGGTTGTAAAGGTCAGAGCAGTACTCTGTCCATCTGTCCAAGACTTCTTGTTCTTCTGTAAGGCAAATGCCAGACTTGCTTTGGATAGTGGAGACTTTGGGCTGTTTAACACTTGTCAGCCGCTTCACCGTCTGGTAGGCCTTCTTGCTGTTGTTCTTGTTCAGATTGTTCTCTATTTCCTGGCATTGATCTTCTATCCAGTTCTCCTTTGCTGTGCGCATGCCTTTTCGGATGTCATTGTTGATTTTTCGGTAGACATCAGCTCCCTGTGAGGTGTTCTTTTTCTTTTTTAACTCTCTTCGTTTATCACACAGATCCAAAAGTTCAGGTGTGATCCACGGCTTCTTCTTTGGTCGGTGCTTGCCAAGGATCTCAGTGGCGGCATCTGTTACAGCTGAGTTGAAGGTATTGGTCATGGTGTTGACATCTACTTCGCCTGCCCCCAAAATAAGCAGTGGTGCAAATTTCCCTCCAATTGTGGCCTGAAATATGTTTGCCACCTCCGGGTCTTGCAGTTTGTCCAGGTCGAACTTCAGCCTAGTGCACTTTGCTGTATTTACTCTCTTCAAATGGAGCCGGAAAGACATCATCACGAGATCGTGGTCACTTCCAATGTCTGCTCCTGGAAAAGTGCGTGTCCTGCCAATGTTGATGCTTGATCTGAAGCGTTTCTTGACCATGATGTAGTCGATCTGGTTGTGATGTTCCCCGCCGGGACTGTGCCATGTCCATCGTCTGGATTTTTTGTGGAGACCAAGCGTGTTTGCCAGTACCAGATTGTTGTATCTGGCAAACTCCAATAGCCTCAGACCCCTGTCATTTGTCTCGTTGTTGCAGTGGGGTCCGCATGTGTCTCCCCAGTTGTGGTGCGCATCTTGGCCAACCTTGGCATTCCAGTCGCCTTGCACTATGACTATGTCCTTCTTCGGTACTTGGTCAAGGACCGCCTGTATATTTTCATAAAAATCCTCCACTTCGCTGTCTTCATAGTCTGATGTTGGGGCATAGGCCTGGATGATGGTAATGTTGAAAGGGGTTGCTCTCAGACGGATGGTAATGAGTCTACTGGAGACTGGGCGGCAACCCATGACAGTGGCTAGAATGTTCTTGTGGACCAAGAATCCAACGCCGTGTTCGTGCCTGTCATCTCTACCGCTGAAATAGAGCTTGTGGCCTTTGTCAGTCGTTGTTTCACCTAGGCCTTTCCAGCGCAGTTCGCTGATACCTAGAATGTTCCATCGATAGTGGTCCAGCTCGTGGGCCAGTTCTTCTAATTTTCCTTCCGCAGTTAGGGTCCTGACATTCCAGGTTCCTATGACGATGTTGTTTCTCGTGCGGATCTTGCTAATTTGTCCATCAGTAGCATACTTTTCACCTCCGTCCTGGTGGCCAACGGAAGGCGCGGTCCTTGTGTAGCCGGGCGACGACCGATCCGGCATGGAATTAGTGGATAGCCTCATCATGTGTTGTGTCTTGGGCAAAAAAAAGACCTGGCAGGGCCCAATCCTCTCCAGGCTGTTGGCCACAGCCGAAATCCACGAATACAGTGTGGCTCGCCTTGGCCCTGAGCACGTGGTCGTTGAACCTGTAGTAACGTGAGGTTCCTCCGCCCTGGCCGGTGACTTCTGTGTAGAAGACTTTCGCCCAGTGATGCCGTGCTAACATCACCCCTGTTAGTCGCCTCTTACGACACGCCGGGAAACGTTGGGTCTATTCTATTTGCCCGAACCCACAGAGCAATTTCCACCAATATTCAACGACAATTCGATGGGAGATTAATCCTGCCAGTCCGACTTTATCATAACGATGGAGCCTCTACGTCGACCTTACTATTAACCTACTTTCGATTCATCAAGAGACAACAAAAAGCTGGTCATCAAGAATGCGAAGCTAAGAAGCAGGCCGTCTGTGGTCCAATAGATATACTTTCGTGCTGCCGCTATTGTGATTGCTCCATGTGAAACAGATGAAGTCGTATTGTATTGTATTGTACAATACAATACAATACAATACAACTTTATTCATCTCAAACTGAGCAATTACAATGGCAGCATCAGCACAATTACCAGAAAGAATTACAAATATTATTACATACACATGAGAAATAGTCCAATCAAAAAATAATAAATAAAACAAATAGATAACAAAACATACAGTTAAAT
This sequence comes from Oncomelania hupensis, assembly GCA_036898135.1. NCBI lineage: Eukaryota > Metazoa > Mollusca > Gastropoda > Littorinimorpha > Pomatiopsidae > Oncomelania > Oncomelania hupensis. Next base: position 87,438,143 of record CM072513.1, read on the forward strand.
ACATACAATAAACTAGAGGTGAATGTCATAAAAAGTCATAAAAGATAAACTGCCCCGATATATCACAAGTTTCTCCGCAGAAAGCTACAGTACAAGATGTACATCCCAGCAATACAATCCAATACCATACAATACAACACAATACAACACAACACAATACAGCACAAAACAATGCCACACAACTTCATTCCTCTCAAGCAGGGCAATAAGATTACAAAGGCAGCGTTGGCGCAGAAATAACCAATAAGAATTAGAATAAAAATTAAAAATGACCTTACATACACACGGAGAATACTCCCAATCAATAAATAAATGTGCTGTTAAATGTAAATAAACTATAAAATAAAATATAACCTATAAAACTATAAAACAAATATCACAGATAATAATTTCTACCAGCAAAAATCTCCTCGCTCTCTCTGGAATTATACCCACACTCACCCACTCACACAGCATTGATTGATTGATTGATTGTTGCTTTAGGTCCAGCGGACTCTTCCGAGCCAAATCAGGACCGGACGCGAACTTGTTTTTTCCAACTTAGTTCCAGCCATTCGCCAAAAAAGGCAATTACCGAAGTCGAACGAAGCTCTCCGAGTCGAGCGAAGCTATCCGATGTTTTACAACGAATGCTGGCAGGACTACTTGAAACCACAGGCTGGGAAGTCTCGTCTTTCATAGGCCTCAATTACATACTATACTACGTACGTATGTAGGAGGCCCACGAGTTTACAAAGACAAAACAAAAAAGACTTCAGAGCCTGTGGTGAAACATCCGTGCATAAAAATAGCCGCTGTTGCTTTTAGATCTAATTCTGTTTCGATCAAGTCGAGATTCGAATTTTGAAGCAGTTAGTATTATTATTATTTTATGATGATTAATATACTGACACAATTAGTAATAAAGATTAAAAGCAATACATAACACATAATGCTCACATACAACGATTTCACATCTATATCAACAATAAAACCATGACAAAACTTCAAAGCGCTATGGATACGTTGATGTCCCTTCAGCACAACAAGGCAAATAGAAGCAAGTTTACAATGGTCTCAAAAATCAGTGACATTTTTATTGCAAGCACCAAAGCAATTATTTATTTAACTAATATTATTCTTTTTAATTGATACAGTAAATTTGTTATATGTATTTCAATGATATATTTTAATGAGAAACACGTATTTAAAAAAATGTTGCGTGGCAGGCGGAAATTTCCATAAACCATCTGAAAACTTTGGTAAATCTATAAGAAAAAAACACCAGTAACACCATCTGAATATTTCGGGTTACACTCAACTTCAGCAAAAACAAACAAAACGTCACTGACCATATTTACACCATTAAGCACGCACAGCAGCACACTATTCTTTTTTTTCTTTTTTTTAAAGTAGGAATAATAATAATAATAATAATAATAATAATAATAATAATAATAATAATGATAATAATAATAATAATAACAAACAAACTAATAATAATAATAATAATAATAATAATAATAATAATAATAATAATAATAATAATAACAACAACAACAAACAAAACAAATAAATAAATTAAAGATTTTACTACTACTACTACTACTACTACTACTACTACTACTACTACTACTACTACTACTAGCGAAGTTGTGGTCTTGATTTTGTGGTCCTGATTCGGCTCTCTGCAGTCCGCTGGACCCTGTAAGCAATGAATAACTAACTATTAATTTAACTCTGATCTCGAGTTATATATTTAAAAAAAATTCGCTTAGCCTACTCGTAATTATCCGGAAATTTAAAGATTCGAATATTATAAAGTATAGGCCTAAATATTATTAATTAGAATATATATAGTTTATACATTTATTTACGTATAAAACAAACAATACAGGTCTAATAATTATATTCTAAAAAATATATTCAGCTAGTGAGCTTCTTCGCTGCGCGGAGACTGACTTATATAATGTAGATTAAGCCTATGTATACTGTATAACAGTGTCTACTTGGTTCTAGGCAGGAAATGGGGAATGCTACTGCTGAGAACTAACAAAATGCAAATCAAGTAACGCAACTATTAAATGTGGTCGATAATAATTATGCTCATATTAATAAAGTATACCGTTGCGAAATGCTAATCTGTGTAAATCGAACATAATTAGAAGCAATAGCGATCACTGTTAATGTCAACTAGTCGTAGTCATGCAAGCATCATTTCGTAACACATCGGGGAGCTTCGTTCGAATTCGGTGATTGCCTTTTTGGGCGAATGACTGGAACTAGGTTGGAAAAATCAAATTTGCGGACCGGACAACCCCCGATCCGCATAAAAGATCTGCTGAAACAACCCTAGTAGGAAAATTGAACGCCCTCCACCGGCCAGTCACTTTACAATAAAGACATCCCACGCAGGGGACGGCTGAGGCTTTACCCCAACTACTCGAACCCCCGGTTACAAAAACAAAATAGAATACAAACATCATTATAAATTATTAATAAAACATATACATATAAAATGCCTATAGTGCTAAATAATACAATCATAGGAAGCCCTAGTGACCACCCGGCAGAAAGCGTCCAACACTCCCAAGCTGATCCAACAGACCTCATACACAAACAAGGAGTCTTGTCCAGGAAGAGTTTTCAAGAAAAAAGGTAGGTCATTGATCTAGCGAAGAAGAAGATAGTATAGCAGAGTGATAGGACAGAGCAGGAATGGGAAAGAGTAAATGAGGAAGACAGCGACAGTGGGAATTTAAAGCACTAAATTTCCATAAAGTGGGGATACTATTTATACTGAAAACCCCCGGCACTCCAACGGGGGTACTGTTGCCGCAGTGAATCTGTCTTGCCTACAAAGGAAAGACAGATTTTCAACTGGGGCTTTCACTTTTCCCTTTATAGGTTTGAACAATCTACAGTGGCAAGATTGCTCATGACCCCAAGGGGTACTCAGCTTATATCTATTGTCTATAAAGACACATAATCAATAAAATCAATAGTAAATGAAAAAAAAAACTTTTATTACATTGTATAGGCGTTGAGAAGGCGGACAGCAGAGGGTACAAATGAGTTTGAATATCTTTTAGTTTTCGAAATGGGTTGAGCAAAACGACGTTTTGAAGGCAGAAGTACAAACTCATCGGCCAAAATATGTTCCGGTTTACTGACAATCTGTTTAGCTTTCCTTGCAATTTGCTGATTACAGAAGGCAGATATTAGGTTCCTTTGCTCATCGCCGGTAATTTTGGAACACGTTTTCACAATGCTGTAGAGACTATTTCTATCTCTAACCGACAGACTAGGAAACCAGCATATGAATGAAAAAGTCAAAAGACTCTCAATGAAAGACTGGTAAAACAGACTAAGTATTTTTGTATTTTATTTTTGTATTGTATTGTCTACACTCCAAGGTAGGGTTGCTGCGCTCCCTTGTCATCTCCATCTTCCTATACGCTTGCGAAACATGAACCCTCATAGCAGACATACAACGAAGAATGTAAAGCATGGAGATGAGGTGCTACAAAAGACTTCTGGGCATTTCCTATACACAGCACACCACCAACAACGAAATCCGATAGACCATCACGCAAGTCATTGGACAATGCGATGAAATGCTCACAGTGGTGAAGACACGGAAACTCCGATGGTATGGCCACGTCACCAGAGCATCAGGACTTGCAAAACCATCCTGCACGGCACGGTGCAAAAAGGCAGAAGAAGGAAGAGACAGAAAAAGAGATGGGAGGATAATATTCGAAAATGGACTGGCGTGACACTGAGTGAAGCCATGAGGGTTGCTGAGGACAGAGAAATGTGGAATACCCTGGTTAAACGATCATCTGTGGTTCCTCAACGACTTTACTTTCTATTTACGGGATAGAATAGGATACGGTAGTGTTGTATCGTATTGCATTGTATTGTATTGTATCGCATCGCATCGCATGGCATGGTATAGCATCGTATCGTATCGTATCGTAGCGCATCGTATTGTATTGTATTGTATTGTATTGTATTGTATTGTACTGTCTCTGCGATATGGAGTTGTGTGCCATACATTTTATTTGTTCTTATATAGTGCTTTTCCAGCTCAAGAGCTACTCAAGGCGCTAGTTTGATACAGGATTTAACTCAAGACACCCGAGGCGCCCAATGGCAGCCTTTTGGTCGCATGGTCTGACGCCCAGACAACTGAGCGCCGGGGAGAATGTAATGACCCCGTACTTGCCGGGTGTATTTTTGTAGCAGCACTCAATAGGACCTGAGCGTCAGAATCTTTAAAAGTCCTGTGACAGAATGCGTGCGTGCACACACTAGACCTTGGTTTATACTCTCATCCGAAGGAGGACAGTGAATTGGATTGGACTGCAGAGGAATGGAGACGGTTGTCAGATTGAAACCCCCGTTGGGGTGCCGGGTGTTTCAGTATAAATAGTATCCCCACTTTCTGGAAATTTAGTGCTTTAAATTCCCACTGTCGCTGTCTTTCTCATTTGCTCTTTCTCATTCCTGCTCTGTTCTATCAATCTGCTATACTATCTTCTTCTTCGCTAGACCAGTCACCTACCTTTTTTCTTGAAAACTCTTCCGGGACAAGACTCCTTATTTGTGTATGAGGTCTGTTGGATCAGCTTGGGAATATTGGACGCTTTCTGCCAGGCGGTCACTAGGGCTTCCTATGATGTTATTATTTAGCAATGTAGCATTGTATATGTATGTGTTTTGTTGATAATTTATAATGATGTTTGTATTCTATTTTGTTTTTGTAAACGGGGGTTCGATAAATTAGAGTACAGCCTCAGCGTCCCCTGCGTGGGATGTCTTTATTGTAAAGTGACTGGCTGGTGGAGAACTTTCAGTTTTACCACTAGGGTTGTTTCGGTATATCTTTTATGCGGATCAGGGGTTGTCCGGTCCTGATTTGGCTCGGAAGAGTCCGCTGGACCTAAAGCAATAATCATGTAATGTAATGTAATGTCAGATTGAAGTGGAGGGATTACGAGTAGAAACACCGTCTAGTATCCCAAGCTTGTAAACAAGCTTTGACAGGCCGGAAGAAGGTCCTGAAAAAAAGGCCCTATTTCGGGTTGTTACCTGCATGGACTGATTGAACTGTATGTTCTTCCTTGCTTGGCAAAGAAAAAGCACCAACACAAAACAAGCTGGGTATGTGTGCGTCTGTTTGCGTGTGTGTGTAGAGTGTGTGTGTGTATGGAGGATGTGTGTGTGCGCGTGTGTGTGTGTATATAGGGTGTGTGTGTGTGTGTGTATATAGGGTGTGTGTGTGGCTAGGTAGAAACGCTTTTATTCTGACATTCACTTGAACCTCTACGTACTTTCTTTTGACGGACCCGTTAGTTTGAAGTCAAAGCAGTGTTCCGTTAGGGTTAGGGCTGTGTTAGGCTTCGGGTTAGGGTTTGGGTTAGAGTTAGGGATAGCTTCAAAAATGGACACATTCGTAAAAATGTCAAAGTAACGTATGTAGAGTTTCATAAAAGTCATCACAAAGGTTTTCTACACGGTTGTGTGTGTGCGTATGTGCGTGTAGAATCTGTGAGTGTGTGTTTTGAGGGGTGTGTACAGATAAAATTAACTCTTAAAATCTGAAAATATAGCCTGCACAACCAAGCAAACTCTAATAGCATTTAATGTATTCATGGCCGTTGCTTTAAGTATTGATAATAAAGTAAGTCTATAAAATAATACAATTACAAAACTAAATAGATTTGTTTAAAACTAAACGAACAAAAAATAAAAAATAAAAATAAATCAATACATAAATAGATACATTTATCATTTTTTAAAAACAATGGTAAGAAAGAAAGAAATTAATTTTTTTTAAAATAAATAAACAAACAAATACGCACTGATATGGTGTGAACACCGTCCTTCACAAATGTCACCCACACGCTGAGTCCTTTGTGGTAATTTGATAAAACAAAGCTTAAAACTTGATTGCGTATCGCTGCAACAAATATGCACGCACCTATAATCCGAAGCGGAAAGAAGGTCTACACAACCGCAAACAAGTTGAAACCACGCAATGCAGTTTGCCTGGGAATGCAAAGCGACAACAAAACAAACACCCCTACCCTCCACATAAAAGAAAAACAGTTCGATTTTTTTTTTTTTGCTTTGGAGATTACCTGTCGGTCTCACACCTACCAACTACACAAAGTGATCATTGTCAGTCAAATTCGCTTAGCCATTTCAATTTCTTTATAATAGCAGGATCAACCGATATGTAGCCCCTCCCCCCCTGATCCCCAAACGCACACACCCACGCATCTACGCTACCCAGACCTCCCCCCCCCCCCCTCCCAAGTCTGTAGCTGTCGCCTTCAAGATCTTGAAAACCCCACCCCCCTCCCAATGAATGCCTCCTAAAACGCGGTCTTAATTAATAAAGTATCGATGGAGACAGAAACGTTCACCCTATGGAACTTCCATACCTCTCTTGAATGTGTATTACATTATGATTTATTTTATTCATTCGCATTTCTTGGATCGCCTTTCACTTAGGTCTATTCATAATGTCACAACAGAGAACTTTGTTCCTCTCATCACAGTCTGCGAGAGTCCGAACAAAGTAGTTCAGGTCACAGTACCTAGTTACAAGTTTACCTCCAAGGTCGAAATCGCCTGCGTCTAATTCTTTATTTCGTTGTAAGAATTATTGATGCAAGGGAGATATCGATCTAAAAAGTGAAGATCTTGTCATTGGTTTATGATTATTCACAAGAAAATACTGAATAATTCAATAGGCCTACATGTATGGAGAAACTCAGCTGTGACAGATGCCGCCACTGAGATCCTTGGCAAGCACCGACCAAAGAAGAAGCCGTGGATCACACCTGAACTTTTGGATCTGTGTGACAAACGAAGAGAGATGAAAAGGAAAAAGAACACCTCACAGGGAGCTGATGTCTACCGAAAAATCAACAATGACATCCGAAAAGGCATGCGCACAGCAAAGGAGAACTGGATAGAAGAACAATGCCAGGAAATAGAGAACAGTCTGAACAAGAACAACAGCAAGAAGGCCTACCAGACTGTGAAGCGGCTGACAAGTGTCAAACAGCCCAAAGTCTCCACGATCCAAAGCAAGTCTGGCATATGCCTTACAGAAGAACAAGAAGTCTTGGACAGATGGACAGAGTACTGCTCTGACCTTTACAACCATACACCAAATGGAGACCCATCAGTTCTAGCATGTCCCGAGAACAGAGAAGAAGAAGAAATCCTCCCAATTCTCCGGGAAGAAGTTGAGGCAGCAGTGCAATCGCTAAAGAAAGGGAAGTCAGCGGGAGTGGACAACATACCCGCGGAACTGCTACAAGCAGGAGGAGAAGCGATGATTGATGCCCTCACCATTATCTGTAACAAGATCTGGCAGAGAGGGGAGTGGCCTATACCATGGACTCAGTCACTTGTCATCACTCTTCCCAAAAAAGGTAACCTTCAGGAGTGTGAAAATTACCGGACCATCAGCCTCATCAGCCATCCCAGCAAGGTCCTCCTGAAAATAATACTCAACAGGTTGAAACCCCAAGCTGAACAAATCATAGCTGAAGAACAAGCAGGATTCATGGCAGGGCGAAGTACCACTGAGCAGATTTTCAACCTCAGAATAATCTGTGAGAAATACCTACAGCACCAACAACATCTATATCATGTGTTCATAGACTTCAAGAAGGCGTTTGACCGAGTCTGGCATGCAGCTCTATGGGCAACAATGAAAGTGTACTACATCAGCCCTAAAATTATTGAAGTCATCAAAAGCCTGTATGACAAGGCTACCAGTGCAGTCCTCCACAACAGCGCCATCGGGAACTGGTTCAGAACAACAATCGGCGTGCGTCAAGGATGCCTACTCTCTCCAACACTCTTCAACATCTTCCTAGAGCGCATCATGTCAGATGCTCTTGCAGACCATGAAGGCACAGTCAGCATAGGGGGTAGAGCAATCTCCAATCTTCGTTTTGCAGATGACATTGATGGATTGGCTAGAGAGGAACAAGAACTTGAACAGCTGGTACAGAGGCTTGACACCACATCCAGAGCCTATGGAATGGAAATAAGTGCAGAGAAGACCAAAATGATGACCAACAACACCAATGGCATCAATACGGACATCAAAGTCCAAGGCCAATCCCTCACCACAGTGCATAGCTTCAAATATTTAGGAGCCATTGTATCAGACAATGGGTCCCGACAGGAAATCCTCTCCAGGATCGCACAAACAACTGCTGCCCTGACAAGGTTGAAGCCCATTTGGAAAGACAGGACCATCAGTCTACATTCCAAAGTAAGACTGCTGCGCTCCCTTGTCATCTCCATCTTCCTATATGCTTGCGAAGCATGGACCCTCACAGCAGGTCTCCAACGAAGAATACAAAGCATGGAGATGAGGTGCTACAGAAGACTTCTGGGCATTTCCTATACCCAAAACATCACCAACTACGAAGTCCGACAGACCATCACACAAGCCATTGGACAACACGATGACCTGCTAACAGTGGTGAAGAAACGGAAACTCCGATGGTATGGCCACGTCACCAGATCATCAGGCCTTGCAAAGACTATTCTGCAAGGCACAGTGCAAGAAGGTAGAAGAAGAGGGAGACCGAAAAAGAGGTGGGAGGACAACATTCGAGAATGGACTGGTTTGACACTGAGCGAAGCCATCAGGGCTGCTGAGGACAGAGAAAGATGAAGTATGCTGGTTAAACGATGATCTGTGGTGCCCCTACGACCTTCGGGTTACGGGACAGGATAGGATAGGGATAGGATCGTATGGAGAAAGTTTTAATCTGGTACGTTTGATTCATCTCCTTTGGCATTCAGCTCTCTCTCTCTCTCTCTCTCTCTCTCTCTCTCTCTCTCTCTCTCGTCTTCTTGTAGTATTAACGTTGCAAAACAACAACAACAAACAAACAACAACTCGACCAGAAATGAGGAAGAAGGTGCATGCGTTTGCCGCTCAGTCGTATCGGCGTCAGACGATGCTCTTATGGCATCAAGTGGGCGCCTCGGGAATGTTTTTTAGCTAGATCCTGTAACGGCCAGCGCCTTGAACAACTTTTGAACTGGAAAAGCGCCATATAAAAACAATAAATAAATACAACTTGTATACTGTAGTGAAGGAAAGGTATTTTAAACTGTGGACTGTGACCTGATTTTTACTTGGCATTCATTTGGAACTGTTCGCCTTGTTCCAAATATATATATATCAAAAGATTTCAATTCGAATGGCCTTTGTGAACTTAAGAATCGATCCTCCTTTTTATCTTCTGTGCAAGCGTCTCGCATCACTGGTTCTGGTTGTCAAAACAAACACTAGTTGGCTTCTTTCGTAGGAATAATAGGCTTAATAGGTATAACAGGCTTTACCATCACGCAGCCTAAATACAGTACTGTATTCATAGCTAGCGACAGAGATTTTAGATTTTATAAGGGGATCTTCCCTTATAAATTCTCTGGTAGCGATCAGAAGTAACCTACACGTCCTTAACATAATATGCACGCACGTCGCTGTTGGACTTCAGTTATTTCAGTACATCATATAATTGTCTTTATATAATAGCTTACCTATCGATTTGCCAGCTCAAGCGCTGGCAGATACAGGATCTCGCCACAGGCGCATTAACCAAGTAGAAAAGAACTAGATGGTCCTCGATAGCATAGCGGCAGCAGTAGTACAGTATGTCTCTATAATTATTTATGTTGCAAATGGCTGTGTATGATCTGCCGCTGCGCTAATGAGGATCCGGATCTATCGCTGCGCTACCGAGTATCCGCCCAATGTCCTCGAGATCTAACTATAGCCGCCCGAACGAGGCGTACACTAAACCTATAATTAGTAGTCTCTGTATAATTATGTAAACCAAATATAATAGGTAACCAATAGTCTAATGCATGCACGCATAGAGTCTATAATAAATGCTTGAAGCCACAGGTTCCAATAGCTAGGCCTATCTCTCTCTGAATAGCGTCCCTCTCACTACTAACTAGAGCACACCTGGTATTACAAGTATGCATATTTGGCTTTGTGTATGTCGCTTTGCGCGCACTTTTCTGCTGTACTTTACGATATATCCTATTCTATCCACAGATTATTGTTTAACCAGCGTACTCCATCTTAAAATCTTTCGATAGACTAGTGTGGAAATTGTTGCTATTTTTAACAAAATGTTAAGTAAAAATAGGCTGAAGATTCGTGCAAGTTAAATAGCCTAGAATATAACACATTAGCATGTAAACTAGATCCCTCCCTCCCCCCCCCCCCCTCCCCTCGGGTGCCGTGGTTTTATGTCTAAATAGTATCCGCACTTTGTGGAAATGTAGTGCTTTAAATTACCATGATTTCTGCCATTCTCATGTGTGTTCTTTCTCGTTCCTAATCTATTAAATCAACCTACTATCTTCTTCGCTAGACCAGTCACCTACCTTTTTTCTTGAAATCTCTCCCAAAACTCCTCGTGTGTTGGGTCAGCTTGGGGATATTGGACGCTTTCGGCCAAATGGTCACTATAGGGCTTTCTATGGAATTATTATTTAGCAATGTAGGCATCTTTTATACAGATCGGGGGTGAGTCCTCTTTCAACCAAGTTGTGGTCCTGAGTCGGCTCTTTGCAGCCCGCTTGACCCTATAAACAATGACTGACTATGTAAACTAGATGTACAAACAGACTGTCCCCGTCGTCATAACTCAGTGGTAGAACGTTCCAAATGCAAGGGTCCAATATCCCCAAGCTGACCCAACAGACCCCATGCACAAATGAGGAGTTTTGGGAGAGTTTTCAAGAAAAAAGGTAGGTAACTGGTCTAGCGAAGAAGATAGTAGATTGATAGAACAAATTAGGAACGAGAAAGAACAAATGAGAATGACGGAAACAGTGGTAATTTAAAGCACTACATTTCCATAAAGTGGGATACTATTTATACAGAAATCTCTGGCACCCACAATACTGTCCCCTATACGCAACGTGTCCGGGGAAGTTAATCTACACAAGTCAACCCCCACGTGGGAGTTTGCGGTAGAGCCAATAGTAGGGTTGGACGTTTACTTTCAAGGTTCATTCATTCATTAATTCATGCAGAGCGACAGAAGTAGGTTGCTTTATTTATTTTCCTGTCTGTATTTGCTTACCTATGTGACGGTGGGTCTATTGTTGCTGGGGTTCTGCACAATGGACTGCTATTACCCACTCGTCTGTCATCTGCGGGGATTGGCTAGTGTAATCACCCTGTGACTAACCTTAATACATTTATAAGTTTAGCTCGGTCTGTGTTAGAATGGGGTTACAGAGATAGGGAGAAAATGGTAAAAGATTCACTGACACACTAGCACTCACACGGCTACGCAACATAGGTAGTCCAGCCACTTGTTAACAGTAAATATCACACATTTATTTCCTCTACTCTATACACAATCTTCTAATCACTATACTAACTTAAATGCCCAAATGTCACTTCGAATAGTTCGCTCCTTGATAGGTCTATGCAGCTACTGTCTCATCATTGGGCTAATAGTGCTTTCTGTCCAACTGTTCAGTTTTCTGGAAGAGTGGACTATTGATGTCCTTCTCGAGCAGTTTTGGTGCACGGTTTCTATGGACTTAGCTTTCTAGTCGATGAGTGGTGTTGTGGTGGTGTCTTCTCCTGGTTGGTAGATTGTTGGGCTATCGTAGCTCAGTGCTAGATGCTCCACTGCAGGCCGAATGTCAGAATGGGGGGGGGGGGGGGGGGGGGGCTCTGTGTTAGTCATCCTGCATCGGGCCAACGATGCCTGCTCATCTGCAAAATATTTCTGCAACACCGTGTTCACTAAGGGTGTGCAGAGCGTCTCACTGATGGCAGAAACAGCCCTCAGTGATAGCTCCACTTTATATATATATATATATATATATATATATATATATATATATATATATATATATATATATATATATATATATATATATATATAGATAGATAGATAGATAAGCTAAACTAAACACATGAAGGAGTAATTAACAATATACACATTCTCCAGTACAGCCACTGGGCTGCAATAATACACATAAAAGAAACAACAGTGGGTCCGTAGGGGACACTTCATTGTGGCGAAACCGGTCGCGTGTTCGCCACGTGGTCAAGCAAAGTTTGACTAACATTCACAATTCTAAATATGGCAAAACTTCACAAACATAATACAGCAATAAGATCAATAAATCGCAATGAAACAAAAGATAGATCATTTACCTTTTTGACAATGTCAGGCTGTGGATAACTAGGTTGAATTGAATTTCACCCGCCCTGCTTTAGTCTTCAGTTAGAGAGATCTATCAGAGCGTTGCTCCTTCTCGCGTGCGGTTCAGACAAAGAATGACCCTACCTAGCTTGTGGTCAGCCTAAGCCCGCGAATTCTAGACTACAAGTAGCACCCTCTGGCTGGTGGTGGTGGCTATACATCAGCAGGCTTATGCTACGGCCTATCTGTGAAGCTATGGCCCACACATGTGTTGTACACCCTAACTGCTAGTCTTATGGTCAGCGACTTAACTTACATAGGCCAACGCAGACTGAGCGTGTAGGCTTGTAACCTTAGTGCTGTGTTAAACTTGCCTCTCGCGACAACCTATGCCCTACACTCCGAGTGTGATCCCTGGTGCAAGCACCCACACACCCGCCAACCGCCCGCCGCGTACCCTTTCAACACCAAACAACACAAGCACACAACATACACATTTGGCACTACCCTAACAAAAAACCTAACCGTAACAAAATGAGGGTATCCCACTTCTGACACCAAATATGTGGGCCTTTTACCTACAGCTTGGGTGGAGGTAGATTGTGCACTTGTCATGGGGAAGTGGGGTTGGTGGTGTACAAAAACATTGGTATTGTTTTTCATTACACAATGATAAAGTGATAAAGTGGGCTTTAAAGTGGACAACATTCGAGAATGAACTGGTTTGACACTGAGCGAAGCCATGAGGGCTGCTGAGGACAGAGAAAGATGGAGTATGCTGGTTAAGCGATCATCTGTGGTGCCCCTACGACCTCCGGGTTATGGGACAGGATAGGATAGGAAAGTGGGCTTTCGTGGCTCAAACCAAACGCTATTTGAATTTTTCATTTCGATTCTGACAGGGAGTTATTTCCCATGTTTCAACGGTACAGCCATGTAACCTTTGACCCTATCTGTGAGTGAAACACACGGCTTAAAGGGTGCATCTTTGGTGTGTGGGGTAGGTTAGGGTCTCTGTTATCAACCTACCACCAAAACCCTTACGAGCAATTGTTTTACGGGTTCCGTCTCTTACCGGCTTTGGTAGATGCTATTTTTAGCTAGAGAATGTTGGCTAGCCATATGCTATTAATAGACACAAACACTATGGAATTTATTCATTTAGAAAATAACTGTACTTGCAGAACAACCGTTTTCTTTAGGCTCATTTTTAGTAGGGCAACATTCACTGTGAATGTTAAAAGGATCTGTCGCGGAAGCGTAGTCAAAGGGGTAAATCAAATAATATCCTTCATTTTATTTCTATATTCCTTGTTCCCACTGATGTGATCAGTTGGTTAGAGCACTGCATGTTTAAACTGCATGTGTTTCGTGCACACTGGGAACAGTCAGGAGTGAGGACCTGTTGCCTTTATGGAACGATTAGCGTTTAGTATAATTACTTCCTGTGTGTATGTAGGTATGTGTGTTAGTTATTCATTGCTTACAGGGTCCAGCGGACTGCAAAGAGCCGACTCCGGACCACAAAATCAAGACCACAACTTCGTTGAAAGAGGACTCGCCCCTGATCCGCATAAAAGGTCTGCCGAAACAACCCTAGTGGTAACACTGAATTAAGGCACTCCACCGGCACCAGCCGGTCACTTTACAATAAAGACATCCCACGCAGGGGACGCTGATGCCATACTCTAATTTATCGAACCCCCATTTACAAAAACAAAATATAATATAAACATCATTATAAAATATTAACAAAACAAATACATATTATATTGCTATTATATTATAATGCCAACAGTGCCAAATAATATCTTACATTACATTACATTATTATTGCTTTAGGTCCAGCGGACTCTTCCGAGCCAAATCAGGACCGGACAACCCCTGATCCGCATAAAAGATCTGCTGAAACAACCCTAGTGGTAAAACCGAAAGCTCTCCACCAGCCAGTCACTTTACAATAAAGACATCCCACGCAGGGGACGGCTGAGTCTTCACCCCAACTTATCGAACCCCCGTTTACAAAAACAAAATGGAATACAAACATCATTATAAATTATCAACAAAACACATAAATATAAAATGCCTACATTGCTAAATAATAACATCATAGGAAACCCTAGTGACCACCTGGCAGAAAGCGTCCAATATTCCCAAGCTGATCCAACAGACCTTATACACAAATAAGGAGTCTTGTCCCGGAAGAGTTTTCAAGAAAAAAGGTAGGAGACTGGTCTAGTGAAGAAGACGATAGTATAGCAGATTGATATAACAGAGCAGGAATGAGAAAGAGCAAATGAGAAAGACAGCGACAGTGGGAATTTAAAGCACTAAATTTCCAGAAAGTGGGGATACTATTTATACTGAAACCCCCGGCACCCCAACGGGGGTAAATAATATCTTAGGAAGCCCCAATTACCATTTGGCAGAAAGCGTCCAACATTCCCAAGTTGATCCAACAGACCTCACACACAAATGAGGAGCCTTGTCCAGGAAGAGTTTTTAAGAAAAAGGGTAGGTGAACGGTCTAGCGATGAAGAAGATAGTATAGTAGATTGATAGAACAGAGTAGGAATGAGAAAAAACAAAGGAGAAAGACAGCGACATTGGGAATTTAAAGCACAAAATTTCCAGAAAGTGGGGATACCATTTATACTGAAACCTCCGGCACTCCCACGAGGGAGTGTGTGTGTGTGTGTGTGTGTGTGTGTGTGATGAGGGTGAGATAGGACTATTGTATTTATTATTGTATTTGTTTATTTGTGTTGTATGTATTTGTGTGAGTAAGTAGGAGTGGGTGAATGCAGGTGGGTGGGTAGGTGTGTGTGTTTGTGTGTTGTGTTTCTCCTTGTTTTGGTATGGGCTGTGAGGTCTGTGTTCCTCTCTGTTGCTGTGGTGTTCCGAGATGTCCTGATGGTTGCTGCCCAGTGATGTGTTTTTGCTATTGTATTGTTTGAATCACGCATTACGCTTATGTTCTTTGTACGGATTTGGCAATACAGTATTAGAAATGTGCGCGCGCGCGTGTGTGTGTGTGTGTGTGTGTGTGTGCCTGTTAAACCACCATTTATTGCAATTACGGGTTTTACTGCAGGTTTTGTGCCACTGCGATAACAATCATGTCCAGAATTATATGAATTCTTGAGATTCAAAATCGTCCCTTGCAAGCTTGTTCCTTACTGTGCTTGTCCACAACAGTGGTGCAAGATAAAGAAATATAAGCGGAAGCGAAGCGATTGTTGAGCTAGTATCGCCGTGAAAATGCCCATATCCTGCCATTATCGTTTTATGTGGTTAATAAAGTTTCCTGTCTTAGATGTCTGTTGTGTTGGCCTCTTTATCTGTGGTATCTACTTATCCGTCTTTATTTGCTTCCCTAGAACCATTCGGTCGTTAGGAAGGGAGGCGTTTGGGACCCACTTTTTTTTCTAGACCAGCTTAATGAGAGCAATGTCAGTCTCCTCTCCCTTGCTGCTTTACCTTTCCCTGGCTCTACACAGATAGATAGATATTCAGTGCTTATAGGGTCCAGCGGACTGCCAAGAGCCGAATCAGGACCGCTACACAGATCCAGATACCCATTCACAGCTAGGTGGATGAGGGTGCGTTGGGCGCTTATTTCATTTTGGTTGTGTGTGTGTGTGTGTGTGTGTGTGTGTGGTTTACTGGTAGTCTGTCTATGTCCCTTCTCGCACTCTTCGCTCTTCTTCTGACTCTCGCATACTCTGCATTCAAGAAACCAACACCCAAATGTACGGAGAACGACTCTCGCACACTCTGCATTCAAAAAACCAACACCGAAATGTACGGAGAACGGGCAATCACCTATTGTGCACCCAGACAATGGAACACTCTTCCAGCCAACATCAGACACAAGCAGCTAGACCACACCCTCATTCAAACAAGCTCTAAAATCTCACCTCTTCAAACTCTACTTTCCTGACTAAATCCTTCAATCTATAGACCCTAGCCGCAGCTCATATTTGTTCTGCTTTTGACTATGCTTGAGGATTTGCTGTGATTGTGATGACTTGTTTGCAGAAAGTTAACTTTGTGTATTTTTTGATTTTGTGTGTGGGGTTTTATTTTTCCTCATTGTATAATTTCTAATGCAATATTGTAAGTTGTTTCATGTTTGTTTGTTTTTTTTCATGTAAAGCGCTTCTCTATAAAAAGACAAGTAGTAGTGCTATATAAATGGCAATTTATTATTATTATTATTTAGCCTTCAAATTTGTTCGTCCATGTGGATCCGTGTCGACTTCTTATCTTTATGTATCAAACAATGAAAACTGCGCACTGTAACAGCAGAAATATTGACGACAAACATGTAGGAAATTAGCTTAGCGAAACAGAGATACCATCGAACGAAACTGGACATTAATACAACAGTTAGCTAACAAGCAGCACACACATGGCAAATTAACTTCCTTGAAACAGTCACACTGCCGATAGCTACCGATACCATCAACAGACTTAGCGACCAAGAATGTTAAATAGCATACTTTAGTCAAAACGGACTAGAACGTTGTCCCTGTGAAGGAGCACTCCAGCCAAAAGTTACCAAGATGATGTCATCAGTATTGGGCAGGCACAGCTTATCGTTATTACATCTATCCTACCCTCGAACCCTGACACTCCACTTTAAAGATAATTATGCGTGTCAGAAATAGTGCAGAGGGGGAACTAGTCCAAATAATAAAACGATTAATCCCGTATGCGAGATTAACGAAAACGAGAGCTAAAGACGATTGGTCAGAAGACTCCTAGGAACTTTTGCATATCTTTGGGGACCAAATCTCAGCTGGTCAGTCACAAACCAACCGTCCAGCTGTGCGGGTCAACCAAAGGAACAAACTGCATGCAGTGTTCGTCTATCTCCATCTCCTCAAGAGAGTGCTAGAGACGTAAAAGACGATTTCACGAGTCCCAGAGTCTACAAGTAAGATAACACTAGTAGTTTTGATAGGTGTATGTTTATTGTATATTGATTGCCATGTATTGATACTATGTTCTTGATATATATATATAGTTACAGAAACAGATTATTGTTTCTGAGACAGTATGCATGTGGATTGATGTATCTTAGCCTTAAGATTCGAATTGAATTGTGCATATGGGAACCCTGCAGGTGTCTGATGCTATAGACACTTTGCAGAGGAGACCGCACACTTATAGCTAACGAGAATACTGTAGCCAGAGCTCCGACTGTTACAGGTCGGACCTGGGATCATGTTTGTGGAGACGAACGCCTGACCGTCGCTCCCGTGGTACCAAAAGGAGAACAATCCAGAGTCTACCTGGCCACGTCCGAACCCCACAGCTACAAGGGCGACTCGACTCACTGTACATAAGTCACCCGCAAAGGAACTGAGTCCCACCCTCGAGAAACGTATAGAAAACCACTCAAATTTATAAAACTACGAACAGTGAAAATCATAACTACAGTTAGCACAGGATGAATAAACCCTGCTAACGAACTCTCACAGCACGTTGAACTATATTACTTATTAAATTACCGGTTAATGCAGAAATGTTAAAGTTTGTGTTGAATATATAAAAAGTGAAATTGCATACATACGACTGGTGTCATTTTTTTTTGTATTGTTGTGTAGCTATTAGTTTTCTTCTCTCGAGACATAATAATCTAGTCTTTTGATTAGTAATTAACGGTTCTCAAGTTGAGCCAAATGATACTAAAATTCCCGAGAACAAATATAAATTTTATGTGACCAAAGTGCCGTGATCTGTCTCTCACACAACTTTAGGAATTCTGGTAAAAGAACGATCGATAGTGGTAGCACATTGCCCATCTATCAATAAGTCTTACCCCCTAGTAAGATAAACGTATCTTCCCCAGAATATCATCACACGCACTTAACAAAACCATTAACCTAAGACGTCTCCTACAAACTAAAAACAAATATGAATAACAATGCATTTATTTATATGGGACGGGGACAGTGCAAGGAGGTAGAAGAAAAGGGAGACCGAAAAAGAGGTGGGAGGACAACATTCGAGAATGGACTGGTTTGACACTGAGCGAAGCCATCAGGGCTGCTGAGGACAGAGAAAGATGGAGTATGCTGGTTAAACGATCATCTGTGGTGCCCCTACGACCTCCGGGTTACGGGACAGGATAGGATAGGATAGGCACGGGGGAAAAGTGGTTTGGGCAATGGTTCATGTTAAAGGGTTAGTACTTGGATGGGTGGCCATGCCTGGAAGGCCACCACCCAACCACACAAAAAGATTGAAACAATGGTATGACACACCCCAGTCCACCAAGCGGTCAATGGGTGCCTGGATCTGTTTTAGTTTACAACCAGGGGAAGATAAAAGCAGCGAGGGTAGAGGAGATTGATTGATTGATTGATTGATTTATTGTTGCTTTAGGTCCAGCGGACTCTTCCGAGCCAAATCAGGACCGGACAACCCCCGATCCGCATAAAAGATCTGCTGAAACAACCCCAGTGGGAAAATTGAATGCCCTCCACCGGCCAGTCACTTTACAATAAAGACATCCCACGCGGGGGACGGCTGAGGGTTGACCTCAACTACGCGAACACCCCGGTTACAAAAACAAAATAGAATACAAACATCATTATAAATCATCAACCAAACACATACATATAAAATGCCTATAGTGCTAAATAGTACATTCATAGGAAGCCCTAGTGACCACCCGGCAGAAAGCGTCCAACACTCCCAAGCTGATCCAACAGACCTCATACACAAACAAGGAGTCTTGTCCAGGAAGAGTTTTCAAGAAAAAAGGTAGGTCATTGATCTAGCGAAGAAGAAGATAGTATAGCAGAGTGAAGGACAGAGCAAGAATAGGAAAGAGTAAATGAGGAAGACAGCGACAGTGGGAATTTAAAGCACTAAATTTCCATAAAGTGGGGATACTATTTATACTGAAAACCCCCGGCACTCCAACGGGGGTACTGTTGCCGCAGTGAAGCGTCTTGCCTATAAAGGAAAGACAGGTTTTCAACTGTGGCTTTCACTGTTCCCTTTATAGGTTTGAACAATCTACAGTGGCAAGATTGCTCATGACCCCAAGGGGTGGTAGAGGAGATAGGTGCGGCCCTCACTAAGCTGCTTTAGAGAAAAGGGAGGTCACCAAAGCTTCATGGAAAAGACAACACAGTTATAAAACTAAAGGGAATAAAGCGAATTTTGAATAAAATAATTCGGTTAAAAGTTCCACTCCTATAGCTGTGGGGTGTTGCGTCAATATTGAAAAGCAAAGGGACATAACCGTTGTGCACGTAATTTGACCCCTATTGAGCAACATTTGAAGGGGAGATAATCAGGTCAGATCAAGCTTACAATAGGGTTCATTATTCTGCAATGATTTCGAAAGTGTGACGTGAATCCTAGGGGAAAATAGGACTTCAAGATAAATGAAAAACAACAGGTGCACCACCAACAAAAAATAATAAACAAACAACCCACTTCCCCTCCCAAAAACCCACACACCCCAAAAAATAAAGTTAATAAGTAAATTTTAAAAAAAGAACATAAAATAAAATACAATTTAAAAAACCACAAAAAAAACCCACGATAGATCACATCTGTACAATAAAGTTAGTCAGTCATTATTTATAGGGTCCAGCGGACTGCAAAGAGCTGAATCAGGACCACAACTGGATTGAAAGAAAGATCATCCCTGATCCGTATAAAAGATCTGCTGAAACAATCCTAATGGTAACACTGAAGGCAACACATCAGTCGGTCACTTTACAATAAAAGCATCCCATGCAAAGAACGCTGAGGCTGCATTCTAATTTATTGAACCCCCGTTTGCAAAAACAAAACAGGATGCAAACAATACATTATTTCAACAAAACACATACATATAAAATGTTTACATTATATAAATGCCTACATTGCTAAATAACAATACCATAGCAAGCCTAGTGACCATTTGGCAGAAAGCATCCAATATTCCCAAACTAACCCAACAACAACTTTCAATGGGTCCCGACAGGAAGTCCTCTCCAGGATCGCACAAACAACTGCTGCCCTGGCGAGGTTGAAGCCAATTTGGAAAGACAGGACCATCAGTCTACATTCCAAGGTAAGACTGCTGCGCTCCCTAGTCATCTCCATCTTCCTATATGCTTGAGAAACATGGACCCTCACAGCAGATCTCTAACGATGAATAAAAAGCATGGAGATGATGTGCTACAGAAGACTTCTGGGCATTTCCTATACCCAGCACATCACCAACGACGAAGTCTGACAGACCATCACACAAGCCATTGGACAACACGATGACCTGCTCACAGTGGTGAAAAAACGGAAACTCCAATGGTATGGCCACTTACACCAGATCATCAGGTCTTGCAAAGACCATCCTGCAAGGCACAGTGCAAGGAGGTAGAAGAAGAGGGAGACCGAAAAAGAGGTGGGAGGACAACATTCGAGAATGGACTGGTTTAGCGAAACAATGAGGGTTGCAGAGGACATGGAAAAATGGAGTACGCTGGTTAAACGATCATCTGTGGTGCCCCTACGACCTCCAAGTTACGGTATAGGATAGGAACCCAACAGATCCCATACACAAATGAGGAGTTTTGGGAGAGTTTTGAAGAGAAAAGGTAGGGGACTGGTCTAGCGATAAAGACGGTAGATCGATAGAATAGATTAGAAACGAGAAAGAACAAATGAGAATGATAGAAACAACGAAGAATACAAAGAATGGAGATGAGGTGCTACAGAAGACTTCTGGGCATTTCCTATACCCAACACATCCCCAACGACGAAGTCCGACAGACCATCACACAAGCCATTGGATGACCTGCTAACAGTGGTGAAGAAACGGAAACTCCGATGGTATGGCCACGTCACCAGATCATCAGGCCTTGCAAAGACTATTCTGCAAGGCACAGTGCAAGGAGGTAGAAGAGGGAGACTGAAAAAGAGGTGGGAGGACAACATTCGAGAATGGACTGGTTTGTCACTGAGCGAAGCCATCAGGGCTGCTGAGGACAGAGAAAGATGGAGTATGCTGGTTAAACGATCATCTGGGGTGCCCCTACAACCTTCGGGTTACGGGACAGGATAGGATAGGATAGGATAGAAACAGTGGTCATTTAAACCACTAAATTACCATAAAGCGGGATACTACATGTATTTACACAGAAAACCTCGGCACACCCCAACGTGGGTATTTTTATGACAAAAAAGACTGAACACACGCGTGCCAAGTAAGACTGAAAGTAATATTTATTTATAACACAAGACTAGGCAATATACTGTACAAGGACATAAATTAGTGGATGCACCCTACCATGAAAAATGTTGTAACATTCCCAGTTTCTAAATAAAGAGTTTTCATTTGTAACATACCAATAAGTGAACAAAACTACAGCTGACAAATACGCGTTCAGGTTATGTTTTGTTGTATTTGATCATTATTAAATAGCTCTATTCCAGCTCAAGAGCTGCTCAAGGCGCTGGATAATACAGGATCTAAACAACTTGCTGTCTTAGGCACATGAGGTATGGTACTTGTATCATACCAAATGAAACCTCAATCGCTTGAATAAGTCTGGAAGTGTAAGTGGCAAACGACATACAAAAATCAAACAACTATAGTTGGATGGCATTCATTTAAATAACCGGGAAATGCACAAGCAATTTCACAAAATGTCTTGAGACAATTAGAATCATCTGCTTCAAATAAATTAAGACAACCAGAGATGGCATGTGAAAAAAAATTATTACATTTTTTAATTTGCTTTATACATGTACGCACACCTGTCTATCCCTTCCATGGCTGTTTAGTATTCTAGCATGCCAGAAATCGAATTTTCAGCGAATTAGTATTTTGCCCTTGGCTTTACCTTCAGATAATCATTGCATGTCAAAAGTATGGTAGATTATTCATTGAAATTCAACAAATCTGTACAACCTCTTACAAGGAATTATGATGGCCGTTTAAACAGGTGTTGTGGATGCCTGATAGCACCGTGGATATGGGGCAAGATTCCTATGCCGTAGGTTGCGTGTTCCAACCCTGCAAGTGACGAACTTACTTGACTTTATGATGTTGTTCAGGCTTGAGCCGGCGAGTGGGTCTGCTATAACTACTTTTGCATTGTTTCTTTATGTACTTTGGTATCTGTAATGTGACTGTTCCATGTTTTAATCTACAGGGCAGTCTCTTCATTATGTCAGTGCCTGTATGAGGGTATTCTTCGGAGCGCTTTGAACAGACTTTTTATTTTAGAATCACGCTTTATACAATAAATTATAATAATTATTATTGAGGGTTTTCTCCGGGTAACCCAGTTTCCACCCTCCCTTCAATAATGGTATTGGATGCAGTCAATTTAAATTTCAAAAATAAAAATTGCTTTCTCTTCCGCCTTCTTTAAAAACGATTTTTGGAGATCACCCTGCTTTGAGTTCGGTTGAAGAAAAAGTTCGCCACTGCATCCTTTATAATTATTATTAACATTGCTCAAATAACTAAGACAACCGTTGCCAAGTGAAGGTCTAACACAAAGGCTGAATAATGGAAGTGGGATAATCCTGTCAACTTGACCATATTTTATCAAACACATAAGTCGACCATTGTCTCATTCAGCAAAACTGTTACGTAAAATATGAACGACTCGCCTAAGATAGCGATGTGAACATTACATTTACACAACTATTTTTAAATCTGAATTGTCATGTTTAGGTACAGTTGCTCAAAGTTACAATTTAAACTGTTTTATTGTATTAAGAAAAGTAACAAAACAATTCATTTTGAAAAAAAAAAAGGCCCAATGAAATTGTCCTGTAGATAGTAAGCTAGTGTAGCTGTAACAAAGAATTTTAACAGCTTGCTAAACCAAGTACCAATTGCACATACATTTTAACACAAGCAAAACAATCAATATATGGCAAAATTTAAGAGCAAATAACAGTTCCAAGCGAGTCGAGATAACCTCTGACCTCCCCTGGAAACGAGAAACTGAGCTCAAACATTTATTGGATGGGACACTCCATGTGCATGCTTGATAAAGAGCAAATACATAGACCCACATTTGAATCATTATTAATTCACTACGAAAACTGAACACAAGTAAAACCATAAGACTGATTTTTTGTGTGTATGTGGATTTAAAATTTAAAAAAAGTACAATCCATTACATCTCTTAGGTTTGCCTTGACAATGAAGTTTCAGAAAAGTGAAAACGCCACTACTAAATAATAAGCCATACCAACAGCGTTTAGAGTTTTGACAATCTAGGTGTTTAGGACCTAGGAGTTGACAAGAGACTCCAGCCCCACCTCACTTGAAAAACTATACACACGGTGATACCCCACATGCACCTTTACAGAGAATAAGGTGGTCCATAGCAAATCCAACAATAAAAATTCAATGAGCAAGCAAGAATTTCACAGCAAAATGTGCTCGTTTTTTTATAGTATGGCCTGGACCCTTTTGGAGGTACAAATACTGCAGCCTGCAAAGCAATACTTTAAAGCAGAGATCGTACGCTCTAGATAAAAACAAAACAAAACTGTATCAATACTATGCCTGAGGAAAAAAGAATCGACCACTCTATAACAGTGTTTTGAAAAATTCTGCACCAAATCTGACAGCGCACTTATCGACCAACACACTCCTATTAAAAAAAGTATTATCTTCAATGTGTTTGGACGGGGAATATTAAACTGCAAAACAAAACAAAATTTGATGAAATATTCCAATCAAGATGATGGAATGGAATAAAATAAAGTAAATGAGCACCAAATACCCAACCGTCATTCAATCACAATCATTCCACTCATTTTCTTCACAAAGATGATACATTACATGATTATTGTTTTAGGTCCAGCGGACTCTTCCGAGCCAAATCAGGACCGGATAACCCCTGATCCGCATAAAAGATCTGCTGAAACAAACCTAGTGGTAAAACTGAAAGCTCTCCACCAGCCAGTCACTTTACAATAAAGACATCCCACGCAGGGGACGCTGAGGCTGTACTCTAATTTATCAAACCCCCGTTTACAAAAACAAAATAGAATACAAACATCATTATAAAATATCAACAAAACACATACATATAAAATGCCTACATTGCTAAATAATAACATCATAGGAAGCCCTAGTGACCACCTGGCAGAAAGCGTCCAATATTTCCAAGCTGATCCAACAGACCACGTACACAAATAAGGAGTCTTGTCCCGGAAGAGTTTTCAAGAAAAAAAGTAGGTGACTGGTCTAACGAAGAAGAAGATAGTATAGCAGATTGATAGAACAGAGCAGGAATGAGAAAGAGCAAATGAGACAGACAGCGACAGTGGGAATTTAAAGCACTGAATTTCCAGAAAGTGGGGATACTATTTATACTGAAACCCCCGGCACCCCAACGGGGGTACACAGATGATAAATTTTGCAGTAAACGAGTAATGGGAGAAAAACAACTCAAAATGGCTGCAGCTTCTTAGCCAGTCTAAAAGTTTATCACTACAAAGACATGCATGTACTACTTTGTACACAATCATCATTCTTCAGTCCACGCTATGTCGTAACATTTTTTTCCAGTTACAGATGTCGATTCACTATATACTTCTGACTTCTGTCCAGTTTTTTTCTTTTCAGGGTAGTTTTTTTGGTGGTAAAGCTCACAAGAAAGAATCGCACCACTCTTTCAAACAGTCATGGCAGTCTTTCTGCTGTTTGGCATTAGCGCTGCACGTGGAGTGCAGCCAATCCTTGAAAAGTTCTTCCTCCTTCTTCAGTACCAGATACTGGCCAAGCACCACATAGGCCTGGACAAACACAAAGACTTTTAAATTAACGTCAAATAAATATTAGCACATTAGACATAAAAAACATGTGTTCAAAGAATTGCATGGGACAAAATTATTTCAGGCCTTGCAAAATAGAAAGAATAAATATAAAAAGAATAACAATTGACCAGTACTTTGAATACTTAAGAACAAATTACGATGTAATAACAATATATTATTTGAAACATAAATTTAATGGTTGTATATAACAACAATGAAATAATATCTAAATAGTTCATCGGTTGTACTCTATGTCCGACGCTTATATTATTTGAAACATTTAATAGTTATGTTTTACACTGAATCATTGCTTCACTCATTTGCAGTGTTCCCGATTACGCACAGTAGTGCGTCAATTACTCACAAAATATGAAAAATGACGCAGAAAAATTTGCATGTGTGCGTCTTTTCGAATCGCTGAAGTCAAAAATACGACCAACGAGTGGCGAACTAATTCATGGCATAATCAGAATCAGAACCCAACTGAGACTGCCTTTGTAGACGATTAAAGATTGTGTGGGGAGTTGTCGTCCTTAAAAATCGCATGCGCGCGCATTGTAAACTTCCTCCAAGCAACCCATTCACTGAACAGAAGAAATTTTCGTGAATCCATTCTTTGATTCTATCATACACGATCATGTCACTTCTAACTTGGTTGACTGGGCCCAAAACCCGTTCATCCACAACAACATCAGGTACAGATCCTGTCATTATCGAAAATACAGAAGCTGTTGTGCAGGGTGCTGTGAAGGAGATTGCAGCAACCAAGCGACTCAGGCTTAAATAAACATTTAATACATGTTTTAATTTTTTGGTTTTATAACTAATGTGACGCTTTAACAACGTAAAAAAAAAAGAAAAAAAGTGAGGCTTGGACTTGTTTTTTCATTTCTTTTTCCGATTTGGGGACTCTCAAAATTTGCACAAGGACTCTTAAAATTGTATACCTGGGAGTCTCAAGGACTCTCTTTTTTTTTGGTGGAGGAAACACTGATTTGTGTTTTTTCAGTTTGCATAAGCCATACACATGTTTTACAAAAGCTAGCTCAATTACTGCTTAAGTGTGTCATGTTTAGTGCTGGTTTGTTTTACAGTTTTCGTTTCATACACAAATATCCTTGTAAATTCTAACGGGCACA
This sequence comes from Oncomelania hupensis, assembly GCA_036898135.1. Classification (NCBI taxonomy): domain Eukaryota; kingdom Metazoa; phylum Mollusca; class Gastropoda; order Littorinimorpha; family Pomatiopsidae; genus Oncomelania; species Oncomelania hupensis. The sequence continues at coordinate 87,464,304 of CM072513.1, forward strand.
ATAAAATTCAAAATTTTGCATTTAGTTGGATTATTAACTCTTTGCCTGCCAATCGACGATATATCGTCGATTTCAGTATTCCGTTTCGTTCCGGTTTTTTGCGCAGTCCAATCCAAGTTTTATTTTAACCAAAGAGAGATAACTCTTTCTACTTTCGTTCTCGATCGACACGCGCATGATTTCTTCAAATTGATTCGTTATTAGAGTGTTTTTTTGTGCATTTTACTAAGCATTGTGATGGGCACAATCGACAGTGTGTCAAACTCTGCTAATAATCAATATAATTTCAAACTGTAAAGTGTATTTTGATCCTAAATAAATTTTCTTTCTGGTGTGTGAAGCTGATTCAGTGAATGGAATTATTCCTCCAGATTTTTTTTTATCACTGTAGTATGTAGAAATATTTTTATTTTATTTTATCATTTCAAAAAGATCAACAAGCTTTCAAAACCTATCCTATCCTATCCTGTCCCATAACCCGAAGGTCGTAGGGGCACCACAGATGATCGCTTAACCAGCATACTCCATCTTTCTCTGTCCTCAGCAGCCCTCATGGCTTCGCTCAATGTCAAACCAGTCCATTCTCGAATGTTGTCCTCCCACCTCTTTTTCGGTCTCCCCCTTCTTCTACCTCCTTGCACTGTGCCTTGCAGAATGGTCTTTGCAAGGCCTGATGATCTGGTGACGTGGCCATACCATCGGAGTTTCCGTTTCTTCACCACTGTGAGCAGGTCATCGTGTTGTCCAATGGCTTGTGTGATGGTCTGTCGGACTTCAACGTTGGTGATGTGTTGGGTATAGGAAATGCACAAAAGTCTTCTGTAGCACCTCATCTCCATGCTTTGTATTCTTCGTTGGAGATCTGCTGTGAGGGTCCATGCTTCGCAAGCATATAGGAAGATGGAGATGACCAGAGAGCGCAGCAGTCTTACTTTAGAATGTAGACTGATGGTTCTGTCTTTCCAAATGGGCTTCAACCTTGTCAGGGCAGCAGTTGTTTGTGCGATCCTGGAGAGGACTTCCTGTCGAGACCCATTGTCTGACACAATGGCTCCTAAATATTTGAAGCTGTGCACTGTGTTGAGGGATTGGCCTTGTACTTTGATGTCCGTGTTGATGCCATTGGTGTTGTTGGTCATCATTTTGGTCTTCTCCGCACTTATTTCCATTCCATAAGCTCTGGAGGTGGTGTCAAGCCTCTGTACAAGCTGTTCAAGTTCTTGTTCCTCTCCAGCCAATCCATCAATATCATCCGCAAAACGAAGATTGGAGATTGCTCTGCCCCCTATACTGACTGTGCCTTCGTGATCTGCAAGAGCATCTGACATGATGCGCTCTAGGAAGATGTTGAAGAGTGTTGGAGAGAGTAGGCATCCTTGACGCACACAGATTGTTGTTCTGAACCAGTTCCCGATGACGCTGTTATGGAGGACTGCACTGGTAGCCTTGTCATACAGGCTTTTGATGACTTCTATAATTTTAGGGCTGATGTTGTACACTTTCATGGTTGCCCATAGAGCTGCATGCCAGACTCGGTCAAATGCCTTCTTGAAGTCTATGAACACATGATATAGATGTTGTTGGTGCTGTAGGTATTTCTCACAGATTATTCTGAGGTTGAAAATCTGTTCAGTGGTACTTCGCCCTGCCATGAATCCTGCTTGTTCTTCAGCTATGATTTGTTCAGCTTGTGGTTTCAACCTGTTGAGTATTATTTTCAGGAGGACCTTGCTGGGATGGCTGATGAGGCTGATGGTGCGGTAATTTTCACACTCCTGAAGGTTACCTTTTTTGGGAAGAGTGATGACAAGCGACTGGGTCCATGGTGTAGGCCATTCCCCACTCTGCCAGATCTTGTTGCAGATAATGGTGAGAGCATCAGTCATCGCTTCTCCTCCTGCTTGTAGCAGTTCCGCTGGTATGTTGTCCACTCCCGCTGACTTCCCTTTCTTCAGCGATTGCACTGCTGCCTCAACTTCTTCCCGGAGAATTGGGAGGATTTCTTCTTCTTCTCTGCTCTCGGGACATGCTAGAACTGATGGGTCTCCATTTGGTGTATGGTTGTAAAGGTCAGAGCAGTACTCTGTCCATCTGTCCAAGACTTCTTGTTCTTCTGTAAGGCAAATGCCAGACTTGCTTTGGATAGTGGAGACTTTGGGCTGTTTAACACTTGTCAGCCGCTTCACAGTCTGGTAGGCCTTCTTGCTGTTGTTCTTGTTCAGATTGTTCTCTATTTCCTGGCATTGATCTTCTATCCAGTTCTCCTTTGCTGTGCGCATGCCTTTTCGGATGTCATTGTTGATTTTTCGGTAGACATCAGCTCCCTGTGAGGTGTTCTTTTTCTTTTTTAACTCTCTTCGTTTATCACACAGATCCAAAAGTTCAGGTGTGATCCACGGCTTCTTCTTTGGTCGGTGCTTGCCAAGGATCTCAGTGGCGGCATCTGTTACAGCTGAGTTGAAGGTATTGGTCATGGTGTTGACATCTACTTCGCCTGCCCCCAAAATAAGCAGTGGTGCAAATTTCCCTCCAATTGTGGCCTGAAATATTTTTGCCACCTCCGGGTCTTGCAGTTTGTCCAGGTCGAACTTCAGCCTAGTGCACTTTGCTGTATTTACTCTCTTCAAATGGAGCCGGAAAGACATCATCACGAGATCGTGGTCACTTCCAATGTCTGCTCCTGGAAAAGTGCGTGTCCTGCCAATGTTGATGCTTGATCTGAAGCGTTTCTTGACCATGATGTAGTCGATCTGGTTGTGATGTTCCCCGCCGGGACTGTGCCATGTCCATCGTCTGGATTTTTTGTGGAGACCAAGCGTGTTTGCCAGTACCAGATTGTTGTATCTGGCAAACTCCAATAGCCTCAGACCCCTGTCATTTGTCTCGTTGTTGCAGTGGGGTCCGCATGTGTCTCCCCAGTTGTGGTGCGCATCTTGGCCAACCTTGGCATTCCAGTCGCCTTGCACTATGACTATGTCCTTCTTCGGCACTTGGTCAAGGACCGCCTGTATATTTTCATAAAAATCCTCCACTTCGCTGTCTTCATAGTCTGATGTTGGGGCATAGGCCTGGATGATGGTAATGTTGAAAGGGGTTGCTCTCAGACGGATGGTAATGAGTCTACTGGAGACTGGGCGGCAACCCATGACAGTGGCTAGAATGTTCTTGTGGACCAAGAATCCAACGCCGTGTTCGTGCCTGTCATCTCTACCGCTGAAATAGAGCTTGTGGCCTTTGTCAGTCGTTGTTTCACCTAGGCCTTTCCAGCGCAGTTCGCTGATACCTAGAACGTTCCATCGATAGTGGTCCAGCTCGTGGGCCAGTTCTTCTAATTTTCCTTCCGCAGTTAGGGTCCTGACATTCCAGGTTCCTATGACGATGTTGTTTCTCGTGCGGATCTTGCTAGTTTGTCCATCAGTAGCATACTTTTCACCTCCGTCCTGGTGGCCAACGGAAGGCGCGGTCCTTGTGTAGCCGGGCGACGACCGATCCGGCATGGAATTAGTGGATAGCCTCATCATGTGTTGTGTCTTGGGCAAAAAAGACCTGGCAGGGCCCAATCCTCTCCAGGCTGTTGGCCACAGCCGAAATCCACGAATACAGTGTGGCTCGCCTTGGCCCTGAGCACGTGGTCGTTGAACCTGTAGTAACGTGAGGTTCCTCCGCCCTGGCCGGTGACTTCTGTGTAGAAGACTTTCGCCCAGTGATGCCGTGCTAACATCACCCCTGTTAGTCGCCTCTTACGACACGCCGGGAAACGTTGGGTCTATTCTATTTGCCCGAACCCACAGAGCTTTCAAAACACATATTTCAATAACATAATCAAATTAACATTTTTTTTTCTTCTTATTCTTCACTCTTTTTTTACCTTTAATTTGATATGAAATATGTCTATTTAACAACTATTATTGAAAGAACAGTAGCTTAAATGCCTAAGGTACTGAACTTTCTTTCCGGTGCCAGAGAAATGTCTGGCACAAACGTGGAAACATGCCTGGCAGGCAAAGAGTTAATGTTATTTAGGGTTATTGTTGGAGGAGGGGTTGGGGACAGGTGTGGGGGAGGGGGCTGACAGAGTTCCTGCTGGGGATTCAATTTCAAGACTGCACAGTCAAGACTGCACAGTCACAATTTAACTCACTTTGTCAAAGCCAGCGTCCTTTAATCTCCCACCCAAAGCCTCTCCAATGCCTGCAAGCTCTGTCACCTCCTTCTCTCCCATGGGCTCAGCCACAAAATTCCTGTGCTTTTGTGAAGTAGACATTCTCGATTCTGAAAAATGAACCATAACAAAACCATTGATATGAATTCTGATGTGGTTCCAAATTCAAGTAAACAATAACAAAATCACCAATGTCCAAATAATGTGCACAAAATTACTTCTTCCAGACTACGTTGTTCACAACACAATACGTGGTTAATTACATAAGTTATTTCAAGCTACAAGGTAGATTTTGTCAAGGTAAACTAATTACCGGTGTTCCGGTTTAAGTGATGTTCCGTCCTTGATCATAGATAGTGACTAGACTAAACCACAGGCTAGGAAGTTTCTTCTTTTGTCTTTGTAACTTCCTACTTCGTATACTCTCAAGTCACTTCCTTTATCTCTCTAGTGTGAGTATTTTAAACTATAAATATGAAAGATTAAGAGAGAATAATTATAACTTACGTTGTAGATTGCAGCGTAAGCGTTTCAGTAAAGTGGAACTAGCCGACGCACCTTTGACGCTTGTTTCGCCTCTGTAAAACCTTTAGTTATTTTTGGGTTGGCGCGTAAGATGTGTTTAGACTTCCGGTAATAACAATTCAAGTTGTATGATCGGAAAGTTTATAGTAATACGTAATATTATTTTGTTTAGTTTTGTTCTCTAAAAGATGAAAAATATTACAAAGATCTTAAAGCATTATATTATTAATATATGACATATGTTAGAATATTAAATGACAATCAACTAAAATATCACGAATTTAGTTCGAGATATTGTGGTAAAATTAAAAAGTTGGTTGCACTCGTTCTTCCGCTGATGAAAACATTGCACAAGGAAAGGCACATTGTTCAAGGCAAGAAGCTCTGAAGTTAACCGTTTTCGAGTTTGTTTGCCTCTTCGATGAAACCTATTTTCTCTGCAACTAGGTATGAATTTGTGTGATTATTTATTACACTGGGATTTATTGAATTTTATAACACGTTTTAACGTTTATGTCAAAATTATACATGTACATGTACATGAAATGATAAAAGCGAGGACATTTTATGATTATCAGATTATGTCATTATGATTCTGTCTTGTCTTTCCGTAGGCGCCCACAATCATACTTGTTGATTATACTGGCACTATGAGTATGATGGCTTTGCACATGTTTCATAAAATTAAAAGGCCGTTCTCCTAGTTCATGGACAGTCCAGATCTGATTAGTGACAGAGGGATTTGGGAGGGGGGGAGGGGAGGAGTTGTACTGTAGTGTTGTTGATTAACTGTCTATTCTGGTCGGTGGGAGGCTCTTGATGCAAAAGCATCAACAGTTTTGGCCTCACTAGTCACTACCTCCTGGGGAAGAGCATTATTTTTTTTCTTATTTTTTTTTCAGTAAATTTACGTCCCCGGACACATTAAGCGTATTCACAACTTTCCGGTACCTCTCATAAAAACTCGTGGGTATCGCCATTATAAATTAAAACGAGGTTAGCATGAAACCAAGTTCCGGTCTAGCTTGTTTTGCTTTTATCAAAGCTTGATGCGTGACTTTTAAATATGGCAAATTGCCGAAAACGACGATTGTTAGAGCCAGAAAACGAGTGGGATAAGTATAAAAACGGTGGAGGAAGTACATGCTCAGTGAAAGGATGCAAAAAACAATCATAGAGGCCTGTATTTGTGGCGACTTCGGAGGTGCGTCGATCATCGACAGAAAGTGAAACAGGACCTGAAGACTCTTGTAGTTTTCCATAGCTTCGCCGTCGCAACCTTCACAAAACACGAAGTAACTGACTATGTTAGGCGAGCGTTGTGGCCAACTGGGCTAAGGCGGGACTAACTTGCCTTGTCCACAAGCCAGAAACCAATGGCGCCTGACAGGTGTGGGTTCAAGCCAGCATCTGGGCGTTATGTTTTTCAGAATATTTTTCAAAAATTCACAAATAATGTTAGGTAGGTAGGGTTTAGGCGTGCCACTGGCGATAGAAAGGGATAATAAACTGCAGCCAAAAAAATAAAAATATGTGAGGGTACGATACAGGTGGCCAGTGACACATGTTATTATTCTTGAATATTTAGAAATAACTCACTAAAACACGCGGAGAAAAAAACCGGAAGTATGTTTCATTGAGGGGATTCCCGTTGGTGCATAGGATAGCAGAAAAGTGTCAATAGGGGACGGGTGAACCACCACTTATTAAACCTAACAAGAGCATTAATTCCATTTCCAGTCTTTTATAGTAGCGCCTATTGGCAATCGATTGCCTTTAGGTTTTCAACGCTATTGGCAATCGATTGCCTTTAGGTTTCCAACGCTATTGGCAATTGAGGCTCCTGTGCAGTCAGAATACTGTTGTATTCTACTTAGATAACGTGTTGCAGATAGTAGGCCTATTCAGTAGCCAGAGATGTGTGTGAAATAAAAGTAAACAACGGTTATTCCCACTCGATTACGTCACCACTCACTGAAGTTACCTCCCTTGTGGTTAAAAAACGCACAAAAGTACAATGCATAATTAATTAAGCTGGAGTGGCCACTGCATCTCGTTTGCATGCTACAGCCTCTACTACTACTACTACTACTACTACTACTACTACTATTACTACTGCTGCTACTACTACTACTACTTTTTATACTGTTTTTCTTTCAGCAGAATTTATTTAAATATTACTTTATTTTGTTTTAAAATTATGTTTGTGTGTTTTATTTGGATTTTCTTGTTAGAAAAGTAATATTAAGGAATTAAAATTATTAATATTAACAACAACAACAGAAAAAGAACAATATTATTATTATTATTATTAACACTACTACTAGATAGTAGATATATTATATATCTACTACAATTTTCTTAGATTTTATTTTGCTTTTTAAATTTTATTTATTTATTTATTTCTTAGGCCTATTATTATTATTATTATTATTATTATTATTATTATTAATTAATTTATTTATTTATTTATTAATTTTTAATACTGGTTTTCTTTCTGCATTTTGAAAAAATATGTATTTTATTTCATAATTATGTTTAAATGTTTTAAATTGATAGAAATTTGAGAGAAATCACTTTCTTTTATTCTTATTTATTCAAATACTGCAATAGCACTCCATCATCGCGTTCTAACTGTTTTAGGGCTTTTTGAAATTCAACATAGGACGCAAACGTCGATCCTTCTTGGATGGCAGCCATTTTGGAATGAACGTCGAAAGGAAAGACAACCTCAATTCTGTGAGATTCTACATCCGCCGATTGCCTAGGCTATTTATAGCACGCGCCGTTTGTCAATAGGGTTTGAAACCTAAAGACAATCGATTGCCAATAGTCACTTCGTTTATAGTACTGGGTAGGAAAGAGGATGAACGGTACTCAGTTCGGCAGGTGATGCGGCTAAATTGGCTGTCATGGCCTCATGCGTTGGCGGAGAGACAGTGGTATCAGCTTACTGAGGATGGACGGACAGTGCACCAGTCCTCTGTTGATTTTGTATAACATCGATAGGCGAGATGTCTTCCTGCGCAATTCCAAAGACGACCACCCCAGCGAATCCAACATCTGATTTACACTTGAAGTGTGGTATCTATTGAGGACAAAACGTGCAGCCCGTCTCTGTACGGCCTCCAGCCTGTCAATGGACTTCTGGGTGTGAGGATCCCATACCGTCGAAGCGTACTCTAGTATGGGTCTGACAAATGCCTTGTACGCTTGTTCTTTTATAGCCGCAGAGTTGATCTTGAGGTTCCTTCTAAGAAAACCCAAGATTTTGTTGGCTTTATTGGCAGTGCTGTCAGTGTGTTCATCCCAGCTCATATCGCTTCGGATGGTAACCCCCAAATATTTTGCTGAGGAAACTGTCTCAAGGGTCTGGTTGTGGAGTTGGTAAGCTGCGCTGAGTGGACGCCTGCTCCTAGTGATAAGCAGGGTGTTGCACTTGGCAGGGTGGAACATCATGTTCCAGCTCATCTCCCACTCCTCAAGGCGATGGAGGTCTAGTTGTAGCTGGTTCTGGTCCGATATGTTGGACACCATCCTGTATACTGCTGTGTCATCTGCGAATAGTCTCGTCAGTGCGGTCTGCTTGTCTGGCAGGTCGTTGATATATGCTAGAAACAAGCAGGGTCCGAGTACTGATCCTTGAGGTACCCCAGATCGCACAGAAACGAAGTCGGAGCGGCTGCCATTAACAACGACTGCTTGGCGCCTATCACTGAGGAAGCTGGAGATCCAGGTGAGAGCGGGGCCTTGGACACCGTAGCATCGGAGCTTGTGGAGTAACAGGCTGTGGTTCACCCGATCAAATGCCTTGGCGAAGTCCATGATGAGGACGTCTGTCTGCCTGCCACTCTCCATGCTGCTTGTCAGTTCCTCTGCGAACTCCAGGAGTTGCGTCTCACATGATCTCCCTCTGCGAAAGCCGTGTTGGTTGTCGGTAAATACTTGGTAGTTGTCAAAGTGCTGCATCACAGCGCTGACCAGGATGTGTTCCATCATCTTGCAAGACACACAGGTGAGAGAGACCGGCCTGTAATTGGCGGGGTTGTACTGTTCTCCCTTCTTAAAGATCGGTGTGACATGTGCATCCCTCCAGTCTGATGGCACAACGCCGGTCTTCATGGAGAACTGGAAAATGATGGTCATCGCCGGAGCCAGCTCCTTTGACAGTTCTTTTAATATACGGGGGCCGATGCCATCTGGTCATGTAGCTTTATGTGGGCTAAGGTTGGCCATAAGCTTCCTCACTCCCCTCTCTGTAATAATGATGTTATCCATCACGGGGCAGCCTTGGCTGATCATGCCTGTTTTCTTCTGGAACTGTTCTTCTGTGTACTGGGATCCGTCGCTGAAGGCTGATGGGAACTGTTCATTCAGAATCTCTGCCTGTACCTTTGGGTCAGAGGTCAGCTGGCCGTCTCTCTTCAATGTAGCAACGCCTATATTGGAGGACTTCTGGTTTTTAATGTATGTCCAGAAGCGCTTGTTCTTGCGCTTGTTCTCTTTTAATTTATTTTGGAAGGTAAGTCACTTAGTGCTTGAATTTACTAACGGTATTTATTTTACTTCCCAGCAAGGTAATGGCAGCGGTATTTCTATATATACATTGACAGCATAGAAAATGAAAGTAGGTCGTACATAAAGGATTCTGGGTAGAAAGGTTGAATTTTGTGATAAAATGTGTGCCAAGGCTTGAGACTTGAGACGCTGAAGTTAACAGACTGTTGGGTTGTTCAAAAAGAGACTGAAGAGTTACTTTGTTTCCATGAATTTTGCAGAGCACCATTGAGTGCTTTCACTGTCTTCCCTACCCCATACTTAATACCTGCCCTTTTCAAGTTTCAAGTTTCTTTCCTATCATTTAATTATTATTATTATTTATTTTTTTTACATCCTTCCTAAACGCACCGAGCATTCATTTTTGTACAAGTTGCAATCATCATTGTTGTTTTAGAGAACACAAAATTGCTGTAAAATTCCATTCTGTAGGTAAAAACCACTCTCATAGGATTTTACAATTTTAATGTTATTTAAATCAAAATAATTTATCAAAAAAATAAGTTGTCTGGAGAAAAATACAACTTGGTTGGCTATTGGTGTTGGATGTCGGACTGGCCAAGTGCTGTCTTTAAGCTGTGATAGACTCAGCATGAGCATTATTATCCAGGTGGTTCCAGTCTTCAGCTGTTTTGAAGAAGAATTAGTTTTTAAGCTGATCAATCTTGCAGGGTTTGACTTTGGATGGTGTAGCACCTTTTGTTGTTCCTAACGTAAGACTAAGAGTCAGTTGCATTAGATCTTGGAAGAATCAGATTTGTCTACCTGGATTTTGAGAAGTTATTAAGTTCTCTAGGGGTAAAACCGGCATCAGCATCTCAGCCATCTTGTACGAGAATGTTAACTCAATTGCAGGTGTCCTGGCCATTCCCGCAGTGACAGAAAGTACCTGTTAGCTTTGAATTTTGAATTTATACTTACATTTTTTGTGAGTGGGTTTTTCTCATGTGTGCAGATCAGTTGTAGCTCAGATTTTAAGCATTGAAGAAAACGACACTAATAAAGAAGAAAGATGTCCTGGATAACGAAGAGAAAGTATGTTCATCAAGAAGTCTTGGACTATGTTGAACCCACAGAAAAGCAGCAGATTGTGCAGGTATGTGGATAGATTTTTTTAATTTTGCTATTAGATTCCAGTTGAGTTCAGATTAATTTAAAGATGGTGAATGCGATTTGAATTACCGAATGTGTGCGTGAGAGAGAGAGAGAGAGAGATTTCTCTTATATAGCGCACTTACAAGCTCAGAGAGCTTCTCAAGGCACCAGCCCGTAATATCCAGCAATCACAAAATAGTTTGCTGAAGTCAGGATTCGAACCCATGTCGCCCTAAACGCATTCACACAACTCATGCGCTCTGACCACTGAGGTATCCCTGCCTCTGTGTGTGTATATATAGATATAGATATATTGAAAGTGACTCTTTAAGTCTCAGAAACCAGGACAAATTCAAACTGATTCATATATTCCAGTGCCCTGAGAACTTAGCAAATTTTATATTGAAAGTGACTCTTAAATCTCAGAAACTAGGACAGACTCAAACTAATTCATAAATATTCCAGTGCTGAGAGAACATTGCAAATGGACATTGCCCCAATGTTGATAAGCAGTCATATCCACACCACAGGCAAATGTCACAATGACTACTGTCATAAGTCTTATCACCACAGGCAAAGGTCACAATGACTACTGTCATAAGTCTTATCACCACAGGCAAATGTCACAATGACTACTGTCATAAGTCTTATCACAGGCAAATGTCCCAATGACTACTGTCATAAGTCTTATCACAGGCCAACAGGGCTAGAAATTAACTTTTTTCTTTGGGGGCCACCGGGCCCCTTGATAAAAAAATTTGAGGGCCCACAAGCAACTTTCGGGGCCCAACTTGAAAAATAATGCAAACAAAAAAAACAAAAGAATTATTGACATTATAATAAGTAAAAAGTACAATTTGTCTGATAATCTAAAATAAAAACAATTGAATTTCCAATTTTTCTGAGTGATGTCTTTTTATTTGCCTTTTCTTTCACTTTCAAACATTACCAACAAAAAAGGGGAAAACACACGCACACACACACATTCAGTGACACACATATTCCAGTGACTAGTGAGCCTGAAATGGCCGTTAAACAAAATAGAAAAAAATCATGTGAGTCTCTTTTATACTACTTTTCAGTTTTGTGACTGAGTATTGCACAATAATATGAGTAACCTAACAAAATATCTTACCTCAATGCACAAAAGTTCAAAACAAAACCATGAAAGGGAACTAAACTTAACAATACTCTTCCTCGTTCACTTCAAGGCCGTGCCATGGAAATCTTTTTTTCCACCCTTCATTGTAGTTCCTTGATCTTTTTTCCTATTCATACTTCTTTTTTCTCTCTTTTTCTTGTTCTTTCCTTTCGTTGACGTTTTCTTCTGGCGTCTTTCGCTTCCCAAAAATTGGAAAATATGCCATCGCCGATTGTTTTAGCAACTGTATGGCGACTATTATGTAGCCATACTTTCGTACTTGCAAAGATGGACATTTTGCGCTTATGTTGTGCCATAGCCTTTTGTTTATTATATTAAAAAGATATTGAAGTGTATACTAAACTTTTGAGTGCAAAATTAAAGGGTTTTTGCTTCTTTTCTCTGTTTTTTTTCTGTCCAAATTTAGGGCACCGGTGTTGGTTGCTTCCCTTGGCCCAAATACGAAACTGCCGCGTAGAGCTAGCTGTAGCAGACGAATTATTTTGCGGGCCAAGCGGGCCCTTCGTTTTTGAACTTTCCGAGCCCGAAATAAACTTTGCGGGTTTTTGGCCCCGGGCCCCCGCTAATTTCGAGCCCTGGGCCAATGTCCCAATGACTACTGTCATAAGTCTTATCACAGGCCAATGTCCCAATGACTACTGTCATAAGTCTTATCACAGGCCATTGTCCCAATGACTACTGTCATAAGTCTTATCACAGGCCAATGTCCCAATGACTACTGTCATAAGTCTTATCACAGGCAAATGTCACAATGACTACTGTCATAAGTCTTATCACAGGCAAATGTTACAATGACTACTGTCATAAGTCTTATCACCACAGGCAAATGTCACAATGACTACTGTCATAAGTCTTATCACCACAGGCCAATGTCACAATGACTACTGTCATAAGTCTTATCACCACAGGCCAATGTCACAATGACTACTGTCATAAGTCTTATCACAGGCAAATGTCACAATGACTACTGTCATAAGTCTTATCACAGGCAAATGTTACAATGACTACTGTCATAAGTTTTATCACCACAGGCAAATGTCACAATGACTACTGTCATAAGTCTTATCACCACAGGCCAATGTCACAATGACTACTGTCATAAGTCTTATCACCACAGGCCAATGTCACAATGACTACTGTCATAAGTCTTATCACCACAGGCAAATGTCACAATGACTACTGTCATAAGTCTTATCACCACAGGCAAATGTCACAATGACTACTGTCATAAGTCTTATCACCACAGGCAAATGTCACAATGACTACTGTCATAAGTCTTATCACCACAGGCAAATGTCACAATGACTACTGTCATAAGTCTTATCACCACAGGCAAATGTCACAATGACTACTGTCATAAGTCTTATCACCACAGGCCAATGTCACAATGACTACTGTCATAAGTCTTATCACCACAGGCCAATGTCACAATGACTACTGTCATAAGTCTTATCACCACAGGCAAATGTCACAATGACTACTGTCATAAGTCTTATCACAGGCAAATGTCACAATGACTACTGTCATAAGTCTTATCACAGGCAAATGTTACAATGACTACTGTCATAAGTCTTATCACCACAGGCAAATGTCACAATGACTACTGTCATAAGTCTTATCACCACAGGCCAATGTCACAATGACTACTGTCATAAGTCTTATCACCACAGGCCAATGTCACAATGACTACTGTCATAAGTCTTATCACCACAGGCAAATGTCACAATGACTACTGTCATAAGTCTTATCACCACAGGCAAATGTCACAATGACTACTGTCATAAGTCTTATCACCACAAGCAAATGTCACAATGACTACTGTCATAAGTCTTATCACCACAGGCCAATGTCACAATGACTACTGTCATAAGTCTTATCACCACAGGCCAATGTCACAATGACTACTGTCATAAGTCTTATCACCACAGGCAAATGTCACAATGACTACTGTCATAAGTCTTATCACCACAGGCCAATGTCACAATGACTACTGTCATAAGTCTTATCACATTCAGTGCTTTGAGCCTGATTGCTGATTGGGACAAAAGCATTTATATAGCATCCAGTACAGTAAGGCCTCGGGTTACGCCGATCTCCACTTACGTTGTTTTGTTACGACGCTCCTTCCCATTAAAAAATAATAAATAATATTACGCGTCGTTCCGTCTTATGCAGTTTAGCGTTGTCAGTGACGTAAACAAACGGGTGCTAATTTGTGGTGAGCGGCAGAAGAATACGCTTTATTGTGGTTATACGGCGGGAAAGACGGTGTCGCTTCCTACGCTCAGCCACTGTACATACACCTTTTTGGTTGTTTACGCCGTCTGTCTCATGTGTTTTATCGTTTTTTGCCCTTGGTTATGGCTCCCAAACGTAAGTCAGACTCTTCTGATGGTAGTGCATCAAAGAAAAGAAAGGCCATCACCATGGAAGTTAAAATGGACATTATAATATTAATACTTTTTTATGTCATTAACAGTTACAGTACAGTATATATAGCACTGTACGTACAGTACGGGTATTTTTCTTTATGTT
>CM072513.1:87478839-87483839 GCA_036898135.1 Oncomelania hupensis
AATTATGGACCCTCACTTTATTCGGTGGGAACTGCTAGTAAGTCACCCTATGAATTACTTTAATAAATTTATTTGTTTAGCTCGTTCTGTGTTAAGGTTGGGGTACAGAAATAGATAGAAAAAAGGTAAAAGAATACTGTCACACTAGCTTTCACACGGCTATGAATCATATGTAGTCCAGCCTTTTGATAACAGTTAAAATCACACATTTATTTCTTCTACTCTATACAAGGTTCTCTAAGTACTAATCTAACTTAAAAAGTCTCTTTCAATGCTAATAGTTCGATCGCTGATAGTCTATGCAGCTGTTCTATCTTCATCGGGCACTCGCTAGTATATCTCATGTAGATTTGGACTACTGTGGTCCGTTTTAGAGTTTCTGAATAGTTGGACTACTGTGGTCCTGTTCTGATCAGTTTAAGTGCACTTGGGATAACACACTTAACTGGCGGGTGGTGCGGTCGAAGTCCTTCTGTGAGGTAGCTTCTGGTCCACCTGTGTCGTTGTGTAGTTGGGTTCCCTGGCCACGCTGTGGGGTCTGACAGGGAGTTTTACCGGGTCGCTCGTTCCGACTTGTGCGGTAGAGGTTCCTCAACCAACTTGTTTCTGTGGAGTGGGGTTCACAGGATAGCTCGGGATAGCTCGGGATAGCTCTAGCTCGCCTGCCCGTCTGTAATATAAGAGACGAAATTCTGCACAACCCTGAATAATCGGTTTGTGCAGAGCGTCTCACTGAAAGCCAAGTAGCCCTCAGTGATAGCTCCACATCTCTATACATAAGCGACGAACATTCTGCTACTTCCGGGTTCCACTGGAATCTCACTCTAAATTCCTATACATACATAAATATCAAACGTGGCTAACTATACACATACAGAATTAATAATATTATAAACATTCAGTGGTACAGCCACTGGTCTGCAAACATACATATAAGTTAAACAACAGTGGTTCCGTATGGTATGCAACATGGCGGCGTAACCGGTCGTGTTTCGCCTCGTGGTAGGCTCTTCCACATGGTCACGCAAATTCGGATTAACAATTCACATTTATGCATAGCAAATTCTTCAAACATAATTTCAACAATACTACACATATATCACGATGAAACAGAAGGGTGTTCATTTACCTGTTTGACAAGTTCAGGCCCGTGTGACTTGATAGAATTCTACGATTCCTAAGTCCTGCTTCCTGGTCTAAGTGTAGAGAGATTTCTCTGCCAGCTTTCTAGCTGTTAACACTTCGGTGTATTACTCCCAACTGACCAAAAATGTGTTAGGCTCGGACCCAGTCAAACTGGCTCGAACCGCTTTGCGTAAGCTCTCATTGGGTAAAATGTTCATATTCAAAACTCAAGTGCTGACGTCACTGCGCTGTGTGTGTGGCTCAGGCTCGCAGTGTGCTGTAATTTAATTGCTACTGTGTACTGTACTAACTCTCTACTGTTACAAAGGCTACACAATGCTAAATAGTCGATAGGCAGAGTTTAAACTAGCCAATTCGTGACAGGCTCCCTCAACTGAAAAAAGGCGATGACTACTGGATTCGACCTTTTTCTACTACAGAGCCTAGTTTAACACTGCACTATCCTAGGGTCCTATTTACAAACTAAGTAAGTTGCTCTACCTGAGCTGCAATGCTGTGCCAGGTAGCTATGGACACTAGTGACAGGGTATTACTGGGCGGGGACGAATTCTGGTGCTGTGGCCCTTAGTTGTGTTGGGTGGGCGACAGCTGCTGTGTCCTCCACGAGATGGCGACTGAGGTAGTCGGCTCCGTGGTTTTCTTTGCCGGGGATGTACTCGATTTGGAATGAGTACGCCTGAAGGGTGAGTGCCCATCGCATCAGGCGAGAGTTCAAAGACTTGGAGGCTGCCAGGAACGATAGTGGTTGGTGGTCCACCTGAACTGTGAAATGGGTCCCATACAGGTAGAGTTGAAACTTCTGTATGGCCCAGACTAGTCCAAGGCATTCTTTCTCCGACGTGGCGTAGTGGGTCTCGGCGGGTCTCAATTTTCTGCTGGCGTAGGCGACAGGGAATAGCGTCTCTGCATTCTTGGGGTCGCGCTGTAGCAGTACTGCTCCGAGTCCTAAGTCGCTTGCGTCGGTGCGAAGAACGAATGGCTGAGTCAAATCGGGTAGGTGGAGTACTGGCGCCGATGTCATTCTGTCCTTGAGTGTTTGGAATGCTGTCTCGCATTCCGCTGTCCATACGACTTTGTCCGGGGCGATTTTCCGGGTTCCATTTGTCAGTGGTACGGCGATGCTGTTGTAGTTGTGGATGAGCTTCTTCCGCGATGGCGATGGCCATCCATGTGTGTGTGCTGGGGGTCGCTGGTCGGTCCGTGTATTCTTGAGGAGATTGATGTGGTGGTATCGGGCTCTCCCGTTCACCTCTACTTGGTAGACTGTCTTGGATTTCTTGGCAGTCACCCGGTACGGTCCTCTCCAAGCGATGTCCAGCTTGTTGGTTCCACTTGGAAGTAAGAGTAGCACTTGATCGCCGACTTGCAGTTCTCTGTCCTTCGCGTGGCGGTTGTAGTACTTCGCCTGACGGGCTCTTGCCTTCTTCAGTGCTTCACCAGCTTTCTTCCACGTTGCTTTGAGGGTTTCCTGCAGGTCTGCGACGTACTTGGTGGCACCTCTGGGTGTGTCGTCTATCTTGGCTTCCGTCCAACTTCTGCGTAGGGCTTCTAGCGGTCCTGCTAGAGGTCTGCCGAATAGCAATGTTGACGGGGTGTAGCCTGTGGCTGCATGGGGCGTTTCTCGGTATGCGAACAGTGCCGCATTCACGTAGGTGTCCCACGCTTCTGGATTGTCGTCGGCGACTTTCCTGAGTATGGTGAGAAGGGTTCCATTCAGTCTTTCTACTTGTCCGTTGCTGGCGGGTGGTATGGTGGTGTGCGAATGTGATGGACTTGTATCAACTCGAACACGTCTTGCATCAGGCGGCCGGTGAACTGAGATCCGTTGTCCGTTCTAATGCTGTCCGGGAATCCGACTCTGGTAAAGATGGCGATGAGTGCATCTGCAATCTTCTTGGTGTCGATCGCTGGCAACGGGACTGCTTCGCACCACATCGTACATGCGTCGACGAGTGTGAGTAGAAATCTGTTCCGCTTCTTGGTCATGGGCAGTGGTCCTACTATGTCTACTGAGACTTGCTGGAATGGCACGCCGACTACTACTGATGGTCCTAAGGTAACTGGTACGGTGTGATGTCGCGGGGAATATCGTTGACATTGGTGGCAAGATTTCACGTAGCGCTTGACATCCTCCGTGATTCCTGGCCAATAGTAGTGTGCGCTGATTCTCTGCACTGTGGCTCCAATTCCCATGTGTCCGCTGAGTGGCATGCTGTGGCCTAATTCTAGTACTTGGGCTCGAAGGGTGGCTGGTAGTACTAGTTGGGTGTGATCTCCATCTCCTTGTCGATGTAGAACTCCCTGTTCCATGTAGAAGTCTCCCTTGTGCGGGGGTGTGTGCGCCTTGGGTAGCTTCTGGAAGCACTTCGCTATCGAGGTGTCTTCTTTCTGTGCTGTTTTGATCTCTTCGAGTCCTGGATTCGGAGCGAACTCGGGCTGGGGTGGTTGGGTTTTAGCTTGGGCCCTGGTTTGCACTGCAGCTATCTCTACAGTTTTTGGGGGCGTGCCTAAGAACACATACCTACAACCTAGCACTAGATCATACAGGGGTTTCTGTAAAACAGCTGCTTGGATTCGTCCTGTGACGTACCTACTCTCTACTTCGATCCAAGCTATTGGGCAAGTAGTCGTCGGTTTCGTCAAGTCTGCTCCTTGTAAGTCGACTGTCTTGTCTGTCAAGTCCGCGCGCGATACAAGAGACTCGCTGACTATCGCGTCGTATGATAGACCTGTGTCATACAGACAGTTCGCTTCTTTTCCGTTGACCTTGACCGTGTCTGTCACCGATGGGTGATCTCCGATCGTGTGTGGCTTATTACCGCTACTTTGAGTTAGAACTCTGTGCGCTGGCCGGCTTTCGCGCTCTTCCCTACGTTGTGCGGCCAACTTGAAACATTCTGCGGTGGAGTGATTGTTTCTGTTGCAGAACGAACAATACCGTCTCTGTTCTGCGGGACCTCTTTTCCCGAATTCCGTGTTGGGTCCTTTATTTTGCCCAGGTCTGGGGTTATTCGGCTTATTCGCGGTGCGCTCTTCTCGGTTAGGGCTTCGTTTCTGTGCCTCTTTCCCGTTAGGCTTTAGGTCTCGCCTGAAGCTCTTGGCTTCTCCGTGTGCGGCCACGTACCTATCTGCGACCTTGACCAGATCTTCTAGTCTTTCCGCGCCCTGCTCTACTGAGAAGGTTCTCAGCTCGGGGGTCATGGTTTCCCGTAGCTGTTCCCATACTAACAGTTCTGTCAGTCCATCATACGTCTTAGCCGTGGCTGACTGGCTAATCCACTTATCCAGCGTTGTGGACAACCGATCCGCGAACTGCGCATAGCTCTCTCCTTTCACTCTCCGATTGGTGCGGAACTTTTGCCGGTAGCATTCTCCTGTCAGTTCGAATCCCGTTAGGAGTGCCTCTTTTACTTTGTGATAGTCAGTCACTCTGTCAGTCGGTAGCTTACTGTAGATGTCATAAGCCTTTCCTCTAAGTCCTTGACTAAGCTTGAAAGACCAATGAGTGGGATCTAGTTTATACTCTGTTGCTAGGCGCTCAAACCTAGTCAGATAGAGATCTAGACCTTCTTCTCTCTCATTGAATGTTCCCAGTGGAAATGACATTCCTTGTACAGGGTTGGATGCTACCTCTAGCTGATCTGAGTGGGAAGGGGTTGAGGAAGAACTTGAAGCTCCTGATCCCAATCTTCTTAGCTCTAACTCATGCTGTCTTTCTTTTTCCTTTTCTTCCCTCTCTTTTTCTTTCTCTGCCCTCTCTTTTTCTTTTTCTGCCCTCTCATACTCCCATCTCCTAACTTCTGCTTCTCTCTCTGCTGCTAATGCTGCCTTCTTCTGTTCTCCTTCTAATTCTA
>CM072513.1:87488839-87513839 GCA_036898135.1 Oncomelania hupensis
GCATGGTAAAGATGTAAAGTCACTTTTCTGGTGTATTCTTAAGAATGTGCACGAACAGCCCTTGGTTTAGATTACAGGCTCTGACGTCTCTTCTATCGTCTTTGTAAACTCATAGGCCTCCTATGTATAGTATGTAATTGAGGCCTACGAAAGACAAGACTTCACAGCCTGTGGTTTAGATGAGCTCTATACTACTAGGTTCGTAGGCTTAGACGGGTTAGTTAGCAGGCTAGCGTAGGCAATGAACACAAGTTGGGGCTATAAAAGCTCTATATAAAAATGTAAACAAGAAGAAAAAATTACCAATGCTTTATCCTAAACTTCAACTGAACTTTTGTTGGGAAAAGTGTCTGTTTTAGCCCGTGATGAACCAAATCTAAAGACTCGTGCGTTTTCGGGGAAAACAACCTCGGCAAATGAGGAAGTTACGATGGCATTTACCTCCCCTGGATATGGACGAACAAAATTTCGTCTGCAACTAAAGGTGCTGCCGCTGCAGAACCGCAGAAAAGAAGAAAAGTTCGTAACGATTTCCCGATTGCATAACCGGAAACGAAAGGGATCACTACGAACCAAGTTTCGACGGTCGATCTAAAGGTCATTATTCGCGATAACTATGCATCCACTGTGCAGATTAGAAAGTAAGCCTCGACCGCTCGAGTCTGAGATAAGAGGTATGCTTGTCGGACTGCTTGTTTTAATACCTGGGGGTTTTGTGGACTCTGGCTGGGTAAATATGTGCTTAAAACATCGATGCTCCACTGACTTAATAGGGATCTTTCGGAAGCGGGTGAAAGTGAAAGTGAATGTGAATCGGGACTACTTATTGTTGTGACGTCAGCAATTTATGTGACGCTTTTACTTCCCGTGGTGAAAGGTCACGAAGTCTGCCTACCACAACGAATAAAACTTCGTGGAAATCAGGTTTTCCACGAACTAATGTTCGTGAGTACATTTTGGTTATTAAATCGTTTGTATAATGTCCAAAAATGATTTGAATTTGTATATGGTACATTACTCAACCATTTTAGAAGTAATAATGGGGATCTAAACTCGGTCTCAGACTTAAAACGTATTTTCAAACGAGCTACTGAAAAGAGTGCCCAAACCCTCATGCCGTCATGGCTGTCTAGAATCTATCTATTCTGTATCACCAATCAGCAGTCCAAAAACTGTTTTATGTGACAAAAATGAAACTCGAAGCTAGAATGTAAAATATCTTCAATGTTAGAGCACTAATCCATCTTTAAAGTTCAACCTAATCGTTACATTCGTGTCAAATCATGATTTGTTAGAAGAAGCCTTACGTAGGCATAATACTAATAGTAATTATATTTCAGAAATGGACGCAGAAGCAATGTTTTGGGAGGTGGCGCTTGATCCTCACATGGACATTGAGGATGTGTATTTAATAAATCAAATGCTGACTGAGCGCTCAACTTTCGAGGGCAGCTTTGATTTGCAGACATACACAAATGCAGAGTGTGAACACCATTTTCGGTTCAGCAAACATCACATCCCAGAGCTTTGCAGGTTGATGCAGTTCCCACAAGTTATGGAAACACCAAATGGATTGAAAGCCAATTTAATCAGTCAGTAAATTGACTAGTCAAGTCAAATGTGTTTGAATATGTATGTGTGCTTGCAGTCAGTTGTTTGTATGTACATTTGCGTGCTTGCAGATGATCTGTTTATTTCATTTGTTAATTTAGTTCCCTTTTCATGTAAAGCGTTGTAAGCTCATGTAAAAAAAAAAAGTGCGGTACAATTGTTTATTATTAAATTCAAATTCAGTTCTACTGCAGTGAAGCTGTATTAATTTGTTTTAAAGAGCTTTACATGTACTCAAATGTATTGCTAAGCATTAATACATGAAAAGTATTAGAATGTTTCTCCAAAAACAACAGGTGGCGTAGGTTAATTATTTGTAAAGTTGTCTAAACAATTAACATATCACTGTCAGGACCTACATCTTTTAGTTTGAATGGACCATGTTGCTTATCAGTTTGTTCTGGAAACTGTCTTCTATGTGCATATAGAATATGTTTGTAAATAAACTGTGTAACACAAAGTGGAATATTTTGAAGTGTAAGAGGTGGAAAGTCAAAATCACAACGAAACTAGGTGCTGGAATCGAAAGCGCACAGAAACACGTTCGTTTCGTTTCGTAACGCGGCGTAAGAATCAGCGGCGTGCCTCTCGTTGGACGAAACGAACACACAATCACTTTCACCCGTTCCGAAAGACCCCTAATTACTCAAGTGCTGTGTGGTCGAGTTTCCGGTCATACGAAGTCTTGTTTAGTTACAATTTTGCTGTAGGTTCTAATAATACAGACATTAATTTTATTGGTTTTATTTTTAAAGTAAAGTATAAGGTCTTTTTTTTTTCTTCAAACGTGTACACGCTGGGTAGTATAGTATGATCAGAGAAGGGTTTATCAATCCCCATCATTGAGATGAAAGCTTTGAAATAAGCGTGGACGCAGCTATAAAAATATCGTTCGGTTCATTTATAACTTTATCTCGCGAGTTTCCTTCTGTAAAGACATTACGCGTCACCCGAGACAACAGGCCTAGGACCAGGCGCATAGACACAGCCACGCACAGCAAAGCCCTCCAACACATGCCGATAGCGTTGGTTTAGCCACTGGTAGGCCTAACTCCGTTTATAAGCGCACGTTTTAGTATTATAAGGGAGATAAGACACCCATCGCCTACTGGCGAAGACGACCTTTGGAATGATCAAATACGAAGTTTAGATTCAATGTTCGCAAATATTATACATAAAGAATGTATTAATATATCAGCTCACTTAAGGTGAATTAAGATAGTTTATTAGTTTTCACTCAATTTCAATCTCGACCTGAGACGGACTTTTAATGGAGCAGAGGTATAGTTGACAGTGCTTCAGTCTCTTCACGTTCTGAGTCTTCATTTCTATTTGTGCAGCCTGGCTGAACCCAGAAAAGCAGGACCATGACGTCACAGGAAGGACGAAGTACGTCAAGGTCTGCAGCGACTTTGGCGTCACGCCGGTGACGTCATACTTGGAGAGTTTGCGAGAGAAGGAGATCAACCTTAAATTTTACGGCCTGAGCGTGCCCAGCGCCAAAGCCATCTCTGTGCCACTAGAGGTAGAATGGATCCTCCATAGCATAACGGTATAGCAGCCTTAGGCCTCCTCGTTAGAACATAGGGCGGCTACCGCTGTGCTATTGAGGATCCACTACTGCTGTGCTATGGAGGATCCACTCTGCCTGGTTAATGCCCCTGGTAACATTGATTTTTAGCTGTGTGACCTTTGACCCTAATGAGTGACCAACGAAACTGAAGAGTGTCTTTGGTGTGTGGGGCAGGGCAAGTCTCTCTAGGGTAAGACTTTATCAACTTCATATGAAACACCTTTCCGAGCAATTAATTATTGTTGTTTTTTTCCATTGGTTTTGTCTCTTAGCGGCTTTTGTAGATGCTATTTTTAGATTCAGAATGTTGGCTGGCTAACCATCGGCTGTTGCTATTAATAGGCACACAAACTACGGAATTTATTTTATGTAAAAATAAATATACAGTGGAACCTCCGGTATACGACGTCCAAAATCTGAGAAAAGAACGGTCTTATAATAGAGGTGGTCTTATACCTCGCTTATATATAAGCGAGCGTTGTGGCCAAGTGGGCTAAGGCGGGACTAACTTGCCTTGTCCACAGGCCAGAAACCAATGGCGCCTGACAGGTGTGGGTTCGAGCCAGGATCTGGGCGTTATGTTTCTCCGAATATTATTTACTTTCGACTCGGGCAACGTCTCGGGGGTTTTCTCCGGGTACTCCGGTTTGCTCCCCCAGCAAAATTTCAAATCACAACTAATGTTAGGTAGGTTGGGTTTGGGCGCGCCACAGGCTGCGACTACGCTTTCCCCAGGGGAGGCGGCCCAGAATTTCCCTATGGAAAAAGGGACAATAAGGTAAAAAAAAATAAATAAAATAAAAAAAAATAAAAATACGGGAAATAGGGAAGAGGAAGGGTAGAGGGAGGTCAGGGTCGGAGGGTTATGTAGTCATAATTCTTTTTTTTTATCCTTTATGATAAGCTGAATTTGGGTCTTCCCAACGTCTAAACTTCTAGCAATAGACAAACAACTCTCCCCCTTTTGACTTCTTTCAATCACTTTCATTCTCTCTGCCAAACTCAAAACTTTCTTCTTGCCTGACGCCGTTTTGACAAGCCAGTGTAGACGAGTAATGCCCCTTACTTGCGAACCGGAAATAGCAGACAACAGCAAGCGTATACTAATATGAGAGAAACAACGACATGTCCAGTCAATAAATTAACTGATATCTCTTTTAAATTGCATAAGACGGTCGTATAAAGGGCTTAAGACACGGTCGCTGGTCGCATAAACTAGGTTGTCGCATACCACAGGTCATTTATTATTGGAAGTGAATCTGTCAGAAGTTTTCAGGTCTCATAACCGAGAGAGTCGTATACAAGAGAGACGGAAACCGGAGGTTCCACTGTACTTTCTGAAGAGTTATTGGTTTTTTTATTGTTAGCTTAATTTTTCCGTGGGGTAACACTCAATGTGAATGTTAAAAGGAGCCGTCGATGAAGCGTGGTCAAAGTACATATGTATTATTTTGTAAAACGTGCATATGCAGATGTGGCGTAGGCCTACTTGCATTGAAGTGTTCCTTCTTTTTCTTCCTCTTCCTTCGCTTCCTTCAAATGTGGCATTATTTGATTGTTTCAGACGAACACGATTACAGAAAAGCTGAACTTGGAAGGCAATGGGATCGAGAAAGAAGCCACACAATTCCTCTGCCGAATCCTCAAGGAAAATCTCTACATTACAGAACTGGTGCGTAATCTGTTCATATGTTGATTAATTTAACACATCAATCCGTCAATCAATGAATCAATCACGTCTATAGTAAACTCAGCCTATCATATCGGACAAACCTATAGGTGATAGGGTCAGTCAGTAGTATTGGCTTTGGTAAATTCAATCTATCATATCAGACAAACCTATAGGTCAGTAATATTTCAATAAACCTTAAGCCCTAGCTTAACTGGCCGAGACAAACCCGAACCTTGTCTCGGCGAGACACCCGAGACAGTCTCGGCGAGACACCCGAACCATCCTTGCCCTTAACTAGGCTCGGCGAGCAATTCGAGACGGGATCGGCGAGAACATCGAGACGTGTCTCGCCGTGTCGCGGGCCGGCCTTTCGTCTTGCCGTTCGTGCGCAGCAAACCTGCCCGAGACACTATTTTGATTTGCTGAAAAATCTATCAATGTCAATGACAACTGATCTAAAGAAATACTACAACACTTAAAAGAAGTAGGTGCACCAAATCCAAACTTAATTTAGACTAGAGAACAGTGAAAATACTGAATCAGTAAAAATTATAAATCATTGAATAGCCATTGACCTGTTCAGCCAACTCTTGCACCAGTGCATGAAATGCACCTTGCTGGTGCCTTTGCAACACATAGGGCATTGTTGCCTTTTGCTTTCTTTCTCTTTCTGCTGCCCCTTCGTTCTCGCTTATGACATGCAGCGCTAGAACAACGCCAAAATCTTCTGCAGTTTTCAATTCACGATCGAAGGCCGCCATTGTTGCTAACGTAACTTTGTCACGGTATGTCAGGTTCGACGCAGCTAAAAATAGACCCAGTTCAGAAACGAAAGAGCTCGCCGTGACGCCCGATCTCCTGTCTCGTCTCGGCTGGTCTCGGGAAGACCCAATTAAGAATAAAACCGCAATTTTGACCTTTGGTTCGCCGAGACAAGGTTCGGTTTGTCTCGCCCAGTTAAGCTAGGGCTTTACATAGTCAGTCAGGTGCTCAGAGAAACTAATCAGCCGGATAGTCAATCAGTCAGTATAATGGTTCGGCTGTTAAATTTTGTTAAAGATGACACTACAGCAGGCTGGGAAATTTAGTCTATTATTGCTATAATAGTTTCAAGGCATCTGGAAACCACAATGAGCGGTAGGTCAATATAACTTGACCGAAAATGTACGAGTTGTTCCCGTTTTTGTCGTCGTGGTTCCAGTTGCCGTTGCTGCTGTTGATGTTGTTGATCATGAATGTTGTTTTTATCGTAATTATCGTGGCTTTTTTTTTTCTTTTCACCAAATACTAAAGATGGCGATCTTACAGGTGTTACGGGATAACAAGATAGGCAGGGAAGGAGCGGTTGCGGTCTGTGATCTCATGATGAGCAACCGATGCATCGTCAAACTCGATTTGTCTGGTGAGATTTCGTTTCGCGTTTTTTTCGTCACTTTCGTCGTCGTCGCCATTTTGGGGTCGATAAATAATAATAATAATAATAATAATAATAATAATAATAATAATAATAATAATAATACCCGATAGTATTACGCGCGTTTTCTTCAGCCGAACTCAAAGCGCGGTGATCTGAAGAGATCGCTATTACTTGTAGGCGGAAGGGAAATCAAGTTTTAGTTTGGAAATTTAGATTGACTGCATCCAGTACCATTATATTTGAAATGAGGGAGGATACCGGAGTACCCTGGGGCAAACCCCCCGATGACCTGAACAGTCTTGTACCCAAGCCATGTAGGTTGGTCCCCTACGGGTTTCGAACCCGCGTTATAATATTTGTCTTCGTCATTGTTGTCAACGTCAAGCATGTCGTAATCACCTTGAATTATCAGTATCGTCGACTTCGCTATCATCTTCATCTGTACTAGTGTCTTCTCTCTCTCTCTCTCTCTCTCTCTCTCTCTCTCTCTCTCTCTCTCTCTCTCTCTCTCTCTCTCTCTCTCTCTCTCTCTCTCTCTCTCTCTCTCTCTCTCTATCTCTCTCTCTCTCTCTCTCTCCCCCTTCCCCCCCCATCGTAATTGAAGTTAGTATCATCATCATCATCATCATCATCATCATCATCATCACCATCATCATCATCATCATCATCATCACCACCACCATCATCACCATCATCATCATCATCAACATCGTCATTACTATCATCATCATCATCATCACCAACATCCTCCTCATCATCATCATCATCATCATCCTCGCTGCTGTCGTCGTCGTCGCCGCCTTTGATGTAATTACATGTACTTGCCAAGGTAGCGTAATCATCAACGTCATCAGCGGCAGCAACATCTGCAATAATTAAAAGCAGATTGAACCGTTTAAACCACTGTTAACTACAGTATTGTATAGCGCTGTTCATTGTGTGGTTCCAGGAAACCAGATCGAAGATTCCTGCTCGGTTCTATTGGCCGATGTGTTAGCGGTAAGTTGATAGGATTTCATTTATGATATGTTCCCGTTTATGCATGCAGAAGATCTAACACTGGTTTTATTCGTTTACAAAACAAAACATGTCTGATAAAAAACAAATAATTAAATCCATTTTCCTTGCAACCGTTTGAAAGAGTCCCAAGTCCCGACATTTACAAATCACTTTAAACAATGATTGAATCCAGTTTACGGAGAAGCAAGAGAATATTACATTCGTGCAGCGTCGTTCCGCTGTTGCTGACCATAGCTCTCTATTTAGTAAAGTAATGTTCCGTAGCCTTGTTGCAAAACATTTCATCATTTGGTGTCGTTGTTGTGTGGGCAGAAAAATCCCAGCCTGAAGCAGCTGCGGTTGGCGCACAACCGGTTCGAGGATTTGGGAGCCAAGCATTTCCAGGAGGCCATCTCTGACAACGAGTCGTTGGAGCTTCTGGATCTCAGCTGGAATCATTTCGGACGCGTGGGCGCCGCTTTGCTGGCTCAGGGACTTCAGGTGATGCTATAACTACTACTACTACTACTACTACTACTACTACTACTACTACTACTACTACTACTACTACTACTACTACTACTACTACTACTACTACTACTACTCCTCCTCCTCCTTCTCCTCCTCCTCCTATTATTTCTACTACTACCACTGCTACTGCTACTATTGCTACTACTAGTATTGCTACTACCACTACTACTACTACTACTACTACTACTACTACTACCCCCGTTGGGGTGCCGGGGGTTTCAGTATAAATAGTATCCCCACCTTCTGGAAATGTAGTGCTTTAAATTCCCACTGTCGCTGTCTTTCTCATTTGCTCTTTCTCATTCCTGCTCTGTTCTATCAATCTGCTATACTATCTTCTTCTTCGCTAGACCAGTCATCTACCTTTTTTCTTGAAAACTCTTCCGGGACAAGACTCCTTATTTCTGTATGAGGTCTGTTGGATCAGCTTGGGAATATTGGACGCTTTCTGCCAGGTGGTCACTAGGGCTTCCTATGATGTTATTATTTAGCAATGTAGGCATTTTATATGTGTGTGTTTTTTTGATAATTTATAATGATGTTTGTATTCTATTTTGTTTTTGTAAACGGGGGTTCGATAAATTAGAGTACAGCCTCAGCGTCCCCTGGGTGGGATGTCTTTATTGTAAAGTGACTGACTGGTGGAGAGCTTTCAGTTTGACCACTAGGGTTGTTTCAGCAGATCTTTTATGCGGATCAGGGGTTGTCCGGTCCTGATTTGGCTCGGAAGAGCCCGCTGGACCTAAAGCAATAATCATGTAATGTAATGTAACTACTACTACTACTACTACTACTACTACTACTACTACTACTACTACTACTACTACTACTACTACTAACAACGGATACTATATAATGCATTTTTCCACAACTCACTATAATCAGGTTAAAAGCATGGCAATCTGTACCATCATACACACTCACATGTTTGACAAACTCTCACATACACTGTGACGGTGGGTCTATTGTTACTGGGCTCTGCTCAATGGAATGCTATTACCCACTCGTCTTTGTCTGCGGGAATCGGCTAGTGTAATCACCCTGTGACTAATCTTAATACATTTATAAGTTTAGCTCGGTCTGTGTTAGGATGGGGTTACAGAGATAGGGAGAAAAGTGTAATAGTTTCACTGACACACTAGCTCTCGCACGGCTATGAAACATAGGTAGTCCAGCCACTTGTTAACAGTAAATATCACACATTTATTTCCTCTACTCTATACATAATTCTCTAAACACTCTATTAACTTAAATGTCCAAGTTCACTTCGAATAGTTCGTTCCTTGATGGGTCTATGCTGCTACTGTTCTTGATATTTTCTAATGTCTCATCATTGGGCTATTTGTTCTGTCTGGCCTAATTTTGGTTTCAGAGAGTGGACTACCGCACAGTCCTTCTATGTCAATGTGGGTGCACGCTTTCGGTGTCACTTAACTGCAGTTGAGGTGTGGTGATGGTGTCTCC
This sequence comes from Oncomelania hupensis, assembly GCA_036898135.1. Classification (NCBI taxonomy): domain Eukaryota; kingdom Metazoa; phylum Mollusca; class Gastropoda; order Littorinimorpha; family Pomatiopsidae; genus Oncomelania; species Oncomelania hupensis. Next base: position 87,498,107 of record CM072513.1, read on the forward strand.
TCCTTTGGTTGTAGACTATAGGGCTATCGTAGCTCAGTGCTAGATGCTCTGCTGCAGGTCGAATGTCAGGGGTGACGCTTAGTGGTCGTTCTCCTGCCTCGGGCCAACGATGCCTGCTCGTCTGCAAAATATGAGACGAATTTCTGCAACACCGTGTTTACTAAGGGTGTGCAGAGCGTCTCACTGATGGCAGAAATAGCCCTCAGTGATTGCTCCACTTATATATACAATCTTCTATGTCCGTGGTCCACTGGAATCTCCACTCTAATTCCTATACATATACACGTCATGGCTAAACTAAACACATGGAGAAGTAATTACCGATATACATATTCTCCGGTACGGCCACTGGTCTGCAAGAATACACATAGGAGAAACAACAGTTGGTCCGTAGGGGATACTTCCGGGTGGCGAAACCGGTCGCGTGTCCGCCACGTGGTCAAGCAAAGTTTGACTAACATTCACAATTCTAAACATGGCAAAACTTCACAAACATAATACAGCAATAAGATCAATAAAGCGCGATGAAACAAAAGATAGATCATTTACCTTTTTGACAATGTCAGGCTGTGGCTATACTAGGTTGAATTGAATTTCACCCGTCCCTGCTTTAGTCTTCTGCTAGCAATCTTTCAGAGCGTGGCTCCGTCTCGCGTAAGAGTTAGGCACAGAATGACTACCTATTGTAGTGGTCAGCAAAAAGCCCGCGAAAACTAGACTACAAGTGGCGCCTTTGGTGGGTGTCTCTGGCCCTACGTCAGCTGAATGAGGTCACTGCCTAACTGAGCCAGCGTTAGCGTACACATGCTTAGCACACAACTGACTTGCGTCGTCTGCTTGGCATCGACTTTAATTTACAAAGGCTGTAACTGTAGATTATAGTCACACGACACCGAAGCGTATAGGCGACTACTGGTCACATTATTCTGACACCAGCGAACCAGTTGATGGTAAGGGGAAAATAATATGGTCACACATTGGCCTTTTTTGTACTGTTGATATTATCAGTATGGTTGCTCTGGTGGTTCAGTGTTGACTTAGGTCCATACCCGCTTTTCCCTGGGATGGTTATCCCTGTCTGCCAATAATAATAATAATAATAATAATAATAATAATAATAATAATAATAATAATAATAATAATAATAATAATAATAATAATAATAATAAGGATATTTATAAGGCGCTTTTTCTATTAAGGAACAGTTCAAAGCGCACCCTCACGCATTCACAGACTCATTAAACATTAATACAGTACACTGAGCGAAACAATCAGGGTTGCTGAGGACAGGGAAAGATGGAGTATGCTGGATAAGCGATCGTCTGTGGTGCCCCTACGACCTCCGAGTTACGGGATACATAAGTGTGAGCAGGCGAAATCACGGCGGACTGGGGGAGAGGCATTAATAAACAAAGAGATTCCCCACACATGCAGATAACAAACAGACACACATTTCAAGATGTTATCCTCCATAACATCGCATGAACATAATATGCACTTAGAGAATTACATGGATGATAAGAAGCAAACATCATCGTGATAGGACAGAAGAAAATTATGCACACACACATGAAATAACACTTCAATAGCAAATGATCTCTCTCTGTCTCTCTCTCTGTCTCCTCTCTGTCTCTGTCTCTCTCTCTGTCTCTCTCTCTCTCTCTCTCTCTCTCTCTCTCTCTCTCTCTGTATCTGTCTCTCTCTCTGTCCCTCTCTGTCCCTCTCTGTCTCTCTCTCTAATATAATAATGGAACACAAAATATGAATAATAATAATAATATTAAACATGATTACTTATAAAACATGCACACTATATTTCATTTTAATTATATCCAGTTTACATTCCCAGGTGCATACAACACAGTACAGCATCACCTTTGACAGTCTTTTAGGCATTAAAGTAGAGTGTCTCGACATCGCTGCTTCCAGATAATCAGCGATCCTATCATAGCGCTAACAGAACAATAGTGGGCAACAGCCTTGGCCACCCCTTGGGGTCATGAGCAATCTTGCCACTGTAGATTGTTCTAACCTATAAGGGAAAAGTGAAAGCCCCAGTTGAAAACCTGTCTTGACTTTGTAGGCAAGACCGATTCACTGCGGCAACAGTACCCCCGTTGGAGTGCCGGGGGTTTTAGTATAAATAGTATCCCCACTTTCTGGAAATTTAGTGCTTTAAATTTCCACTGTCGCTGTCTTCCTCATTTGCTCTTTCCCATTCCTGATCTGTCCTATCACTCTGCTATACTATCTTCTTCTTCGCTAGATCAATGACCTACCTTTTTTCTTGAAAACTCTTCTTGGACAAGACTCCTTGTTTGTGTATGAGGTCTGTTGGATCAGCTTGGGAGTGTTGGACGCTTTTTGCCGGGTGGTCACTAGGGCTTCCTATGATGTTATTATTTAGCAATATAGGCATTTTATATGTATGTGTTTTGTTGCTGATTTATAATGATGTTTGTATTCTATTTTGTTTTTGTAACCGGGGGTTCGAGTAGTTGGGGTAAAGCCTCAGCCGCCCCCTGCGTGGGATGTCTTTATTGTAAAGTGACGGGCATTCAATTTTCCCACTAGGGTTGTTTCAGCAGATCTTTTATGCGGATCGGGGGTTGTCCGGTCCTGATTTGGCTCGGAAGAGTCCGCTGGACCTAAAGCAACAATTAATCAATCAATCAACAGCCTTGGCTCGTCGACATCGTCCCCTATACGCTTATGTGTCCGGGGACGTTAATCTATTTAACTAACTAACTGGCTCGTCGAACAGGTAGGCCCACCAACTTCAGTCCGCTAACAAACCTTCCGTGGACTAGGCCTAGCGAGCCAACTATCAGAACCACAACTTTGCTGCTATAACCAAGATCGCTAATCGTCTGGCACAGCGGGAGGTGTCTGTTAAATTTGTTTTGTAAGAATCATTTACAAAGTCATCAAAAGGTACAGCTATTTCAATAATGGTAGAGGTTTTATTAGGATGGTCTATGACACACATATCAGGCCTAGTATGGGGCAGGTTGGTAAACACTGCACTACTATCGTTCTGGAAGTGAGAAGGCTTTACAATAGAGTCTGCCAGGATTTATGCTCTGGGATTAGCATCTTTCACCGCCCTGACCACAATATCTAACACTCTGTTGTAGCGGTTCTGAATAGAGTTCTTGCTTCCTCTACAGCCATTCAGCAAGTGGCTCACAGACTCTATGTAGAATCCACACCAACCGCACTGCTGCGAGAAAGTCTCTGGATAGTAGGTGCAGCTGTAATCTGGCCTTCACCACGAACTTCAGCAGTCGGTCACTCAGATGTAGGTTGGTCAGGTGGGAGGAGGACAGTGAGAAGTCGCCGTTGTTGGTACGCGCCAGGCGCTCCTGACACTCTTTGTCTCTCTACTCTGCCAGCTTTGCCTGTAGTTGTTGGCGTTTAAATGTCGTTAAGAAAGCCTTGGGCTCCACGAAGGACAGTTGGATCTCCTCTTCTGGGCTGACTCTGAGGATGTACTGCTCGCTGTCATTCAGGTGGAGCTGGATCCCCAGTCTACCACAGATGTCGTTGATGTGCACCCACGGTGACTTACGCCAGGTGTCCTTGGATGCCTTGACCAGCCGGTATTTGGCATCGGTCAGGGGGTGTCGGATAGCGCAGTGGTTGGAGCACTCGCTACTGTGTGGCAAGTTAAGCAGCGTCCAGTGCGTGTGTTAGATGGGGGACCGCAAAACGTGAAGCGACAAATAACAACGCCCCCAGTTGACTCAACTGTGACTGCGTACCTACTCTCTTAAGGTTGGGGAAGGTAAAGCAGCGATGGAGAGAGATGGGCATCACCCTCATTACGCTGGCCCAAGATAAGTGTGATCTCCAACACCACGCTCCCTTACGGCCACAAGGCTATGGGACTACCTTTACCTTTCTTTTTACCTGGTAGCCAGCGAAGTTGTGGTCATCGTCGTCTTCCGGTGCTGCTGCACACTTGCGTTTAGACACACACACACACACACACACACACACACACACACACACACAAACACGCGCACAAAAAGGATGATATATGGACGAAGCAGTTTGAAGACAAAACAGATTAGGAGAAGACTTTAGAGAAGAGATGAATTTGAGGTTTGCATTGAAGGTGTTGATATACGATATGCTGCCAATGGCAGGTCTATACGCTAAACGAATTATCTTCAGAAGCAGATTTTTATAGTGCTGCGATCGTGCCCTTCGACGTGGAGATACTTTCGCGCATAACAAATCATTCATTCATTTATTCATTGATATTTGGGTTTTGTGGTTTTCAGGAGAACGTCGGGCTGAAGTATTTCTACATGCCGATGGCGGGGGTGGGGTGCAGCGGGTGCGAGTTGATGGGTGACGTGTTGAAAAACAACCGCACCGTGTTGGAACTGGACGTCAGTTTCTGCCGCATCCCTAACGGAGGCGTCGCCCACATCGCCAACGGCCTGCGGGAGAATGACGTCATGCAAGTCTTCAAGGTAAATGACGTCATGCAAGTCTTCAAGGCATATGACGCGGTCGTTTGATAAGTGAGTGAACTCCGCCCAGCGTAGTTTTCAACGTGTGTCAGTATTTAGAGGTCTATGGGAGATAGGTTGCGCCAGTAAATTTGTTGTAGAAAGAGAGAGCGTTTGCGAACTGTGGACAAATCACGTGGAAAAGGGAAGTAATAATTTGCTATTGTTCCCAATGAAGGTTTCCCCGTCAGAGTTAACAGTATCACACTGAAGGTAAGCTCAAAACCCTTCGCGAGTCTCTTATGAGGAAACCTCATTCTTTCTTTTAAACAAGAGCGAAGATTTAGAGCTATTTCTCTGTATTGAGATGTCCTACAACTACTTCTGCGCAGTATTTTATTTGATGTTGGACTCGAACCATGCACCACTTCAGCAGGGCGACCCGGCGTGTGTCTGATGAAGCGGGGAAGAGGGGAGGGGGTAGGTGGCTGGAGGCCCAACGTCAACTTTCTGTAAGACGCAAAATTACATTTATATGCAATTGTTGGCAATAATAAAGGAATTTGGGAGGGGGGGGGGGGGGGAATATCTCCATAACCCAAAATTATCTCCGGACCTAAACGAAGCCAAGGCGGGCAAGGGCTGCATGGAATAACACATGGTGACGTTGTATCAACTGGTGTGGACTTTGTTAAAGAAAATATATTTCTGATTTATTTATTTATTTATTTTTGGATGGAAGTGGAGGAAGGGGGGATTTATTTATTAATTTGTTTTAATTTTAATTAATTGTTTAAAATTTTTTATGGGGAGTTGGGGAGGGGGTAGGGGCCTGGAGGCCCAACTTCAACTTTCTGTAAGACGCAAAATGACATTTATAAATACAGTACTTCGTTCTTCACAGGTGAAGTTGAAAGGTCCAATTTTTATTTTGTTTTGTTTGTTTCTTAATGTGAACTCATTGTTACAAGGGAATGTATGTTGTTAAAGGTGTATGTGTATGTCAGTTGTATGAGGATTTATATGGTTAGATTAATTAATTAATTAGGCCAATATCTATGATGTGCGCATGGTAGATTTTGTAAATTGTTTATGTTACACCAATACAACTTATGTTAATCTAATGAACAAAACTGGATACAACAACAACAACAACCGATGAAGACCTTCAAAGGTGGAAAAAGCTGTCACACTCTTTGCACTCACACAAAAGTGGTCCCCCCATATAGAGTGGAGGACAGTATTGCACACACACTGTCATCTGACCTTCAATGTATTGTATAAGGCAGTGTGTGGTACTGTACACTCTGATGGGAAAATCTTTAGTTTTAAACACTGCGTCCTTTTTATGCAAGTACATTGTTGACTTGTTTATGTATTGAAAACAAAACCAGCGCCTTCAGCATCTCAATGAGTTAACAACTGCGCGACATAATCAAAGTACTTTTCGTGTGATTATTGGGAAAAAAAGTTGTCCATGTTAAAATGTTCGATGACTAGAACAACCGCTACTATATTTTCACAATTTCGCCCCCAAAATCTTTCACCTGTCAACATGTTAGCATACTGAAGGCGTGTTCTCCGAAGGCCCTGTTGTATCTACTTTCATCAAACGCGTATTACCACATCACGACCTTTTGAAGCTATCAGTTTTAATGCAGACCGTTTTCATAATGTACTTTGCCATAGCATCAAGGGTCGCTCACATGTAACGTTCACCACAGATTGGCTCCAACCCCATCGACGCGGATTGTGCCATGACAATGCTCAAAGCTGTGGAGGAAAACGACTCTTCTGTCCTCAGGCACCTCGACTTGACGGTCTGTGTGTAATGTATATCTATATAGATTGACGTCACTAATTATAAATAGATTGAGCACTAATTATAAATAGATTGAGCTCTAATTATAAATAGATCGACGTCACTAATTATATATAGATTGATGTCACTAGTTATAAAACGATTGACGTCGCTAATTATATTTAGAATGATGTCACCAATTATAAATAGATCAACGTAACTAATTATGTATAAAGATTGGTTTAACTTTAACGGCTGATCTTTAACTTCATTTGACAATGACGAGAGGAGTCCATAGTGGCCCGTCGTCTGGCCCTACGTGAGCCAGCTCACCTGACAGGAAACATAAGACGTAAAACATAAAAGACGTAAGAAGACATAGGACGAAGTGTCAGGTGACGGGCCCTTATGGGCCGCTCTCGTCACTGTGATATGAAATCAGAGATAAGCAATTACATTGTACCACTGTAGGGATCACACTACATAGCGTTTGATGCAAATGCAATATTGTTTTCAAACGTTCTCAGCAATTCCCAAATAAGGAGTTACCTTTCATTCAACCACGCTGTGTAGAAAGTTATTTTATTGTCGGTACTTCATCGTTTTCACAGAGCATATTTGTCAAAGATGACTTCGTGGAACTGGCCAACAAGCTTCAGGCGGACCGTGGGCTGACGGTGACCTACGAAGGAGTCTTACCCGCTGCGCCAAAGTTCGCTCGATCTGTGGCGGAAATGGTTCGATTCCGCGAGGACCCGGTGGGCCACTTGCGAGAGAGTTTGCAGAAGAGAGGCGATGCGTCCCCGTCGGAGGTGTTCCACCTGAACGGGCCTGCCAAGATCACCAGGCAGGAGTTTGCTGATACCATCAGGGTAAGCTCGTTGGAGCTGAGATTTGTGTTTGTATGCACAGCTTGAGAGATACTACTACAAAAACTACTACTACTACTACTACTTCTACTACTTCTACTACTACTTCTACTACTACTACTTCTACTACTACTTCTACTACTACTACTACTACTACTACTACTACTAGTACTACTACTACTACTACTACTACTAGTACTACGTCTACTACTACTACTACTACTTCTACTACCACTTCTACTACTACTACTACTTCTTCTACTACTACTGCTACTACTACTACTACTACTACTACTACTACTACTAGTAATAATAATAATAATAGTTTATTTTTTATAGCGCAAAACCAAACTTAAAGCTTGCTGTAAGCGCTCACACATACACATACACTAGCAAGGATAGATATTTACACAATATAGTTAAACATTATGAGAAAAAACAGTTAAACATCGTAAGAAATATATTTTTGTAAAAATCTAACAAGGATAAATATTTCAACAATATAGTACAACATATGGGATGAACTCCTTAAACATCTTAAGAAATAATAACAAACATCACATCTATGTATAAAAAGGCATGTTTAAAGAGAGACGCGCATACATGCACACACACACACACACTCTCTCTCTCTCTCTCTCTCTCTCTCTCACTCTCTCTCTCTCTCTCTCTCTCACCCACACACCCACACACACACACACACACACACACACACACACACACACAGAGATACGAAGACATGAGCATTAAGAATAAGTAATGAAGCCATTATAAAAGCAATAATAATGGATGCTATATACGCGCTTTCCCACAAATCACCAATCAGGCTCAAAGGGCGGCGATCTGTAACCCACATTCACACACTCTAACATAATTAAGCAACAAACACACACTCCTCATTAAAACATGTAGAGTAAAGGCAAGGAGATCGCTGTTAGAAGACACAAAGGTAATCGAATTATATGTTTTGAACTTTTAGATAGACTGCAACAAATACCATTATTGAAGAGAGGAAAAAAACCGGAGTACCTGGAGAACCCCCTCGCTGACCTGAAACGCCTCGTGTCAAAGTCACATAAGTTCGTTCCTGGCAGCACTAGTCTTGCAGTGCTGTATGAATCACTGTGGCCACCGAGGCCAAATAGTTATGTTTAAGAAATACACAAGGAACTGAGAGAACAAGTGATGTTGGAATGTCTCCCAATAGATCCCGTCCTTTAATAAGGTTTAGGACAGAGCCACTGTAGTGTAAAGAAAAGATTTTGTGCAGCAGCAGCACGCCATCATTGAAAACCTATAACCTTCACAGTTCCACTCTCTTAACTAGTGCGTACTGTGGTTTTGAAAATATATTCAGTTATAATTGTTAGCCATCAATGTCCAGACATGCTAGCATGTCCCCAGAACAGAGAAGAGGAAAAAATCCTCCTCCCAATTCTCCGAGACGTAATTGAGGCAGCAGAAGAAGGGGAAGTCAGCGAGAGTTCTCAACATACCCGCCGAACTGCTTCAAGCAGGAGGAGAAGCGATGATTGGCGCACTCACCATTATCTGTAACAAGATCTGGCAGAGTGGGGAGTGGCTTACACCATGGACCCAGTCGCTCCTCCCAAAAAGGGTAATTTTCAAGAGTGTCAAAATTACTGCACCATCAAACTCCTCAGTCATCCCAGCAAGGTCCTCCTGAAAATAATACTGAAAATGAAACCCCAAGCTGAACAAATCATAGCTGAAGAGCAAGCGGGATTCAGGGCAGGGCGAAGTACCACTAAACAGATTTTCAACTTCAGAATAATCCGCGAGAAATACCTACAGCACCAACAACATCTATATCATGTGTCTGTAGACCTCATAAAAGCGTTTGACCGAGTCTGACATCCAGCTCTGTGGGCAACCATGAGAGTTTACAACATCAGCCATAACATTATTGAAGTCATCAAAAACCTGTATTACAAGCTACCAGTGCAGTCCTCCACAACAGCGCCATCGGGAACTGGTTCAGAAAAACAACCGGCGTGCCTCAAGGATACCTACTCTATCCAACACTCTTCAACATCTTCCTAGAGCGCATCATGTCAGACGCCCTTGCAGATCACCAAAGCACACTCAGCATAAGGGGTTAGAGCAATCTCCAACCTTTGTTTTGCGGATGGTATGGATGGAATGGCTGAAAAGGAACAAGAACTTGAACAGCTGGTACAGAGGCTTGACACCACCTCCACAGCCTTTGGAATGGAAATAAATGCAGAGAAGACCAAAATGATGACCAACAACACCAATGGCATCAACACGAACATCAAAGTCCAAGGCCAATCCCTCAATACAATGCATAGCTTCAAATACTTAGGAGCTATTGTATCAGACAATGGGTCCCGACAGGAAGTCCTCTCCAGGATCGCACAAACAACTGCTGCCCTGGCGAGGTTGAAGCCAATTTGGAAAGACAGGACCATCAGTCTACATTCCAAGGTAAGGCTGCTGCGCTCCCTTGTCATCTCCATCTTCCTATACTCTTGCGAAACATGGACACTCACAGCAGATCTACAACGAAGAACACAAAGCATGGAGATGAGGCACTACAAAAAACTGCTGGGCATTTCCTATACCCAGCACATCACCAATAACGAAGTCCGACAGACCATCACACAAGCCATTGGACAACACGATGACATGCTCACAGTGGTGAAGAAACGGAAACTCCGATGGTATGGCCACCTCGCCAGATCATCAGGCCTTGCAAAGACCATCCTGCAAGGCACAGTACAAGGAGGCAGAAGAAGAGGGAGACAGAAAAAGAGGTTGGAGGACGACATTCCTGAATGGACTGGCTTGACCCTGAATAAAGCCATGAGGGTTGCTGAGGACAACAAAAAAAAGATGGAGTACGCTGGTTAAATGATTATCTGTGGTGTCCCAACGACTTTCGAGATACGGAATAGGATAGGATATGATAGGAATGTCCAGACACATTTGTTTCTGCTCTGGGAGCATCTACAGAGGTCGCGTGGCTGATGAGACACTGAAAGCTTGGTTGATGTGCCACCACAAGACGATCACGACCGTTTCTGGAACAGTCTGGCCGAAGACCCTCAGGAACCAAAAATGAATGCACGTTCCCACCTCTTATAAAACACACAAACAATAATAAACAAATAAAATTAAACCACCTCAAACATGTAGAACTTTAACCAACCGAGTTAAAAACACAACACTTCGTCAAGATTTGAAACAGCACATGTTCTAACTGTAGACGGGTATGAATTAATTGTGTATTGTATATTAATGATTGGTTTACACATTTACAGATGGCGCAGCTTGACCTGACCAAGGAACAAATCAGCATCCTCTTCTCCAAAATCCATATTAACGGTCTCATTGACATTGAGTAAGTCCATCAGCATCAGCATCGTCGTCGTCATCATCATCGTCGTTGTCATCATCATCATTATCCTCATCGTCGTCGTCGCAGCTGTCATCGTCATCATCATAATCCTCCTTATCATCGTCGTCATCATCATGATCATCATGGTCATCATCATCGTCGTCGTCGTCGCGACCACGGTGATGATAATGATGACGATGATGATGATGACGACGACGATGATGATGATGATAATGATTCATCGTCGTCGTCATCATCATCATTATTATCTCCACCGTTATTGTCAGTATCGTTATCGTCGTCGTCATCGTTATTTCTATTTCGTTTTTATTGATGAGAAAATGAAATCACGGAGATTCGTAGGATGGTAATTTCATCGTCTGTTTTTATTATTTTTTTAATTCTTTTATTTTCTACTCCAGATGAACTGACTAAACGTTTAAGCTTAATCTAAGCTAGATTCCTCCTTCTCTTCCTCCTCCACCAATGATTTCAAACCGTCAACCATCCTGCACGTTTTCCCATTAAATTAATGCTGTCACAGTTTTATGTGTTTACCTTTCCTCATCCTAAGCTATGTACTTCCATAAACGAGGAGTTCGACACTAATCTCACCTTAGCTCCGTGGTAGAGATATTGCCTGGCACGCCGATGACAATGGGGCCCCTTGTTCACTGTCCATCTTATGTATGTTTGCTCTGGTGATTCATTGTTGACCAAGACCCCAACCGCTCTATAACTTAATAGTACCAATCTTTTTTTTAATGTCCATCATACAGCGTTATTGCTTTGGTGGTTTAGTGTTGATGTAGCAGTGTGATCGCTCTGGTGGTTCAGTGTTGATGTAGGTCCCTACCCCTTTTAAAATGAGCCTTGTCTTTAACTGTCCATCTTAGTAGGATCGCTCTGGTGGTTCAGTGTTGATCTAGGTCTCCTACTCCCCTCTCTTCTCTGAGATGGTTGTTATCCTTGTCTGCCATATCGCCAATGGCGGGTGTAGTAGACTTCACACTTCAGCGTTCCTTCATTTCCACTATTTGGCCTGTACTATAATTTATGGTAATGCTTTATAAACCGGATAAACCATTGTTCTGTTTTGCAGACATCTGCTGGACTTGCTAGAAAATCCGCTGCCCGAAGGAGAAGCAGAAGATTAACACGATGCAGGAGACTGAGAAAACGATAGAATGATGAACGACACATGAACTTTTGAAAATAAAAGATATTGCACAACCCTACAATGGCGACAAAAGATGTTTCAGCATGGAGCACAATATTTTGAAAGTAGCTAAAATGTGAAGAAAAAAAAGGGGGGGTCAGTATTTAGCAATAATCTATGCACACTGATTCTGATGTATTTGCCGTGAATGGTATATCTTGAAACAAGATGGACTGGAGACGTTTCTGAAGAACGGTAACCAAATAAGGCCTATAATATAACTATCATACGACACTCAGCTCTCAACAACAGTGTAGTATCGTCAACTGTCAACTCGGGGTTTCCTGCTTGCACAGTGGATAGTGCTGGTTTCTTATGCGGAAGGTCGCGGGGTCGAACCCCGCTTGGTACGAACGCACGTGACTTAGGTACCAGACGTTTCAGGACACCGAGGGTTTTTTCCGGGTACTCCTAGTTCCTCCCTCCCTTCAATAATGGCATTGGATACAGTCAGTAATCTACACTGCAAAACTAACAATTGATTTCTCTTCCTACTTCTATACTAGCGACCTCTTTAGATCGTGGCGCTTTGAGTTCGATTGAAGAAAAAAAAGCGCGTGATATAGCATCCTGTATTATTGTTAGAGCTAAACGTGAGAGAAATAAAGTGACTCCCGTGCTAAAACTGCTATACTGCTATCCTGTAACATGACTAAACCACTCTATTCCAGGCTATACCAGTACTATTCAGTCAAGACTCCCAATGCAGTAAAACGACGTTGAATGAAATCATAGTCTCACTCAATCCAAACTCATTTAAGGCAAATAAACATTTGATATGATATACTCTTATAGCCTACAAAGGCTACTCAATCTTAAGACGATGGATGTGGAGCGTGGAGTTCGAACTATTGGAGTAGACCGGATATGGTCCGTCCCCGGGGCAAGTCCGTCACTTGCATGTTAGCCTATTCGTCACCCATGCGGATTGAAACTCGGCCCGCTGCTTTCTCAAAGATAGCACGGCAGCCGCAATAGCAGCGCCATCCAGGACTCATTAGTCTGGAGTTAAAATCTATTAATAATTATGTTTAACACATATTGACCGCGGCGATGATTGTTATTAATTGTATTAAAAATGATTTGCGTGAGTGATAGGTTTTCAAATGACACAGTTCTAGCCAATCAAATGAACGATGGATTATTTTATGTAATTTTGGTTTTTATTTTTAACACTTTATTGTCCATTTTTGTCGGGAAATTCATGGCCACAGCATCTGGGAAGCCGTAGTCGCAGCCTGCGGCGCGCCCAAACCCAACCTACCTAATATTAGTTGTGTGTTTTTGAAATTTTGCTGGGCGAGCAAACCGGAGTACCCGGAGAAAAACCCCGAGAGGTTGCCCGAGTCGAAAGTAAATAATACACAGAGAAACGTAATGCCCAGATGTTGGATCAGTCAGGCGCCATTGGTTTCTGGCCTGTGGACAAGGCAAGTTAGTCCCGTCTTTGTCCACTCGGCCACAACGCTTGTTGTTGTTGTTGTTGTTGTTGTTGTTGTTGTTGTTGCAAAAGCCAGGACATATACATTGGCAGTGAGCACTGGCCATCTTACCGTTGCTATTAGTCTGATGGTTGTTTAAGTGTTTAGTTTTCCATTATCTCCCATCCCCGCCGGCTAGGATCGTGTTTAGTCGTCTGAGCGTCAGACTGTCGGCGGCTCCAATCAAATCCTGTACTGGCCAGCGCCTTGAGCATCTTTTGAGATGAGGAAAGCGCTATATAAGAAGGATAAATTAATATAAAATAATAATAAAAGCGTTGTTTAATTTATTGAATTTATTGACGATTTTTTACTGCGCACCAAGACTGGTACAGTGATGGTGTTCGAAGTGAACAGGATCGAGGATTGTAGCAGTGGGTATCTTTTATTGTTATCGTTCAAATGTCGTATTTATGCTGTTAAAATGAACATCATTGCCATTGTTAGCATGTTATTATAAGTTATCATTACCAATCTCTAAACTCACCTCACGACTATGTTTACAATAATATTTCTTTTTTCCTCTTTTTCTTCTCTGAAATTGTCTGAACTTGACGTGTGTTCCATAGTGTAATCTGCTGCCACAGCGTTTGGTGACAGTTCTGTGAACTGGATTATAGATTCCTTTGTACAACCTATCCCACTCATTCGTTGGTTCATAATTAAGTTCCTTTGTAGACCTACACCATATTTAATCAGAGCATTGTTTTAATTTCCATTGCGGGCAAGCACGAGATTAAAATAAAGAAAGGATTTGTTTATATTTTTGGCGAAACTGAAATTATGCTAAAATTGGCGTTTTTAGTTATTACATTAAAAATTATAATACAGTGGACTTTAGTTTCCCAAATTGACTACTAAGCGTTGATTTTTCCTGTTTTTTAACCTCTGTAGGTAAACTTAGTTAGGCTCGGTCCTAGCCAGGGACCACTTGACGCAGTTAAATGAACTTAAAAACAAATGGACTTACTGACTTATACCAAATCGTACTTATAAAAATAGGTTTAATCTTATTGGTTCCTCAATGGGTAACACTCATTGTGAATATTTAAATGATATACCACTCTGAATTGGTAATAATGAAGAACTTTAATTTGAACTCATTTGTAAAGTTGAACGAAATGCTTGCTCGTACATTTAATTTGGTTTAATGTCATTGTCATTTTAATCAATGTGAATGGTAGATTGAGACGTGGTTGTTTATTTATTAATTTATTAATGTATGTCTATTTATGTACGTCAAGTTTCTGCTGATAATGCCTGGTGCTCAAGATATCGTGTGATCAATAAAGATTGTAAATAAGAATTGTTGTTATTGTCACCTTCGCATTCTACTACTACTACTACTACTACTACTACTACTACTACTACTACTACTACTACTACTACTACTAACTACTACTACTACTACTACTACTACTACTACTACTAACTACTACTACTACTACTACTACTAATACTATTACTACTACTAACTACTACTACTACTAACTACTACTCCTCCTACTACTACTACTACTACTACTACCACTACTACTACTACTAATAATAATAAAAACCATAATGCGCGCTTTTCCCCAAATTACCAATCAGGCTCAAAGCGCGGCGATCTGTACCAACATACACGCTCACATGCTTCACCCATTCACACACATCTGTCACTCCAACATATGGTGTAAAGGCAGGGAGACCGCTATTAGAAGACGGAAAGGAAATGGAATGTTATGCTTTTGAAATTTTAGATTGACTAAATCCAATACAATTATTGAAGTTAAGGATGAAACCTCAGTACCCGTAGAAACCCCTCGATGTAATGAATCGTCTCGTACCTAAGTCCCATAAGTGCGCCCCTAGCGGGAATCGAACCCGCGACCTTTGGCATAGGAAACTGGCGATTGACCCGCTGCGCCATGAGGCCACCCCATCATTTAGCTATAGTAGTAGTAGTAGTAGTAGTAGTAGTAGTAGTAGATAGTTAGCTATAGTAGTAGTAGTAGTAGTAGATCTAGTAATTATTATTATTATTATTATTATTATTATTATTATTATTATTATTATTATTATTATTATTATTATTATTATTATTATTATTATTATTATTATTATTATTATTATTATTATAATTAGGGGTTGCTTATGTACGTGCATAGGCAGTACACGATTTGAATGCTTCTAATTAGCGGCAGTTATCCCAAACCGTGACGTTGGCTACATTAGTTTGAAACTTTCACAGGATTATCTCCCGTCTACATTTCGCTCTTTTTCCACGAAGTAGACAAAATGTCAACATCAATCTGTCATGACGTCTGCAAAGCATAGTAGTCCCAACGTTCGCAATAGGGAGCTGACCGCAAATGGAGGATATTTACTCTATTGTATTATTCTTGTTGTATTGGTCTGAACAAATAAAATGGATGCCAAAGGTCACGAGGGCAAAGAACGGGGCCGTGTTGTTGTTGCTGTTTTTAATGAAAGTTTGACAATTCAGATTTCTTTGAAAACTGGGGTAGAAAATTGT
>CM072513.1:87516339-87538839 GCA_036898135.1 Oncomelania hupensis
TAGGGTAAGGGTTAGTTGTAGATCTATCCCAAGCCCATGCCCTAACCCTTTTCTCTAGAAAAATGCAAATTTTCAGTCCCAAAAACCCATTTGCCTTCTTGGATTCTTAAATTGTATGAAACCAAGTGAGGACATAATCCGGCGTCAATAAACGGTTCGAAAACATTCTCAAACGGTTCATAAAAGTCAGTTGACCTAGAAACAAATACAGCGTGACCTAATTCGTCGCTTAGAGAAGACGAAATTTACTTTTTCTTGCGTTTTCAAAGTTACCTTGGATCTCGCGACATTCGCATGTTCCCAGATAGCAAAACTGTGTTCCCAGATGACCGTACAAAGACAAATATGCCTTGTTTCTGGAGACATTTATAAGACTATAGCAAAACTGTGTTCCCAGATGACCGTACAAAGACAAATAAGCCTTGTTTCTGGAGACATTTATAAGACTCTATCTATCTATCTATCTATCTATCTATCTATCTATCTATCTATCTATCTATCTATCTATCTATCTATCTATCTATCTATCTATCTATCTATCTATCTATCTATCTATCTATCTATCTATCTATCTATCTATCTATCTATCTATCTATCTATCTATCTATCTATCTATCTATCTATCTATCTATCTATCTATCTATCTATCTATCTATCTATCTATCTATCTATCTATCTATCTATCTATCTATCTATCTATCTATCTATCTATCTATCTATCTATCTATCTATCTATCTATCTATCTATCTATCTATCTATCTATCTATCTATCTATCTATCTATCTATCTATCTATCTATCTATCTATCTATCTATCTATCTATCTATCTATCTATCTATCTATCTATCTATCTATCTATCTATCTATCTATCTATCTATCTATCTATCTATCTATCTATCTATCTATCTATCTATCTATCTATCTATCTATCTATCTATCTATCTATCTATCTATCTATCTATCTATCTATCTATCTATCTATCTATCTATCTATCTATCTATCTATCTATCTATCTATCTATCTATCTATCTATCTATCTATCTATCTATCTATCTATCTATCTATCTATATAATATAGTACGTGGGTTCGGGCACTGATTAGAATAGACCCAACGTTTCTCGACGTGTCGTAAGAGGCGACTAACAGGGGTGATGTCAGCACGGCATCACTGGGCAAAAGTCTTCTACACAGAAGTCACCGGCCAGGACGAAGGAACCTGATGTTACTACAGGTTCAACGACCACGTGCTTGGGGCCAACGCGAGCCACACTGAATTCGTGTGGCCAACAGCCTAAAGAGGATTGGGCCCTGCCAGGTCTTTCTTGCCCAAGACACACTGCATGATGAATAAAACCATTTACTCCATACCGGATCGGTCGTCGCCCGGATCAACAAGGACCGCGCCTTCCGTTGGCCACCAGGACGGAGGCGATAAGTGTGCTACTGATGGACAATTTAGCAAGATCCGCACCAGAAATAACATCGTGATAGGAACCTGGAAGGTCAGGACCCTAAATGCGGAGGGAAAATTAGAAGAACTGGCCCACGAGATGGACCACTATCGATGGAACGTTTTAGGGATCAGCGAACTGCGCTGGAAAGGCATAGGCGAATCAACGACCGACAAAGGCCACAAGCTTTATTTCAGCGGTAGAGATGACAGGCACGAACACGGAGTTGGATTTTTGGTCCACAAGAACATTCTAGCCACTGTCATGGGTTGTCGCCCAGTCTCCAGTAGACTCATTACCATCCGTCTGAGAACAGCCCCTTTCAATATCACCATCATCCAGGCCTATGCCCCCAACATCAGTCTATGACGACAGCGAAGTGGAGGATTTCTATGAAAATCTACACGCTGTCCTTGACCAAGTACCGAAGAAGGACATAGTCATAGTGGAAGGCGACTGGAATGCCAAGGTTGGCCAACATGCGCACCACAACTGGGGAGACACACGTGGACCCCACTGCAACAACGAGACAAATGGCAGGGGTCTGAGACTGTTGGAGTTTGCCAGATACAACAATCTGATACTGGCAAACACGCTTGGTCGCCACAAAAAATCCAGACGATGGACATGGCACAGTCCCGGCGGGGAGCATCACAACCAGATCGACTACATCATGGCCAAGAAACGCTTCAGATTAAGCATCAACATTGGCAGGACACGCACTTTTCCAGGAGCAGACATCGGAAGTGACCACGATCTCGTGATGATGTCTTTTCGACTTCACTTGAAGAGAGTAAACACAGCAAAGTGCACCAGACTGAAGTTCGACCTGGACAAACTGCAAAACCCGGAGGTGGCAGAAATATTTCAGGCCACAATTGGAGGGAATTTTGCACCACTGGGAGACCGAAAAAGAGGTGGGAGGACAACATTCGAGAATAGACTGGTTTGACACTGAGCGAAACAATCAGGGTTGCTGAGGATAGGGAAAGATGGAGTACGCTGGTTAAATGAAAATCTGTGGTGCCCCTACGACCTCCGAGTTACGGGATAGGATAGGATAGGATAGGTATGTAATATTTGTTTATACTTCTTTCTTTCATCTTTTTAAATTTTATTTTAATTTTTTTCCTTTCTTTCTTTAGGTTTAAAAAATATATTTATTTTATTTTCTGTCCTGTAATTGAACCATTTTACTTCATGTATTTATTTAATATTCTTTCTTTTGTGTTTTATTGCATTTTTTGGCAAAGATTTGAGGCTTGAGTTAGATCCTGTATCTACAAGCGCCTTGAGCAGCTCTTGAGCTGGAAAAGCGCTATATAAGAATGATTAAATAAAAATAATAATAAAGAAATAAACTCATGATGCCCCGTCACTGGACGCTGTGAGCAAGATCGCCTCAAATTAGATATAATACATAATTAAAAAAAAGACCAAGTGTCGTCAGAGATCAGCAGTTAGATTGCACTATTTGTAAGGATGACACTACGGTTGATTTTATGCAAATGCACTGCACTGAGCGAAGCCATCAAGGTTGCTGAGGACAGAGAAAGATGGAATATTCTGGTTAAACGATCATCTGTGGTGCCCCTACGACCTCCGAGTAACGGGAAAGGATAGGACTACTATTTACGAACGGTGTCAGCAATGTTTAATAGGGATTTACTTTTCAACCACACTGTTTAATTATGATATAATTAGCGAATCATTTGCGGTTCTTCCATTCGGTCGTGAGAACAAAACAGGTGGTTTGTCTTAAAGTATGTCTGACGTCCAAAACCAAGCTATAACTGTATCTAGGACACAACAAGGAGCGTTCATACTCATAGGACAATCTAAAACCAAATTTATGGAATACACACATAGATGACCAGCAGTACGCAAAACTAAAAGGTCTGGCTTTCTCTGACATAAAAATTGTACAAATGATACGTCTAGGTCAGGTCAGTCTGTCAACTCTCACGATTTCTTATCGTGCATGCAGCGACCTATTTCTAAGTCATGCATGCTGACCTGTTGATATACATGTACAATACCAAAGTAAATACTAATGTTGGAAAGGAATGGTAGTTATGGAATTCCCTTTGTAAAATATTTATTTGCGATTTTTGTTCTGTGTTTTTTTTTAAAAAAAAAAACACTTTTAGCTAAATAATCCTTATTGAGAAGCATATTTTATAAACAATCATTTGTTTGCAAACAATGTAAGATTTCTCTAAATAATATATTTTATCCATAAATAACTTATTATTTACCTAAACAATACAATGTTTACGTAAATAAATTATGATATAGGTAAATGATGGATTGTTGTTAAATAAGGAATTATTTACCTAAACAATGCATTATTTAGCAGATTGTTTTAAATGATGTATTATTTAGAAATGTTTCTAAATAATGATTAGTTTACCTATATAATGCATTATTTTGCAAAATTTACGGAAATAAGTATTATTTAGAAGATGTTGATAAATAATGCATTATTTACGCAAATAATTAATTATTTAAGGGCTGCAATTTTCATGAGGGACTCCAGAATTCGCTTGAAAACGTGGTCTTTATACTTTGACTGCTTTCTAGTGTGTTAATTATTTATTTTTCAACATAAATCACTCCACAAATTTGAAGATAAAACGTATTTAACCTCCCGAACACAAACTAAAGGTCAAGGTCAGTTTTGTGCGGAAGTTTTCAGTTTTTGAATATCTTCGTCAGAAGAAAAAAAGCTTTCTTTTTGTATTTGTTCACCCAGAAACTGTGTTGAGAATGTTTCCGTTTTATTGTTTTTTTTTTAGTCCAGTAATGTTTTAGTTTCAAACAGAAGGTTTCAGCTTATTCGAAACTACCAGGGGTTTGCAGGTCGGACTGACAAGAAATATGGCAGAAGTACTCTGAAGGCAATGACGCCAATGCAGAAATAATGATGGATCCCTCTTTTCCGGAACCGTTACCGTTGCAGTTTTGTATATTAATACTGTTGCGAATAAATAAAAATAGAGTGAAAAAAGCAGTTATCTCATTTAAAATAGCCAAACAGCGTAAAATCACGAGTTTGCGATTTTCTTTATCACTACAACATAACCTCACAGAATCCCTTTTGCAGTTCCTAAACAATTAATTGTTTACATAAATTATGCACTATGTAGCAACATTTTCTAAATAATACATTATTTAGCAAATTCTGCTAAATAATGCATTATATAGGTAAACAAATCATTATATAGAAACATTTCTAAATAATGCATTAATTAACACAATCTGTTAAATAATGAATTATATAAGTAAATAATTCCTTATTTAGCAAATATGCTTTATTTACCTATATCATGATTCGTTTACCTAAACAATAAATTGTTTCCTGTCCTATCATATACCGTAACTCGAAAGTCGTTGGGGCACCACAGATGATCGTTTAACCAGCGTACTCCATCTTTCTCTGTTCTCAGCAACCCTCATGGCATCGCTCAGTGTCCAAGCAGTCCATTCTCGAATATTGTCTTCTTACTACTTTATCTGTCTCCCTCTTCTTCTGCCTCCTTGCACCGTGCCTTGCAGGATGGTCTTTGCAAGTTCTGATGCTCTGGCGACGTGGCCATACCATCGGAGTTTCCATTTATTCACCACTGTGAGCAGGCCATCGTGTTGTCTAATGGCTTGTGTGATGGTCTGTCGGACTTCGTCGTTGGTGATGTGCTTCTTGTTCTTCTGTAAGGCACATACCTTGCTTTGAATCGTGGAGACCTTGGGCTGTTTAACACTTGTTTCACAGTCGTGTAAACTTTCTTGGTGTTACTCTTGTTCAGACTGTTCTCTATTTCCTGGTATTGATTTTATATGCAGTTCTCCTTTGCTGTGCGCATGCCTTTTCGGATTTCCTAGTATATTTTTCGGTAGGCATCAGCTCCCTGTGAGGTGTTTCTTTTCTTTTTAATCGCTCTTCGTTTGTCACACAGGTCCAAAAGTTCAGGTGTGATCCACGGTTTCTTCTTTGGGCGGTGCTTGCCAACGATCTCAGTGGCGGCACTTGTCACAGCTGAGTTGAAGGTGGTGGTCATGGTGTTGACATCTTCTTCACCAGCACCCAAAATGAGCAGTAGTTCACATTTTCCTACATTTGTGGCTTGGAATAATTCTGTTAGCTCCTGGTCTTGCAGTTTGTCCAGGTCGAACTTCAGTCTGGTGCACTTTGCTGTGTTTGCTATCTTCAATTGGTGCCGGAAAGAAATCACGAGGTCGTGGTCACTTCCAATGTCTGCTCCTGGCGCTTGATCTGAAGTGTTTCTTGACAATAATGTAGTCAATCTGGTTGTGATGCTCCTAGTTGGGACTGTGCCAGGTCCATCGTCTGGATTTTTTGTGGGGACCAAGAGTGTTTGCCAGTATCAAAATTTTGTATCTGGCAAATTCCAAGAGTCGCAGACCTCTGTCAATTGTCTCGTTGTTGCAGTGGGGTCTACATGTGTCTCCCCAGTTGTGGTACGCAGGTTTCTTGCGTTATAACTATGTCCTTCTTCGGCACTTGGTCAAGGACAGCCTGCAGATGTTCATAGAAATCCTAGATTTCGCTGTCATCATAGTTGGATGTTGGAGGCCTTGATGATCGTGATATTGAAAGGGACTGCTCTCAGACAGGTTCCATCTATAGTGGTCCAGCTTGGGGGCCAGTTCTTCTAATTTTCCCTCTGCAGGTGTTTAGGTCAGTAATAACTTAGTTATGGAGAAAATATATTATTTAGAGAATTCTTACATTGTTTGGAAACAAATAATTACTTAGAAATATGCTTCTAAATAAAGACTATTTAGCTGAAAGTGGTGAAAATAAAATAATATTTTACAAAGTGAATTCCGTACTCAGTGTCATGTTCTGTAACTTATTTCACAGCATAATTATTGTGATTCCGTATTAAGTTAAGTTAGTGTTGCGATAGTGCTGGAGGAGAGGGTGGAGGAAGGAAGGGGATATGAGGAGAGGGAGTGGGATATAAACAAACGTTGATAATCTTCTAATCGCAGACCTTTCTAAGTCGAAAACATTATATATTAAAATTATCTTCAAATTTCTCCTTGATGATGATGAGGAGGAGGAGGATAAGGAGAAAGATGATGAGGATGACGATGATGATAAGAATAAGGAGGAGAATGTTAACTACTACGACGACAAACTTGAAGGTCGCAGGCAATGGTATTGCTCATGACTATACCTCCTGCTGCAGCTGCAGATGGTGACGATGATTCCCCCGTTGGGGTGCCGGGGGTTTCAGTATAAATAATATCCCCACTTTCTGGAAATTTAGTGCTTTAAATTCCCACTGTCGCTGTCTTTCTCGTTTGCTCTTTCTCATTCCTGCTCTCTTCTAT
Source organism: Oncomelania hupensis (assembly GCA_036898135.1). Classification (NCBI taxonomy): domain Eukaryota; kingdom Metazoa; phylum Mollusca; class Gastropoda; order Littorinimorpha; family Pomatiopsidae; genus Oncomelania; species Oncomelania hupensis. Next base: position 87,523,156 of record CM072513.1, read on the forward strand.
CAATCTGCTATACTATCTTCTTCTTCGCTAGACCAGTCACCTACCGTTTTTCTTGAAAACTCTTCCGGGACAAGACTCCTTGTTTGTGTATGAGGTCTGTTGGATCAGCTTGGGAATATTGGACGCTTTCTGCCAGGTGGTCACTAGGGCTTCCTACGATGTTATTATTTAGCAATGTAGGCATTTTATATGTATGTGTTTTGTTGATAATTTTTAATGATGTTTGTATTCTATTTTGTTTTTATAAACGGGGGGTCGATAAATTAGAGTATAGCCTCAGCGTCCCCTGCGTGGGATGTCTTTATAGTAAAGTGACTGGCTGGTGGAGAGCCTTCAGTTTTACCACTAGGGTTGTTCCAGCAGATCTTTTATGCGGATCAGGGCTTGTCCGGTCCTGATTTGGCTCGGAAGAGTCCGCTGGACCTAAAGCAATAATCATGTAATGTAATGTAATGTAAGGTGATGATGATGATGATGATGATGATGATGATGATGATGATGATGATGATGATGATGATGATGATGATGATGATGATGATGATGAGGAGGAGGAGGAGGAGGAGGAGGAGGAGGAGGAGTAGAAAGGGGAAGACTACGATGACCACAAAGGCAATAGAAATCTTCCTAAAATTGGTTCTCGACGCAGTCCATCTAACAAATTTTGAAATATAGGAATCCGATTTCCTTTTGTGTCTTCCTCTTTATGTAGCTTTAGTGTGTGTGTGTGTGTGTGTGTGTGTGTGCGCGCGCGCGTGCGTGTGTATGTGTGTGTGTTTGTATGGTGGTCATTGTCTTTTCATTTGGATGGAACAGACATACAAATAAATAAATATTTCTTTATGTCTCAAGTTTGAAAGATGAATATGTGGTGTGGTAAGTGTCTGTGTTGGTTACAGATCGCCGCGTTTTGACACTGCTTTATGAAAGAGGAGTGTCAAACATGCATCCAGTATTGCTATTTTGTATTGATGTTTGCAGGATGTGGAATTTATTGGTTGTGGCTGCCATGATGGCTGGCGCTCAGGCCTACATTCAGTTGGCACCTGTGTCGTACGTCAGGCTGCAGGATCGTGCAGGCGGCCTGACACTGAACTCTTCCACGAACAACCAGTTGTGCTGGGATGACGGTACCAACTTACTGTATACCATTGGTAAGATTCACACCCTATAGTCACGTTTTTACGTCACGTCCTGTGGTTACGTCACATTCTCTGGTTACGTCACATCATGTGTGTTGGTTGGTGGAGATGGCGACTTTGTTTTTTTAATGTAAAGGGGGAGGGTTACACAGCTGTTGCTGCTGCTGCTGATACTGATTATAATGATGATGATAAGGATGATAATGATGGTGATGATAATTAGGATGATAATGATGATAATAATGAATATGATAATGGTGATAATGATGATAATGAGGATGGTGATGGTTATGATGAGGATGATGCTGGTGATGATGATGATGAGGATGATGATAATAATAAATGCTAGACCCTAACAGGTGCTGGTTCCCTCGGGAGCAAACGCACACACTCACACACACAAATACACACACACACACATACAAACATACACACACATACACTGTATTTTAAACAGTAAAGAAGATGAAGGAGAAACGGGAGAAGAAGAAAGAGGAAGAGGATGACTATGAACAAATTATCCCCGGACTTTAAAGATCCTGATGCTCATGTCCTAGGCGGGTGAGTGCCGGTTATATAAATACGAAAATTTAGGCACTAGACAATGCAAGTAGATGCCTCGGATGGCTTGAGTTATTCATATCAGATGATCTCATGACTAGGGTTATGTAACCTTTGAATGTGGGTCACAAAAAGTGCTGCCATCGCGTTACAGTTATACGGCTCGATGATTACGTCACTCGATTTGAATAAGTTTGGTTTAACCTTGGAGACACATTCCAAACTTTAACCAAAATCCCTCCAGTATTTTGGGAAAAATGGGATTTTTTTAAAAACAGACGCCACTATGATGAGATCACCTGATATGAATTTTGTGTCATCTGGTATGGTTCACTAGTTTCTAACTGAATACCAAGTTTCAAAGAAACTCGTCCATTAGTTTCAGAGAAAAGTCCGCAAAATAAATAACTAAATTAAAATTAAAACGTCACCACAGTTACGTCATTAAATATACATACGTTTTGATTGGACAACACGATGACCTGCTCACACTGGTGAAAAAAAAGTAAACTCCTATGGTATGGCCACGTCACCAGATCATCAGGTCTTGCAAAGACCATCCTGCAAGGCACAGTACAAGGAGGTAGAAGAAGAGGGAGACCGAAAAAGAGGTGGGAGGACAACATTCGAGAGTGGACTGGTTTGACACTGAGCGAAACAATAAGGGTTGCTGAGGACAAGGAAAGATGGAGTATGCTAGTTAAACGATCATCTGTAGTGCCCCTACGACCTCCGAGCTATGGGATAGGATAGGATAGGATAGGATAGGATAGGATAGGAATAGGACGTTTTGATTTAGGTTCAACACATCTGTGCACCCTCCTTACATACAAAGTTTAACGAATTTTTTTTTTAAAGGAGACATCATCATTATTATATCATTCGATTTTCATAAGTTTGGTTTTACGTTGGAGGCATAGGTAAAGTCTAAGTATATACCAAACTTGAACTAAATCTGTCCAGTAGTTTGGGAAGAAATAGGATTACAAAATACTCAAACAAAGTATGGCGTCACCGTGATGACGGCACTCGATGATGTTACTCAGTATACCATAGTTTTGTTTAAGGTTTAGGGTACACTGTACACTCTAATTACATATAAAGTTTTTAAAAAAATTCTTTAAAGAATAACAAAAGACGTTACGATGAGAACCTTATTGGATTTGCATAAGTTTGATTTTACCATAGTGGCACAAGTAAAGTCTAAGTACATACCAAATTTGAGCCAAATCCCTCCAATAATTTGGGAGAAAATAGGATTAGAAAAGGCATACCAAAACTAAACTAATGAGGACGTCACAATGATGACTTCACCCGATATGCATACTTTTTTTTGTCAGTTTCAAAGAAATCAGTCCATTAGTTTCAGAGAAAAGTGGGCAAATGTCACTCTCCGTATGCCGGACGGACAAAGCCAAAAACAATAGTTCCAGAGCTTTACTGTTCGGGAACTAATAATAATAATAATAATAATAATAATAATAATAATAATAATAATAATAATAATAATAATAATAATATCTCTCCTCCATTCCACAGCCAAGGAGCCTGGCAAATTGACAACTTTCCTCGTCAATACTGATGGCTCTCTCGCATCGCAGACGACAATCAATTTGCAGCCGATTATCAACGGGGAGCCACAAGCCATCGAGTTTTGCCGGTGACGTTTAAAACTTGACTAAAATCTAATTATTGTTTCAAAGGAGTTCAGTATTAACTAACTTGTGTGTGTGTGTGTGTGTGGGGGGGGGGTGAGTGTGTGTGTGTGTGTGTGTGTGTGTTTGTTTGTGTGGGTGTGTTTTGTGTGTGTATTGCCAGGCACAATTCAATCCATTTCAATTCAATCCAATAATTTATTTTAATGTGTGTTCACATCCATGGGATTTTAGACCATGCAGTCATTCTCACACATGGACACACAACCATAGAATCAAATCTAACAATTTAAAGTTGAACTATAAACATAAAAACTATGTAACAGTAAGTTTTGTACACAAGGTTACCAACTGCAGACGTGTAAATTATACGGGCAATATCTATTATTGCCGGATTATGCAACAAAATGTGAATGGATTTTTGAATATTTACAATGACATAGGCCCCTACGTTTCTTAATACACCAGCACCAAAGTAGGACATTCTTATGAAATATGTTTAACAGATATAAGTTGTAGACAGATACAAAATTACGTCTTTTGAAAAATTGATGTTCCATGAATTTACTATCAGTTTATTAATTAGTTTACCTTATGTCTTGGACAAGGAAAGTGTTTAACCTTTCTATTTCTAGATAAATTAGAATTAAATAATTCACATTGCACTCGGTCTCCGGTGCTGTGGTCCTATTTCCAGAAGCGCCATGAGCATGTTCCTGTGACTTGGAGTGGTGCGCCAGACTTTGGATTAGATTTGATTGGATGAGCATGAACTTTATCCATGTATACTTGCTCTTTGCCATTGTCCATGTGTGAAAATAAAGTGGTCTAAACTTACATGCATGTAAAGAGACGTTAAAATAAAATATTGAATTGAATTGAAGTCATCATAATCATCATCATCATCATCATCATCATCATCATCATTATCATCATCATCACCATCATCATCGTTCATTGTCTTCGCCATCATCATCATCATCACCATCATCATCATCATCATCACTTTCAGACACAACCAGCCCAGGTCATCATCATTGTTGTCATCATCATTGTCCTCGCCATCATCATCATCATCATCACCACTTTCAGACACAACCAGCCTAGGTCATCATCATTATCATCATCGTTGTCGCTGTCATCATTATCATCAGCACCACCATCATCATCATCCCCATCATCATCGCCACCATCATCATCATTATCATCGCCGCCATCATCATCATTGGTATTTTGATCCTTTTCAGGCCCAACCAGCCCGGGTCTACAGCCAGAGTGGCCATCGCTTTTGACGACCCCACCGACCCCAGCCAGCCTGGCACCATCCGGCTGTATGCCCCTCTCACGGCTGGCAGCACCAACCTACAGTTCATCACTGACTTCTCAGGTCTGCGCACAGCGTCTTTAGTAGAATGGTTATCTTGATCTTGTACTTGTTAATAATTGTACTAAGTAAACAGTAAACAGTAAACTTTATTGTCCAAATCTTCACAAAATGGAAAAATGGCTTCCAGCACCCAAGAAAAGAAAGTAGTATGTTAACTAGGTATACGACTGTGAAATACATCGGTTGGTTGGTTGGATGGGAGCAGCTGCGGACATAGAGAAGGTACCTATAATTTTCATGGGATAATACTTAGTCTGCACAGTTTAATAAACCTAATTCAAAGGCTTTGTTTACTTTTGGCGAGCATGGGTTTACCCTGAACTTTTCTATTGGTGTAACATTAAACAACGAGAAAGTGGGCTTTCCTTGCTCCAATCAACCGCTACAGTTTGAATTTTCCATTTTGCTTCTGACAGGGAGTGAGCTCCCCTGTTTTAACGCTACATCGATACCAAAGCCGTATCACCTTTTAACCTATTTCTTAGTGTACTACGCGATTTGAAGATTGGGGTCTGGGGTAGGGTAGGGACTATTTTATCAACGTAAAACAAAAAACCTTACGAGCAATGTTGTTTTATCTGGTTGTGTCTCTTACCGGCTTTAGTAGATGCTATTTTTAGCTCCAGAATGGTGGCTGGTTAGCCAACGGCTGTTGCTATTAATAGGCCCAAAATCTAGGGAATGTATTCATTTTAAAATAACTAAACTTTCAAAAAAGTGATATTTTGTTTGTCTTAAGCTTAAATTTTAGTGGGACAGCACTCATTGTGAATGTTAAAACGATCCGGTTTCCTATGCCGAAGGTCGCGGGTTAGGTTCCCGCTTAGGGGGCAAACTTACGAGACTTAGTTACTGTTCTATTGAGGTCAGCGAGAGTTTTCTGCGGGATCTCGACTCTGGTTTTTCCTCCTTCCCTGGAACTAATGGCATTGGCTGCAATCAATGGAAAATTGTACAAAATAAATTCCGATGCTGAATCCCGTCTTCTAATAGCGCTCTCGCTGCCTTTACATCGTATGTCTGAGTGATAGATGTGTGTTTGATTTGTATGTGGAACATGTGAGCGTGTATGTTGCTACAGATCGCCGCTCTTTGAACCTGATTGATGATTTGGGGAAAAGCGCGTATAAAGCACCCATTTTTAAAAATTATAATAATAATAATAATAATAATAATAATAATAATAATAATAATAATAATAATAATAATAATAATAATAATAATAATAATAATAATAATAATTATTATTATTATTATTATTATTATTATTATTATTATTATTATTATTATTATTATTATTATTCAACCATCTCTCTCCAACGCTCTTCAACATCTTTCTAGAGCGCATCTCAGATGCCCTTGCAGATCACGAAGGCACAGTCAGCACAGGGCGATCTCCAACCTTCCTTTTGCGGATGACATTTGTGACGGTGGGTCTATTGTTATTGGGCTCTGCACAATGGAATGCGATTACCCACTCGTCTTTTGCTGCGGGGATCGGCTAGTATAATCACCATGTGACTAATCTTAATACATTTATATCTGTAGCCCGGTCTGTGTGCAGATAGGGTTATAGAGATAGGGAGAAAATGGTAAAAGATTCACTGACACACTGGCTATCACACGGCTATGAAACATAGGTAGTCCAGCTACTTGTTAACAGTAAATATCACACATTTATTTCCTCTACTCTATACATAATTCTCTAAACACTATATTAACTTAAATGTCCACATTCACTTCGAATAGTTTCCTCCTTGATGGGTCTATGCTGTTACAGTTCTTGATACTTTCTACTGTCTCATCATTGGGCTATTTGTTCTGGTTTGCCTAACGTTCGTTTCAGGAGAGTGGACTACCGCACAGTCCTTCTAGAACAGTGTGTGTGCACGTTTTCTGTGTCACTAAGCTGATTCGTTGAGGTGTGGTGATGGTGTCTCTTCCTGGATGATTGACTATTGGACTATCGGAGCTCAGTGCTCGATTTCCCACTACAGGCCGAATGTCAGAGTGGACTCTCAGTGGTCTATCTCCTGCATCGGACCAACAAGCCTGCTCATCTGCAAAACATAAGACGAGTTTCTGCAACATCTTGTTTAAAACGGGTGTGCAGAGTGTCTCACTGATGGCAGAAACAGCCCTCAGTGATCGCTCCACTTATACGAACAAGGGACGATCAACTTCTATGTCCGTGTTCCACTGGAATCTCCAACATAATTCCTATACATATAAATACATCATGGCTAAACTAAACACACGCAGAAGTAAGTAACTAGATACACATTCTCCGGTACAGCCATTGGTCTACAATAATACACATAGGAGAAACAACAGTTAAACAGTTGAGGCTACCTCGTGGTTTCGCAAACGGGTCGCGGGTCAGCCACGTGGTCAAGCAAAGTTTGACTAATATTCACAATGATAAAACATGGCAAGACTTCACAAGCATATTACAACAATATTATCAATAAATCTTGATGAAACAAAAGATTGATCATTTACCTTTTCGACACTGTTAGGCTGTGGCTATACTGCGATGAATGAATTTCACCCGTCACCTGCTAGTCTTATGAGAGATCTTTCAGCGTGCGTCCGTCTCGGTTGAGATTTAGACAAAGAATGACCCCCTAGCCTTGTGGTCAGCCAAAGCCCGCGAATCTAGTCATACCTGAGCGCCCTCAGACGGGGGTGGATGGATCTACGTCAGCAGGCTTATGCAGGCCTACCTATGCTTAGCACACCACTGACTTGTGTCGTCTGCTATGCAGCGACTTTAATTTACAAAGGCTACAGCAGGCTGAACTATTTAAGGCGAGAAACCTTAGTGCAGGGTCTAAATAGCCTATTGTGACAACATTGATGGTTTGGCTGGAGAGGAACAAAAACTTGAACCGCTGGTGCACAGGCTTGACACCATCTCCAGACACTTTGGAATGGAAATAAGCGCAGAGAAGACCAACATGACGACCAACAACAACAACAACGGACATCAAAGTCCAAGGCCAATTCCTCAACACAGTGCATAGCTCCAAATATTTAGGGGCAGTTGTATCAGACAATGGGTCCCGACAGGAAGTCCTCTCCAGGATCGCACAAACAACTGCTGCCCTAACAAGACTGAAGCCCATTTGGAAAGACAGGACCATCAGTCTACACTCCAAGGTAAGGCTGCTGCGCCCCCTTGTTATCTCCATCTTTCTATACTCTTGCAAAACATGGACCCTCACAGCAGACCTAAAACGAAGAATACAAAGCATGGAGATGAGGTGCTACAGAAGACTTCTGGGCATTTCCTATACCCAACACATCTCCAACGGCGAAGTCCGACAAACCATCATACAAGCCATTGGGCAACACGATGGCCTGCTCACAGTGGTGAAAAAACGGAAACTCTGATGGTATGGCCACATCACCAGAGCATCCGGCTGTGCAAAGACTATACTGCAAGGCACGGTGCAAGGAGGCAGAAGAAGAGGGAGACAGAAAAAGAGATGGGAAGACAACATTCGAGAATGGACTGGCTTGACATCGAATGAAGCCATAAGGATTGCTGAGGACAGAGAAAGATGGAGTATGCTAGTTTAACGATCATCTGTGATGCCCCCAACAACTTTCGAGTTACAAGATAGGATAGGATAGGATTAGTAGTAGTAGTAGTAGTAGTAGTAGTAGTAGTAGTAGTAGTAGTAGTAGTAGTATTAGTAGTAGTAGTAGTAGTAGTAGTAGTGGTGGTAGTAGATTTACTATGTCGGTTCTACCAGAAAGTGAATGGCTGAAAAGAGTTTTAAAAGCTGGCTGCAAAACATACAAACAACTAAAGTAATCCATAAAATCTTTTTTTGTTGTTGATTGCAGCGGGGTCGAACCCTGTAGATATGGTATTTGCACAAGACTGCACACGTCTGGTGGTGGTTAACACTGGCCGTCCCTTCCGACAGCAGAGCGCTGTCAACGACCCTCCGGGCACTGTCCAGGTCGCGTCCCTCCCCGCCGTCCTCACCTCCGACAGCATCATCTCCGTGGACGAGATCGTGCTATGCTCCTTCTTGGAAGATCCAGACGGTTCCGACGCCAGCACTGTGCCGTGAGTACAACCTGTACAATTAGCCTAGATTGTATAATCATAGAACACTTGATTAATCCACAGTATTGAGGTAAAAGCTGTCAAATAAGCCTGTATTTTATTTTTAGATCCCGAGCGTAGCTGGGGAACTATTGCATTTGGCTTTGGCCGTCCGACGTCCGGTGTCCGGTTATCACCTTTTCGCACTTTTGTCTGAAACTAGGGGGCTCCATTATTTAACCTATTGATTGGTAGGTAAATACTTACTTCTCGATAGAATTACGGTTGCCAAAACAATTTTCTTCTCTTACGCTGATCGTGAAGATAGTAGAGAACTTTAAATCGACCAGCGTTCGTAGTAGTTCGTAGCACAAGTATATCAACTAACAAGTTAGTATCTCGTATTGCCCCCAGTCGACGTGCGGTGGTCCCGTTGCCCTTGGTTTTAGCCACACGCTGAGACGGGGATATCCCAAACCTAAAAATAGAATAGAGAATTCTGGGAAATCTGTTCAAGGGAAGTAACCGTCATGGTCGCCATTTCTCGCGAAGATGTGCTGGCTGAAATAAAACGAAAGTTGGGAGAGGAACTGCATATTTGTGGTAGTGAACAATGGCAGAAACTTGTCAGCAGTATTATCAGCGATGGAGTTATAATGGACGAAGTGCTCCATACCTATGAGGTTGCCTTTGCAAAGAAACTAAAGAAGGATTTGGCCGACGTCATTTCAGAAAAGGATTTCCCTACCCATAATTCCCCTGGGTTTTGAAGTTTCTAAAAAGTTATTTCAGGCCGACGACGCTCTATGGAGCGCAAAGCATGTGAAGGGAAGCAACGGGTTGTACGCGCACGTCGATAGAGACATAGAAGAGAGATATTAACTTGTTAGTTGATATACTTGTGTTCATAGTGATTAGGTCTGCTTTTGCTTTCAGATGTAAAATGGTGGAGGAGTTTGTGGTTCCGATTGAGATTTTTAATATAAGTTTTGCATTATGTTTGCTGATGCCCTGTATGCACTTGTACTATGATTTGCTTGTATGTTTTTAGTGTTTTTGTCTTTATGATCCTGTTGTTTGTACTGCCGTGGTTTAACTGTGTGCTTGTACGTCCTTTCGCGCATTGTATGTATGGCTGTTGTTGATGTCTTGCTTTGGGTATTCTTTGCTTGTTTGCTGATGTTGGTTTTAATTATCGTGCTTTCTATGTGCTGCCTGTATGTGTAACTGGATGTAATTGTAAAGCGCCTTGAGCATTTGTATGAATACGCGCTACATCAAATATACATTATTATTATTATTATTATTATTATTATTATTATTATTATTATTATTATTATTATTATTATTATTATTATTATTATTTTTATTATGGCTAGGTTTCAAGTGTTTCCTACGAGCATGGTAAAGATGTAAATTCAATTTTATAAATGTGCACACCCTATAAACAATGAATAACTGACTAATTATGAATGAACACGAGCAGCCCTTAGTTTAGGTGAACCCTTTACGACTAGGTTCGTAGGCCTAAACGGGCTTGTTAGTAGGCTAGAGTTGGCAATGAACAAAAGTTGAGGCTATAAAAACTCTCTATTTTGTGGGGTTTGTTTGTTTGCTTGTTTTTAAAGGAGACGAAAAAAAGCTACTAATGCTCTGTCCTAAACTTCAACTAAACTTTCGTTGGAAAAAGTGTCTGTTTTAGCCAGTGATGAACCAAATCTAAAGACTCGTGCGTTTTCTAGGAAAACAACTTCCGGAAATCAGAAAGTTACGATGGCATTTACCTCCCCTGAAAAAGGACAAACAAACTTTCGTCTGCAACTAAAGGCGCTGCTGCTTCAGAACCGCAGGCACGGAGGAAAATTCGAAAGGATTTCCCCATTGCATAGCCGGAAACGAAAGGGATCACTACGAACCAAGTTTTGATGGTCGATCTAAAGTTGTGTAATCACGATTCGTCTAAAGGAAGAAAATTCCTCATTTTTACTCAGCGAAGTTTTCTGTGTGTTATCAAAATGATAACCAACAACACCAATGGCATCAACACTGACATCAAAGTCCAAGGCCAGTCTCTCAACACAGCGGATAGATTCAAATATTTAGGAGCCATTGTATCAGGCAATGGGTCCCGACAGGAAGTCCTCTCCTGGATCGCACAAACAGCTGCTGCCCTGACAAGGTTGAAGTCCTTTTAGAAAGACAGAACCATCAGTCTACACTCCAAGATAAGGTTACTGCGCTCCCTTGTCATCCCCATCTTCCTATACGCTTGCGAAACATGGACCCTCACAGCAGATTTACAAAGAAGATGGAGATGAGGTGCTACAGAAGACTTCTGGGCATTTCCTTTATTCAGCACATCACTAATGACGAAGTCCGACAGACCATCACACAAGCCATTGGACAACATGATGACATGCTCACAGTGGTGAAGAAACGGAAACTCCGATGGTGTGGCCACGTCACCAGAGCATCAGGCCTTGCAAAGACCATCCTGCAAGGCACGGTGCAAGGAGGCAGAAGAAGAGGGAGACAGAAAAAGAGGGTGGAGGATACAATTCGAGAATAGACTGGCTTGACACTGAGCAAAACCATGAAGTTTGCTGAGGATAGAAAAGGATGGAGTACGCTGGTTAAACGATCATCTACCCCTTGGGGTCATGAGCAATCTTGCCACAGTAGATTGTTCAAACCTATAAAGGGAACAGTGAAAGCCACAGTTGAAAACCTGTCTTTCCTTTATAGGCAAGACAGATTCACTGCGGCAACAGTACCCCCGTTGGAGTGCCGGGGGTTTTCAGTATAAATAGTATCCCCACTTTATGGAAATTTAGTGCTTTAAATTCCCACTGTCGCTGACTTCCTCATTTACTCTTTCCTATTCCTGCTCTGTCCTTCACTCTGCTATACTATCTTCTTCTTCGCTAGATCAATGACCTACCTTTTTTCTTGAAAACTCTTCCTGGACAAGACTCCTTGTTTGTGTATGAGGTCTGTTGGATCAGCTTGGGAGTGTTGGACGCTTTCTGCCGGGTGGTCACTAGGGCTTCCTATGATTGTACTATTTAGCACTATAGGCATTTTATATGTATGTGTTTTTTTGATGACTTATAATGATGTTTGTATTCTATTTTGTTTTTGTAACCGGGGTGTTCGCGTAGTTGAGGTCAACCCTCAGCCGTCCCCCGCGTGGGATGTCTTTATTGTAAAGTGACTGGCCGTTGGAGGGCATTCAATTTTCCCACTGGGGTTGTTTCAGCAGATCTTTTATGCGGATCGGGGGTTGTCCGGTCCTGATTTGGCTCGGAAGAGTCCGCTGGACCTAAAGCAACAATAAATCAATCAAACGATAATCTGTGGCGCCCCAACGACCTTCGAGTTACGGGATAGGATAGGAATAGGATAGGATAGGAAGTTTTCTGCGTAATGCAAATGAGGATTTCATGACCTTCCGGAAGCGCAAAAGTTATGACGTAGACTGGGGGTTTTCCTACGAAAAAGAACTACGAACCAAGTTTCTATGCTTCCTAAAGATCTCTAGTCTTCAGCCAGCCATTCTTGACCGAGTGTGACTTCTTTTGATAACCTGTTTACGTAATAACCGCATTCGAAAAAATGTAACAAGTCTATTTCAAAATGCTCCTCTAAAGCACTAGCAAACCATAGCATGAACATAATGAAAATTAAACATGTGAAAGTGAAAGTAGTCGATTCGGGTAATTCCGCTATGACGTTAACGGAGTTCCCGAAGACTTGCCGACTATGAGGTCATGTGTTGTAAGTTTCTAAGCTGCTAGTCTCGGCAACTCAATGGAGGTACATGAAATGTAATTGTATTGTACCTAGTCGCACGACCTATAATCGTTACATTGAGTCCACAATGGCCTGTTGAGTGGCTGGATGAACTTTCTACATGATCATCCAGTTGTTTGGAAACGTGTAAACCTTTTGCACAATGGCCTGTTGAGCGGCTCGGTGGGCTTTTCATTTTTTGCTCGATGAGCTTCCCCCCCCCCCCCCCCCCCCCAGGGTGGGTGTGTCCTACGTTGGTGGTTGCTTCCTGCTGCAGAGATTTTGTGGCCCGAGGGTTCAGGAGGGGCCCGATCCGTGACAACCAAGGCAACATCATCCCAATCTCCAGGAACTGTGAGCCTGTGAAGGTCACCTTGGCTCCCAACGGTCTGACCGGTTACGTCGCCTCGCCTGTAAGTAAATGGTGGTGGTGATGGGGGGAGAGGGTGGTGGATGAAGTGGGGGAGGAGGGTAAAGCGAGAGGACAAGGAGGTGGATAGAAGTGTGGGGATGGTGATGATGATGGTGACGACCACGACGATGACGAATGATGATGATGATGATGATGACGACGGCGTTGTTGATGATGATGATGACGTTGATGATGATGATGATGATGATGACGACCACGGCGACGACGACGACGACGATGATGATGATGATGATGATGATGATGATGATGATGATGATGATGATGATGATGATGATGATGATGATGATGATGATGATGATGATGATGAGAATCTAAAATTATTGGGTTAACCCCCAATAAAAAGGGACAGTAAAGCGTTACAAAGGCACGTGCGGTCCAAACAGAGGGGCATTGAGCATACTCAAGTTGGGTGCTTGTAGCGGAGCATCGATAGCAAAGCGGTAGGTAGTGCCACACTGTTACGATTGAGACGTGCACGATAAGTAATAGTAGTGTGTTTAGGCACAAAGCGTGCGGTGATCACATTTACTTACCTTTGACTTGCTTGTATTGCTAGAAAAGCTTTAATTATTGTTTGTTTCGTCAGTCGATATTGTTGTAGCAGTATAGAGATCATTCTGGAATTACTTGGTTATCATTCTCGGAAGTTTCGAGATAGATCTAGCGATGGCTAGTCGAGTCTTACAGGTTTGTAGAATTGTCTATAACAGTCAGACAGTGCGTTAATCCCGGTGGCGAGTTTTAGTTTTGAATGGTTGTTGATTGCAACATTGTGGAACCTTCTTCACTTTTCGACATTGTTTACAGACTATACAAGAAGCGCGGTCTGCATGATTGGATGGCTTTTTTGGGAAAGAGATTTGGGTTGCATTTGTTGATGCTTTTTTGCAGAACAAAGTTTGAAAGGGGGTGTCGGATAGTGCAGTGGTTGGAGCACTCGCTACTGTGTCGAAAGTGAAGCACCGTCCGGTGCGGTTAGCACTTGGATGGGTGACCGCTAAGGTGTGAAGCGACAAACAACAACGCCCCCAGTTGACTCAACTGTGATTGAGTACCTACTCTCTTGAGGGTGGGGAAGGTAAAGCAGCGAGGGAGAGAGTTGGGCATCACCCTCATTACGCTGGCCCAAGATAAGTGTGATCTCCAACATCACGCTCCCCTACGGCCACAAGGCTATGGGACTACCTTTACCTTTTTACCTTTTACCTAAAGTTTGAAAGCTTTAAAACGACGATTCCTGCCTTGTTACTGAGTGAACGGGCATCGTGCATAACGAATTCAAGCATCAGGGCTGAATCGACCAGTGGTGTGTAACGCACAACCCCGCCCAACTTATATGTAGGATACGTTAAGTCTGTGCTTTCTTCTAAATCGTCTTATTATCGTCGATCCGCTTGAGGCGCCCCACTTGAGTAATAATTGCCTTTGCGGTGAGAGTACGACAGAAATGGAAAATGATTGCTGTGGACTATTATTGTGTGCAGATCAACAACGTCATCTTCCGCATCAACTTGGACTTGAACATCGTCGCCGACGTCTTCCCCTACTCCAAGACCAACTGGACCAATTCTTACATGGACGCCAGCAAGGCTGACAATGGTACAAGAACTTAGGAACATGTCTATGATTCCCTCTATATTCTTTTTATTTATTTATTTATTTATTTATTTATTTATTTATTTGTCTGTTTGTTTATGTATGTAGCTTATGTATGTATGAATGTATGTTTGCATGTATGTATGTGTGTATTTCTTTATTGATTTGTTTGTTTATTAATTTTGTCTGTTTATGTTGTATGCCGTTATTTACTTATTTACTATTTGAAGAGCTGGCGCGGGCCGATACAACATCTACCCCAGCCGCACGAGGCGCTTACTTGCTGCCTTAGGCGCATATTCTGACGCCTCAGACAACTGAGCACCATCCTGGGAAACCGGGAATAGGGGGAATGGAGACTTAGCTGGCTGTACTGATGTGGAATACAGGTTGATTTGATTTGACTATATTGGTGATTTGTTTGTGTGTGTGCGTGTGTGGGTGTGCGTGTGTGCGTTAAATTGAACAGCGGTCCACATGGAGAACTACAGGATCTTCTCCAGCCCCCAGCCTGGGCACATCAAGTGGGTGACTCAGGGTGGGTCTCAGTTTCTCATCACCTTGGACAGCGGGTTAATGAACGAGATTCCTGAATACAACAACTACAAAGATTATGGGGTGGGCTCTGTCCTTCTGGCTGAAAACCGTGAGTACCTCACACATACAACCATACACACGCATACACACACATACTCTCTCTCTCTCTCTCTCTCTCTCTCTCTCTCTCTCTCTCTCTCTCTCTCTCTTTCTATCTCTCTCGTTCTCTCTCTTTTTCCAAGATTAGGTAGTATATATGCAAGCGTGTGAATGTGAGTGTGAGATAGAGTAAGTGGGACTAGTTTGATGCATCGATGTTTGACTGAAAACTATGAGTACTTCACACATACACGCACGCGTGCGCACGCACGCACGCACAAACACACACACATATATATATATTGTTGTTATTGTTCTTCTTTTTCCTCTTCCTCTTCTTCTTCTTCTTCTTCTTCTTCTTCTTCTTCTTCTTCTTCTTCTTCTTATTATTATTATTATTATTATTATTATTATTATTATTA
>CM072513.1:87543839-87553839 GCA_036898135.1 Oncomelania hupensis
GGTGTAGTAATAGTAATGGTCGTAGGAGGAGGAAAAGAGTAGTAGTAGTAAAAGTGGTAGGAGAAGTAGTAGTAGTGATTCATTCTTTATAATGGTGATGATGATGATGATGATGATGATGATGATGATGATGATGATGATGATGATGATGATGATGATGATGATTACTATTATTATTATTATTATTATTATTATTATTATTATTATTATTATTATTATTATTATTATTATTATTATTGTTATTTTAGGTACATCGGCGATTCCATGGACCACGACAACTTACTAGTGGTCGCGTCAGCGACCAGCAACAGCGTCTCCGTTTTCCGGGTCACCGACCTTCCAGTTGACCTCAGGAAGTAATTGCCATGGCTGTGACCTTCAAATGACCTTGGAGAGTTCAACGTCGAATAAAATAATCACTCTGCTGGCCCGAGTTGGCATGCCGTTATTTCTTGTTCGGCAATTAATAAAAGCCATTTCATGAAATGTAGTCCCTAATGTGTGTGAATGTGTGTGTGTGTGTGTGTGTGTGTGTGTAGTGGGTGTGTGTTTGTGTGTGCGCGCGCGCGCAAAACTTTTGTGAAATATACGAATCCTAATTCAACGCGGTCGCAATCCTTGAAATACGCAAGTCAAAATTGACCAATAACACCCCATATGTGTAACCTTGGGCTGTTTTTGCCGTTACTTGTGTGATACAATGAGAGACATAGGGACAGACAGAGACGAGGACAGATTAATGAGGCAGGGATCTTCAGATTTAAACATTCTATTGATAAAAGGGAGGAGGGGGGAGGAGAGAGAGAGAAAATGACAGTAAGAGAGAGAGAGGGGGGGGGAGAGAGAAAATGACAGTAAGAGAGAGAGAGAAAGAGAGAGAGAGGGGGGAGAGAGAAAGAAAGAGAGAGAGAGAGAGAGAGAGAGAGAGAGAGAGAGAGATGTCAAATACAGATTAAAGACAGCGATAAAGAAATTGGAATAATACCAACAACAAATAGCCCACTACAACAATAATAACAAGTCAATCCGTTCCTACGATAGTATTTTATATTTTATTAAACTTCAAAATTCAAAGTCTTTTACACTGAAGACATTGTAACCATAATTTACATTCACAACTTACAACATAAAATTAAATTACACTACAATACATTAAATTACATTACATTAAGAATTACAATCAATAGATAACATTACATTACATTACATAATTGTTGCTTTAGGTCCAGCGGACTCTTCCGAGCCAAATCAGGACCGGACAACCCCCAATCCGCATAAAAGATCTGCTGAGACAACCCTAGTGGGAAAACTGAATGCCCTCCACCAGCCAGTCACTTTACAATAAAGACATCCCACGCAGGGGACGGCTGAGGCTTCACCCCAACTTATCGAACCCCCGTTTACAATAACAAAATAGAATACAAACATCAACAAAACACATACATATAAAATGACTACATTGCTAAATAATAACATCATAGGAAGCCCTAGTGACCATCTGGCAGAAAGCGTCCAATATTCCCAAGCTGATCCAACAGACCTCATACACAAATATGGAGTCTTGTCCCGGAAGATTTTTCAAGAAAAAAGGTAGGTGACTGGTCCAGCAAAGAAGAAGATAGTAGAGCAGACCGATAGAACAGCAGGAATGAGAAAGAGCAAACGAGAAAGACAGCGACAGTGGGAATTTAAAGCACTAAATTTCCAGAAAGTGGGGATACTATTTATACTGAAACCCCCGGCAACGTATCGTGGGAAAATCAATAGATAAAAATGTCATCTCGAATTCCTGTGTTAAAACAAAAAGAGATCTACACGATTCAAGAATACTTTATTATCTCAAACAAACAAAAAAAAATTAAAGACACGCTTTGCTGCCCAGTACTAAACAGCAAAACTAATAGCAACGCACAAAATATTTACAAACATTCACTCATTCTTGATGATGCATGTAGTCGCATGGAACTTCCAGTCGAATGGATCCCCGATAGTACGGCGGTAGTGGGTCCTCGATAGCGTAGGGGTAGATATACAAAGGGCTGCTACCAACGACGACCCACTACCTCTGAACACTAGAGGATTCATTCTACTTGGTTAATTAATGCCACTCGTCATTGTAGTCTCGACACTAAAAACAAAATGTTTACCTTTTGGGAAAAGCTGCAAAGCATTAGCATGTTTGGTTATACAAAACTTTTTGTTGTTGTTAACTTTAAAAATACAACTGTTGTTTTGAGTACTTTTAGCCACAAACAAACAATAATTACATTTAAAAAAAATATATTTAAAAAAAAAGATTAAAGCAGTTCACATGAAAAACAAAATTAAAAAAAAAAAACTTTCTTCTTTTCTTGAGTACTAAATGTTTAAATATAAACACACAATAAGTAAATCGAATAAATAAATAAATAAAATATTGAAACTGTCCATATCCATGTAAAGAAATGTATGACCGAAAAGACATATAGGCCTAAGTGAGTGAGTAAGAGAGTAAGTGAGTAATTCTATAAATAAATAAATAAATGAACATTCAAAGGTGGGTAAACTGGGGGGGGGGGTAAGGAGGGTAGGGGGGGGGGGGGGGGTTGAGTATCCCACTAATATCTATGGCATATGGGATTTCACTTTTTCAGAAGGGAAGACGGTCAATTCAAAAACACTGCTGGAGCATTTCTTTTGTACATGTAATTATTTTAATATCCAAAGCAATTACTATTGAAAAACACAAAATGATGCTTCATACAAATAGAAGCTTAAAATAAACGGTTTCTTACGAGATCGTCGTATTGCATTTATAATGCAACAATGGCTCACAGTGATGAAGAAACGGAAACTCCGATGGTGTGGCAAAGTTACCAGAGCATCGGGTCCTGCAAAGACCATCCCATCCTTGCAAGGCACGATGCAAGGAGGCAGAAGAAGAGGGAGACAGAAAAAGAGGTGGGAAGACAACATTCGAGAATGGGCTGGCATGCTACTGAGTGAAGCCACGAAGACTGCTGAGGACAGGAAAAACACGGAGTACGTTGGTTAAATGATCATCGGTGGTGCCCCAACGACGTTCGAGTTACGGGATAGGATAGGATAGAATAGATTTCTAATGCACAACAACAACAACAAAAATAAAAAAAAATAAAAATAAATTAAACAACATTAAAACAAAATTAGGAAAAAGCAGCACGTTTTGATCTGCTTGCACAAATGGTCCGCGTTTTATTGGCTGTGAACAGAATGATTTAGAGTGGTTGAAAAGTATCTCTTTATTAAAAATCGCTGATAACTTTTTTTGTAAATGGAACGGAACAGCATTTCCATGAAACAAAAAGGTATTATGATCCTTACAATTACAGTTGTATAAGAATTATAATTAATAATAATAATAATAACTAGCATTTATAAAGCGCCTACCCTAAGGATCTAAGCGCTTATACACGCGCACACTTTCTTACGCAAACACATATACACACTATACATATACTTTAATTATAAGACAAGTTACTCTTTCACGCATACATACTACCAAAGAATATCTACTACGCAAAGAACGGTCATAAGGCCTAGGATAGCGAAACGATAAGCGCGAGCGCCGCCAAGCGGATAAAATGATAATTACGTCCCTTTGTTGCTGAAAAGCATCGCGGACGGTGGGGAGAAAGCGTACGAGCTCATTAACATGATTATGAGCATGTGTGTATATACATTGTTTTCAGTGCAATACCAAAAACACTTTGATTAAAATGTCGTAGGTCTGACTGCTGTTGTTGTTCTTGGTTTTTATTTTTAACTTTATTTATTTTTAGTTATTTATTTATTTTATTATTATTATACTAATTGTTATTATTACTTTATTTTTAATTTTATTTTAGTACATCCTTTTGTAATGTTGCCTTTTCTGATTTTTTTTTCTAATGTGTGAATCATAAGTGTGTGTGAGTGTGTGTGTAAAGTTCTGAATAGTTTTGAAATCATGTTTGTGGCAATGTCTATCTGTTCCTTGCAAAATGTTAATGTTGGCATGAGTTCAAAGCCTATCATAATCCTAACCGAAATGCAATAAGAGCTTGAAAAATATCACTACCTTATTTCATTTTGCATCAACTATGATAGTTAAAATAAGTTTGTATGTATTATTGTTTGTTTTTTTTAAGCCTGCTGGTGTGAAACAAACGGAATAATAAATAATTGTATTGTAACAGTACTAAATTTGATCATTGTTCATTGTCAGTGTGTGTAAAAACACTTTGCGCTCTCTCTCTCTCTCTCTCTCTCTCTCTCTCTCTCTCTCTCTCTCTCTCTCTCTTATGTATATGTGTAAGTGTATTCTTTTGTGTGTGTCTATCATCTGATTTGTGTGTGTGTGTGTGTGTGTGTGTGTGTTTAACATAGTTCTTGTTATTTGCAACACACATACATACAAAAAGTAATAACTGGAAACTAGCTAGTAAAGTTACTGCCATGAATCATATCAAGTGCATAAATTGTGCATAATATTTCTCTCTTCTATGTTACTAGGAATACAGTGTAAACACATACCACACACACACACACACACACACACACACACACACACACAAAACAACTATCTTTTTACAGTTCCAATGTAAAATGTACAAGCAAATTATTATCTCATGTAAATGTGTTTCCCCACACCAACTCCCTCAAACAATTATCATATTTTATAGGTGTTAACTTTTTTTTTTTCAATCTGTTCATTTAGAAGGTTACACAGGCATGAGCGGGGCTCGATCGTTTCAGCTTTCACGTTTTAAAATTCGGACGGATTTTTATTTTATTTTAAGTATTATAATGACTTGTGATATGTCGATGCATCTAAAGACATATTACAGTATGCTTATATGCAAAACTCCATGAATATCGGCCAGGAAGCGATGGTATGGCGTCCGGCAAAAGAAGGCTTGTTTACAGATCGCTAAGCGGACGGTTATCTCCCTTGAGTTATTTATCATTTTACTCGTTGGAGGGCGCTGCGCGCTGACCGTCTTGTAACTTTATAGAAGGGAATCTCCTTATGACCGTTCTTTGCGTAGCCTACCTTCTTTGATACTACTGCTGTGTAAATCAATATGACAAAAACATACTAAATTACTACTTAACCCTCCACCCCTCCAAACCCTTTTTACAACTACAGATACTGCTGAAAGACTTTTGAGAAGAGATACGTTTTAAGGTTGGATTTGAACGATTCACATGAGGTAGAATTTCTGACATGAAAGGGGAGAGAATTTCATAGGTGAGGGCCGTGGACAGCAAAAGAGCGGAAACCATGAGATTTTCTTTTGTAACGGCCCTGACGGAGAAGACGACAGTCAGTGGATGAGCGAAGGGAACGAGATGGAGTGTAAAGGGAGACAAGGTCAGATAGATAAGAAGGAGCAGAACCGATGACAATATTGTAGCAGTTACAGGCAGTTTTATACTTAACACGTTCTGTGACAGGAAGCCATTGTAGCTTAACAAGGAGAGGTGTGGAGGGTTGGCGATGATTTACTTTAAAGACAATTGCTGATTTCTTAATTCATCTACAAAAGAAGAATAAACAGTCTGGGTTTAAGTTTTATTTGTAAACCCTACTTCACGTACAAAAAAAGAAACGCAACTTTCAAAGCTATAATAATAACACAGTTAACGTAGTCAAAACTGTCGTGGATGTAATACAAGGGAAGCAACCACTTAGAAGTGCCAACTCCAGTGACTTCACAGTATAAGGGAGACAACAACAACGGCGCAGGCAGTAAAACGTAAGAGAAATCAGGCGTCTTAATAGCCGTGTATTGTAAATGCCAATGTGGCATTTGGGGGTCTCGGAGAAAATTCCAACAAAAGTAAAAAGTAACACTAATATCATTATGTTTCGAGGACGTTGAATCACTTTTAATATTTCATAAGCTTGATGGACAAAGCCATTTTCTACTAAACAAGCTATCTTGTGCTAGCTGCGTGTCAGAGAGTATGCCCCAAACACTCAGATTGTGGCTAGTGTATCTTTAGGGGTAGTCGTGCATGGACTGCCTATTTAAGCTTTAGTAGCAGCGCGAAACCGGCGAAAGGTCAATTTAAGATACAATGATTTCTCAAGAAAAAAATGCTAAATTCATTGTAAATAATGTTTTCTCCAAATTCTACACCAATTGATGATGGCGTCTACCCTTTAACGGCGCTCTTGCCTTCCATCAACTGGCACACACCGACGGCGACTCCGTTGAAGAGGAGGGCGACGATGGCCAGACCCCATGAGTAGCCCAGGTTGGCGTCAAAGGTCGGGTTCCCAGCGAATGTGTCGTTGTCAAACTCCGCAGCGAACACCACCACGGCCACGATGTAGCACAGTGCTAGAGAAAACACCAAAGGGAGGTAATGATGCACGGTAAACTGTTATAAGCGTAATAATGTCTAACTAGTTTCTGTTTTAAAGGGATCCACTGTGATCACGCCTCCTCCACAAATCCTTTTAATATTCACGGTGAGTGTTGCCCCACTGAAAAAATAAGCTTACAACTAAAAACAAAATCTCTTTCAAAAGCATAGTTCTTTTTTAAATGAATAAATTCCGTACTTTTTTCGTGTCTATTAATAGGAATGGCTAGGCAACATTCTGGAGCATCTACCAAAGACCAATAAGAGGCAGAACATGTAAAAACAATTGATCGTAACATTTTTTGGTTTTAGGTTGATAACATCGACCCTACCCTACCCTACCCTACCCTAACCTACCCTACCCTACCTTACTCTACCTTACCCTACCCTACCCTACCTTACCCCCACCTTACCCTACCCTACCCTACCCTACCTTACCCTACCCTACCTTACCTTACCCTACCTTACCCTACCCCATCCTACCCTACCCCAGACACAAAAGACGCACACTTCCAGAAGTAGGGTCAAAGGTCACAGGGGGCTGTACCGCTTAAAAAACAGGGGAAATAACCCCTGTCAGAAATGGAACATTCCAACTGTAACGGTTGGTTTGAGCAGTGAAAGTCCACGTCATCATTGTGTAGTGTGATAACAATGCGAAGTTTAAGGTAAACCCGTTTTGGCCAAAAAGTAAACAACGCCTTGGCTTTTAAAAATGTTATCTCTATGCGGTTTACTCCACGGCAAACGAGCGAAAGAATGAAACTCGTACCTTATAAAGGTTCTGACCTCGCAAAACATCTTGAAGGAATGAGATGAAACCCAAGCAAGCGAAGTAACCCCAGCCTAACACAGACCGAGCTAAACATATAAATGTAAATGTATTACATTGATATGTTTATTACATTGATATGTTTAGCTCGGTCTGTGTTAGGCTGGGACCGCACACATTTACATTGATATGTTTAGCTCGGTCTGTGTTAGGCTGGGGCGAAGGACGGGGCGCCTAAGGTCGCAAGTGGGCGCCTCGGGCGGTTTGAGTGAGACCCTGTAGTAGGCGGCACTTTCCTGTGCAATGGGGTGGCCTCGCAGAGCCCAGTAACAATAGACTCACCGTCACACTGGGTGTGTTTGTGTAGCTGTCACTCACGCGTCAAGGACATGAGGGTCAGTTTTGAGTTTCATTTTGGCAACTGATGTTCATAAAAGACCAGTGTGACTGTAAATATGTGTATGTGTGTGTGTGTGGGGGGGGTGGGGTGCGCGTGTGTGTGTGTGTGTTAGCTGGGCTTGTGATAAATGCAAGCATTAACATATGTATTGTTCATTATTACGATTGAGACGATCATTTTGTTTTGCAAAGCATGCAATAACAGAGTGTATTTACCTTTGATATGATTTTGCGTTGTTGCTAGAAGAAGCTTTGTGTAATGTTGATAAGTTTCGTTGGTCGATATTGTTGAGAATTTTCTGGAAGTACTTGTTTATTATCGACCGAAGTTGCCAGATAGATCTGGTAATAGGTAAGCGATTCTCCTAGCCTAATGACGTAATATAGTGCATAGTTCCGGTGACGAGTTTTGTTTTGATTGGGTGTTATTGCGTCATGCTGGAATGTTCGAATTTTTTCTCGATTGCGAGAGAGTCTATAAGTAATGCACTGTCTGCTTGTGAAAAGATTTATGATGATTTTTGATGTTCATTATTGAAGTGATTTTCGGAAAGCGATCTTGTATGCAGTTGTTGATGTTTGCTGAATAAAGCTGGAAAACTTTATACGACGACTCCTGCCTTGTTGCTGAGTGAACAGGCTGCGTGGATAAACGAATTCGAGTTACACATATGAAGATTCAAGCATCGGGGCTGAATCGGCTACTGATAAATAAATGTGTAACATTTTACAGACTCTGTTATTTACAGCTGTGTAACTGCAACGCAAATGTTCCACTTTTATGTATGCAACGTGAAAATGGGGCAACAAAGATGTAATGTATTGTATTGTATTGTATTGGTTGTAGGATCATCAGTCCGTGCGGTGGAATGCGTGCGCGCACAGACTAGACCTCGGTTTATACTCTCATCTGAAGGAGTACTAGCCTACTTACCAGTCATAAAGCACTGCACGGCGTTCCAAAAGGCGATCTCTTTGGCGCCAATGCACTTGTTGACCCAGATCTGCAGGATGACCAGGAAGAAGGCAAGATTGACTCCCATGAAGCCCAAAATGGCGAAAGCCTGAACGACCCCGTACCAAGCTGAAATAGAAAGTTGATACAGTTTTACAAAATTGTTTCGGTTTTTCCGACCATACTAAGATGGAATAGAATTTAGAGAAGAGTTTATGTAGAGAACGGGAATTTTCCGTTTAAAAAAAAAAGTTTATTTTTTATAAAAAATAAATCTATGTAGTATTTTGATTGGCCGAAATTGTTGGGCCAATGGAATAATGCATAGCTCGCAGTCAGGGCATTGGTACTCACTCGTGCTTGGTGTTGCAGACTGTTATCCCCAATATGCCTATGGTGTTGGGGGACGTAAATCTTAACCAACAAAATGCAGACTGTGTGGTCGTGTGTTGTAGAGTCAGAGTGTCAGGCCAGGAAAAGAAAGTTAAAGAAAGAAAAGAGACAAGAATTATTGTGGAAAAATGAGAGAGGTAGAAAGCGCTGAGAACCTATCAAGGTGTAGGTTCAGTGGGACTTTCTCTCTGAAAGTTGATATATACTGTGCTGTAAAGATTACAGCTGCCAACGGAGAGCGGGTGCTGGCCCATACATTTGGACACAGCGTTCCCTCGGACAACGGAGAATCATCGGCGATCGGCCGTGCGTCTTGGTCCAGACCAAGGCACCGAATCTACCTCAGACGGACTGGGCAGGCATGCTCGTCCGCCTGTCTACGACATCGTTCTCGGTCAACTTCTGTTGACAACTTTACTGTGCATCTAGCTGCTAGCCTGTGTGTGCACCCGCCTCTTACATCTATCGAGATAACGTGTCTTTGTGCTTACTTTGGCTCGGACAAGAGATTGCCAGCCTCGACTATTCAGTTCGATTGTGACAGTAGGGGTCTTTCGGAACGTGTAAAAGTGAAAGTGATTGTGTGTTCGTTTCGTCCAACGAGAGGCACGCCGGGAGATTCTTACGCCGCGTTACGAAACGAAACGAACGTGTTTCTGTGCGCTTTCGATTTCAGCACCTAGTTTCGTTGTGATTTTATTGAGCACACACAGGGCAGGCCCAGAGGCAGAGCACTATTATGCCTACGTAAGGCTTCTTCTAACAAATCATGATTTGACACGAATGTAACGATTAGGTTGAACTTTAAAGATGGATTAGTGCTCTAACATTGAAGATATTTTACATTCTAGCTTCGAGTTTCATTTTTGTCACATAAAACAGTTTTTGGACTGCTGATTGGTGATACAGAATAGATAGATTCTAGACAGCCATGACGGCTTTTCAGTAGCTCGTTTGAAAATACGTTTTAAGTCTGAGACCGAGTTTAGATCCCCATTATTCCTACTAAAATGGTTGAGTAATGTACCATATACAAATTCAAATCATTTTGGACATTTTACAAACGATTTAATAACCAAAATGTACTCACTAACATTAGTTCGTGG
>CM072513.1:87556339-87576339 GCA_036898135.1 Oncomelania hupensis
AATAATAATAATAATAATAATAATAATAATGGATGCTATATATACGCGCTTTTCCTCAAATCACCGCTCAGGTTCAAAGTGCGGCAATCTGTACCAACATGGCATGTTTCCCCCACCCCACCCCCCACCCCACCCCCTCTCACATACACAAATAAAACACATATAAAGCACTTAAACCTAATTATGGTGCCAATGGCGCAGGAAGGTCCATGAGAGACAACGGAAAGAAAATGGAAATTTATATTTTGAAATTTTATACTGACTGCATCCGGTATTATTACTGAAGGTAGAGAGGGTGAGTGAGCTAACCTGATTACCCGGACAAAACCTTCGGTGACCTTATTGTACACAAATTCACATAAATTCGACCATTGCGGGAATCGAACCCACGACCTTCGGTATTGGAAATCGGCGACAAACCAACTGCGCCACCAGGTCCCCAGGCCTCCTGATGGTTTTAATTTCATTAATCAATAATTTGCATGCAGCAGTACCTACCATGGGAGTTTGCTGTGTTGATCAGAAAGATCGATCGAAGCAGGCCACAATCAATAACAACCGCAACTACTACAACAGCATGGGATAACCAACGTATGTTCCCCCAACACTGCAGCAGCATGCAGAAGAAGTAGGAAAAGAAGACGATACAACATGCAAAAGAAGGAGAAGAAGAAGAACAACAACAACAACAATAACAACAATAACAACAACAGCCTTCCTGAACAACAACAACAGCAACAACAACAACAACAGCCTTACTGAACAACATCGAAGAATACGAAAAACCACAACATCAACAACAGCCTACCTGTCGTAACCCCAGGCAGGCATGACGAAAGAAACCCAGGCAGTGATCATGGCGATGATACAGAAGATGAAACTCAGCTTGTTGAACATCGAAGTTGACGTGAAACCGGTCCTCAGAGTCATCTTGACTGATTAAGTCTTCTCCTTCCTTCCCCTGTCAATTAATATTAAAAACACCATCAATAAAACACGTGATTCAACGTGCCAGCAGTTGCCACTAAACAGGCAACCTTGACAAATTGCTAACAGTGCACATGTCCCTTGACGTTATGTACCGAGCGAGCCGGGTCAATACAACAAGTAGGCCTAGCGTAGGACTAAAAGAATGACAGAGCACGGTTATAAAATATTTTATTAAAAGACATCTAATATAGCTCTTTTCCAGCTCAAGAGCAGCTCAAGGCGCTGGTTTGATACAGGATTTAACCCAAGCCGCCCGAAGCGCCCATTAGCAAGCAACCTTTGGGCGTTTGATTAAACGTTTTAAAAGAGTATAGCATGCGAGGAAGAACCTAATACAATAGCCTAATTGTGTATTTAAAATGGTTTGTAGGGCCCCGGTGTGGATTATACTGTGTTTACTGTAGTGTTATGAGGCTGTTTTGCTAGACTGAACGAACTTTGGTTAGGAAGAGGAACTTGTATCTTTTGTAGTCCACCTGAGATGGTTGTGTTGTGTGATAGTTGTGAAGCGAATATTGATTGCACAAGTGTAGGTTAGTTTTTAATGAATGGTTGTTTTAATGTTATTTTATTAATCATTCTATAATAATTATTATTATTATTTTATAATTCCATGTGCCCCTAGGGCTTTGAATTTTCGAAATACAGTTATCTTGACTCTTGACTTGAATGCGAAGCTGAGATCTATACGTATGGCTTTGGAGACATTATGAGGGGAGATAATCCTTTTAACAGTTTCGACTCTAATGTAGTTGTGGGATTCAAACAAGAGCTAATGGACACAACTGCAGCTTTCCACCAATCCTATCCTATCCTATCCTGTCCCATAACCCGAAGGTCGTAGGGGCACCACAGATGATCGCTTAACCAGCATACTCCATCTTTCTCTGTCCTCAGCAGCCCTCATGGCTTCGCTCAGTGTCAAACCAGTCCATTCTCGAATGTTGTCCTCCCACCTCTTTTTCGGTCTCCCCCTTCTTCTACCTCCTTGCACTGTGCCTTGCAGAATGGTCTTTGCAAGGCCTGATGATCTGGTGACGTGGCCATACCATCGGAGTTTCCGTTTCTTCACCACTGTGAGCAGGTCATCGTGTTGTCCAATGGCTTGTGTGATGGTCTGTCGGACTTCAATGTTGGTGATGTGTTGGGTATAGGAAATGCACAGAAGTCTTCTGTAGCACCTCATCTCCATGCTTTGTATTCTTCGTTGGAGATCTGCTGTGAGGGTCCATGCTTCGCAAGCATATAGGAAGATGGAGATGACCAGAGAGCGCAGCAGTCTTACTTTGGAATGTAGACTGATGGTTCTGTCTTTCCAAATGGGCTTCAACCTTGTCAGGGCAGCAGTTGTTTGTGCGATCCTGGAGAGGACTTCCTGTCGAGACCCATTGTCTGACACAATGGCTCCTAAATATTTGAAGCTGTGCACTGTGTTGAGGGATTGGCCTTGTACTTTGATGTCCGTGTTGATGCCATTGGTGTTGTTGGTCATCATTTTGGTCTTCTCTGCACTTATTTCCATTTCATAAGCTCTGGAGGTGATGTCAAGCCTCTGTACAAGCTGTTCAAGTTCTTGTTCCTCTCCAGCCAATCCATCAATATCATCCGCAAAACGAAGATTGGAGATTGCTCTGCCCCCTATGCTGACTGTGCCTTCGTGATCTGCAAGAGCATCTGACATGATGCGCTCTAGGAAGATGTTGAAGAGTGTTGGAGAGAGTAGGCATCCTTGACGCACACCGATTGTTGTTCTGAACCAGTTCCCGATGACGCTGTTATGGAGGACTGCACTGGTAGCCTTGTCATACAGGCTTTTGATGACTTCTATAATTTTAGGGCTGATGTTGTAAACTTTCATGGTTGCCCATAGAGCTGCATGCCAGACTCGGTCAAATGCCTTCTTGAAGTCTATGAACACATGATATAGATGTTGTTGGTGCTGTAGGTATTTCTCACAGATTATTCTGAGGTTGAAAATCTGTTCAGTGGTACTTCGCCCTGCCATGAATCCTGCTTGTTCTTCAGCTATGATTTGTTCAGCTTGTGGTTTCAACCTGTTGAGTATTATTTTCAGGAGGACCTTGCTGGGATGGCTGATGAGGCTGATGGTGCGGTAATTTTCACACTCCTGAAGGTTACCTTTTTTTGGGAAGAGTGATGACAAGCGACTGGGTCCATGGTGTAGGCCATTCCCCACTCTGCCAGATCTTGTTACAGATAATGGTGAGAGCATCAGTCATCGCTTCTCCTCCTGCTTGTAGCAGTTCCGCTGGTATGTTGTCCACTCCCGCTGACTTCCCTTTCTTCAGCGATTGCACTGCTGCCTCAACTTCTTCCCGGAGAATTGGGAGGATTTCTTCTTCTTCTCTGCTCTCGGGACATGCTAGAACTGATGGGTCTCCATTTGGTGTATGGTTGTAAAGGTCATAGCAGTACTCTGTCCATCTGTCCAAGACTTCTTGTTCTTCTGTAAGGCAAATGCCAGACTTGCTTTGGATAGTGGAGACTTTGGGCTGTTTAACACTTGTCAGCCGCTTCACCGTCTGGTAGGCCTTCTTGCTGTTGTTCTTGTTCAGATTGTTCTCTATTTCCTGGCATTGATCTTCTATCCAGTTCTCCTTTGCTGTGCGCATGCCTTTTCGGATGTCATTGTTGATTTTTCGGTAGACATCAGCTCCCTGTGAGGTGTTCTTTTTCTTTTTTAACTCTCTTCGTTTATCACACAGATCCAAAAGTTCAGGTGTGATCCACGGCTTCTTCTTTGGTCGGTGCTTGCCAAGGATCTCAGTGGCGGCATCTGTTACAGCTGAGTTGAAGGTATTGGTCATGGTGTTGACATCTACTTCGCCTGCCCCCAAAATAAGCAGTGGTGCAAATTTCCCTCCAATTGTGGCCTGAAATATGTTTGCCACCTCCGGGTCTTGCAGTTTGTCCAGGTCGAACTTCAGCCTAGTGCACTTTGCTGTATTTACTCTCTTCAAATGGAGCCGGAAAGACATCATCACGAGATCGTGGTCACTTCCAATGTCTGCTCCTGGAAAAGTGCGTGTCCTGCCAATGTTGATGCTTGATCTGAAGCGTTTCTTGACCATGATGTAGTCGATCTGGTTGTGATGTTCCCCGCCGGGACTGTGCCATGTCCATCGTCTGGATTTTTTGTGGAGACCAAGCGTGTTTGCCAGTACCAGATTGTTGTATCTGGCAAACTCCAATAGCCTCAGACCCCTGTCATTTGTCTCGTTGTTGCAGTGGGGTCCGCATGTGTCTCCCCAGTTGTGGTGCGCATCTTGGCCAACCTTGGCATTCCAGTCGCCTTGCACTATGACTATGTCCTTCTTCGGTACTTGGTCAAGGACCGCCTGTATATTTTCATAAAAATCCTCCACTTCGCTGTCTTCATAGTCTGATGTTGGGGCATAGGCCTGGATGATGGTAATGTTGAAAGGGGTTGCTCTCAGACGGATGGTAATGAGTCTACTGGAGACTGGGCGGCAACCCATGACAGTGGCTAGAATGTTCTTGTGGACCAAGAATCCAACGCCGTGTTCGTGCCTGTCATCTCTACCGCTGAAATAGAGCTTGTGGCCTTTGTCAGTCGTTGTTTCACCTAGGCCTTTCCAGCGCAGTTCGCTGATACCTAGAATGTTCCATCGATAGTGGTCCAGCTCGTGGGCCAGTTCTTCTAATTTTCCTTCCGCAGTTAGGGTCCTGACATTCCAGGTTCCTATGACGATGTTGTTTCTCGTGCGGATCTTGCTAATTTGTCCATCAGTAGCATACTTTTCACCTCCGTCCTGGTGGCCAACGGAAGGCGCGGTCCTTGTGTAGCCGGGCGACGACCGATCCGGCATGGAATTAGTGGATAGCCTCATCATGTGTTGTGTCTTGGGCAAAAAAAAGACCTGGCAGGGCCCAATCCTCTCCAGGCTGTTGGCCACAGCCGAAATCCACGAATACAGTGTGGCTCGCCTTGGCCCTGAGCACGTGGTCGTTGAACCTGTAGTAACGTGAGGTTCCTCCGCCCTGGCCGGTGACTTCTGTGTAGAAGACTTTCGCCCAGTGATGCCGTGCTAACATCACCCCTGTTAGTCGCCTCTTACGACACGCCGGGAAACGTTGGGTCTATTCTATTTGCCCGAACCCACAGAGCAATTTCCACCAATATTCAACGACAATTCGATGGGAGATTAATCCTGCCAGTCCGACTTTATCATAACGATGGAGCCTCTACGTCGACCTTACTATTAACCTACTTTCGATTCATCAAGAGACAACAAAAAGCTGGTCATCAAGAATGCGAAGCTAAGAAGCAGGCCGTCTGTGGTCCAATAGATATACTTTCGTGCTGCCGCTATTGTGATTGCTCCATGTGAAACAGATGAAGTCGTATTGTATTGTATTGTACAATACAATACAATACAATACAACTTTATTCATCTCAAACTGAGCAATTACAATGGCAGCATCAGCACAATTACCAGAAAGAATTACAAATATTATTACATACACATGAGAAATAGTCCAATCAAAAAATAATAAATAAAACAAATAGATAACAAAACATACAGTTAAATACATACAATAAACTAGAGGTGAATGTCATAAAAAGTCATAAAAGATAAACTGCCCCGATATATCACAAGTTTCTCCGCAGAAAGCTACAGTACAAGATGTACATCCCAGCAATACAATCCAATACCATACAATACAACACAATACAACACAACACAATACAGCACAAAACAATGCCACACAACTTCATTCCTCTCAAGCAGGGCAATAAGATTACAAAGGCAGCGTTGGCGCAGAAATAACCAATAAGAATTAGAATAAAAATTAAAAATGACCTTACATACACACGGAGAATACTCCCAATCAATAAATAAATGTGCTGTTAAATGTAAATAAACTATAAAATAAAATATAACCTATAAAACTATAAAACAAATATCACAGATAATAATTTCTACCAGCAAAAATCTCCTCGCTCTCTCTGGAATTATACCCACACTCACCCACTCACACAGCATTGATTGATTGATTGATTGTTGCTTTAGGTCCAGCGGACTCTTCCGAGCCAAATCAGGACCGGACGCGAACTTGTTTTTTCCAACTTAGTTCCAGCCATTCGCCAAAAAAGGCAATTACCGAAGTCGAACGAAGCTCTCCGAGTCGAGCGAAGCTATCCGATGTTTTACAACGAATGCTGGCAGGACTACTTGAAACCACAGGCTGGGAAGTCTCGTCTTTCATAGGCCTCAATTACATACTATACTACGTACGTATGTAGGAGGCCCACGAGTTTACAAAGACAAAACAAAAAAGACTTCAGAGCCTGTGGTGAAACATCCGTGCATAAAAATAGCTGCTGTTGCTTTTAGATCTAATTCTGTTTCGATCTGCAAAGCTTCAAGCTGTAAGTCAAGTCGAGATTCGAATTTTGAAGCAGTTAGTATTATTATTATTTTATGATGATTAATATACTGACACAATTAGTAATAAAGATTAAAAGCAATACATAACACATAATGCTCACATACAACGATTTCACATCTATATCAACAATAAAACCATGACAAAACTTCAAAGCGCTATGGATACGTTGATGTCCCTTCAGCACAACAAGGCAAATAGAAGCAAGTTTACAATGGTCTCAAAAATCAGTGACATTTTTATTGCAAGCACCAAAGCAATTATTTATTTAACTAATATTATTCTTTTTAATTGATACAGTAAATTTGTTATATGTATTTCAATGATATATTTTAATGAGAAACACGTATTTAAAAAAATGTTGCGTGGCAGGCGGAAATTTCCATAAACCATCTGAAAACTTTGGTAAATCTATAAGAAAAAAACACCAGTAACACCATCTGAATATTTCGGGTTACACTCAACTTCAGCAAAAACAAACAAAACGTCACTGACCATATTTACACCATTAAGCACGCACAGCAGCACACTATTCTTTTTTTTCTTTTTTTTAAAGTAGGAATAATAATAATAATAATAATAATAATAATAATAATAATAATAATAATAATAATAATAATAATAATAATAATAATAATAATAATAATAACAAACAAACTAATAATAATAATAATAATAATAATAATAATAATAATAATAACAACAACAAACAAAACAAATAAATAAATTAAAGATTTTACTACTACTACTACTACTACTACTACTACTACTACTACTACTACTACTACTACTACTAGCGAAGTTGTGGTCTTGATTTTGTGGTCCTGATTCGGCTCTCTGCAGTCCGCTGGACCCTGTAAGCAATGAATAACTAACTATTAATTTAACTCTGATCTCGAGTTATATATTTAAAAAAAATTCGCTTAGCCTACTCGTAATTATCCGGAAATTTAAAGATTCGAATATTATAAAGTATAGGCCTAAATATTATTAATTAGAATATATATAGTTTATACATTTATTTACGTATAAAACAAACAATACAGGTCTAATAATTATATTCTAAAAAATATATTCAGCTAGTGAGCTTCTTCGCTGCGCGGAGACTGACTTATATAATGTAGATTAAGCCTATGTATACTGTATAACAGTGTCTACTTGGTTCTAGGCAGGAAATGGGGAATGCTACTGCTGAGAACTAACAAAATGCAAATCAAGTAACGCAACTATTAAATGTGGTCGATAATAATTATGCTCATATTAATAAAGTATACCGTTGCGAAATGCTAATCTGTGTAAATCGAACATAATTAGAAGCAATAGCGATCACTGTTAATGTCAACTAGTCGTAGTCATGCAAGCATCATTTCGTAACACATCGGGGAGCTTCGTTCGACTTCGGTGATTGCTTTTTTGGGCGAATGACTGGAACTAGGTTGGAAAAATCAAATTTGCGGACCGGACAACCCCCGATCCGCATAAAAGATCTGCTGAAACAACCCTAGTAGGAAAATTGAACGCCCTCCACCGGCCGCAAACTTGTTTTTCCAACCTAGTTCCAGTCATTCGCCCAAAAAGGCAATCACCGAAGTCGAACGAAGCTCTCCGATGTGTTATGAAATTATGCTTGCATGACTACCACTAGTTGACATTAAAAATGATCGCTGTTGCTTCTAATTCTGTTCGATTTACACAGATTTCATTAGCATTTCGCAACGGTATACTTTGTTATTATCGACCATATTTAATATTTGCATTTTGTTAGTTCTCAGCAGTAGGCTAATAATAGTATTCCCAATTTCCTGCCTAGAACCAAGAAGACACTGTTATACAGTAACCATAGGCTTAATTTACATTAGACCTGTATTGTTTGTTTTATACGTAAATAAATGTATAAACTATATCTATTCTAATTAATAATATTTAGACCTATATAATATTTGAATCTGTAAATTTCCGGAGAAGGACGAGTAGGCTAAGCGAATTTTTTTTTATAACTCGAGATCAGAGTTCAAGTAGCCTAATAGTTAGTTATTCATTGCTTACAGGGTCCATCGGACTTCAAAGAGCCGAATCAGGACCACAAAATCAAGACAACTCGAGATCAGAGTTAAATTAATAGCTAATTAGTTATTCATTGCTTACAGGGTCCAGCGGACTGCAAAGAGCCGAATCAGGACCACAAAATCAAGACCACAACTTCGCTAGTAGTAGTAGTAGTAGTAGTAGTAGTAGTAGTAGTAGTAGTATAGTTATTTAGTTAAATCTTTAATTTATTTATTTGTTGTTTTTTGTTTTTGTTTTTTGTTTTTTTTAATTATTATTATTATTATTCCTACCTTTAAACAAAAAGAAAAGAATAGTGTGCTGCTGTGCGTGCTCAATGGTGTAAATATGGTCAGTGACGTTTTGTTTGTTTTTGCTGAAGTTGGGTGTAACCCAAAATATTCAGAAGGTGTTACTGGTTATTTTTTTTCTTATAGACTAGATTTACCAAAGTTTTCAGATGATTTATGGAAATTTCCGCCTGCCACGCAACATTTTTTTAATACGTGTTTCTCATTAAAATACATATCATTGAAATACATATAACAAATTTACTGTATAAGTTAAAAAGATTAATATTAGTTAAATAAATAATTGCTTTGGTGCTTGCAATAAAAATGTCACTGTTTTTTGAGACCATTATAAACTTGCTTTGCCTTGCTGTGCTGAAGGGACATCAACGTATCCATAGCGCTTTGAAGTTTTGTCATGGTTTTATTGTTGATATAGATGTGGAATCGTTGTATGTGTGCATTATGTGTTATGTATTACTTTTACTCTTTATTACTAATTGTGTCAGTATATTAATCATCATAAAATAATAATAATACTAACTGCTTCAAAATGCTTATCTCGACTTGACTTACAGCTTGAAGCTGTGCAGATCGAAATAGAATTAGATCTAGAAGCAACAGCGGTTATTTTTATTTCACCACAGGCTCGGAAGTCTTTTCTTTCGTCTTTGTAAACTCGTGGGCCTCCTACATACGTACGTAGTATAGTATGTAATTGATGCCTACGAAAGACGAGACTTCCCAGCCTGTGGTTTCACGTAGTCCTGCCAGCATTCGTTTGTAAAACATCGGATAGCTTCGCTCGACTCGGAGAGTTTCGTTCGACTTCGGTAATTGCCTTTTTCGGCGAATGACTGGAACTAAGTTGGAAAAAACAAGTTCGCCCACCGGCCAGTCACTTTACAATAAAGACATCCCACGCAGGGGACGGCTGAGGCTTTACCCCAACTACTCGAACCCCCGGTTACAAAAACAAAATAGAATACAAACATCATTATAAATTATTAATAAAACATATACATATAAAATGCCTATAGTGCTAAATAATACAATCATAGGAAGCCCTAGTGACCACCCGGCAGAAAGCGTCCAACACTCCCAAGCTGATCCAACAGACCTCATACACAAACAAGGAGTCTTGTCCAGGAAGAGTTTTCAAGAAAAAAGGTAGGTCATTGATCTAGCGAAGAAGAATATAGTATAGCAGAGTGATAGGACAGAGCAGGAATGGGAAAGAGTAAATGAGGAAGACAGCGACAGTGGGAATTTAAAGCACTAAATTTCCATAAAGTGGGGATACTATTTATACTGAAAACCCCCGGCACTCCAACGGGGGTACTGTTGCCGCAGTGAATCTGTCTTGCCTACAAAGGAAAGACAGATTTTCAACTGGGGCTTTCACTTTTCCCTTTATAGGTTTGAACAATCTACAGTGGCAAGATTGCTCATGACCCCAAGGGGTACTCAGCTTATATCTATTGTCTATAAAGACACATAATCAATAAAATCAATAGTAAATGAAAAAAAAAAACTTTTATTACATTGTATAGGCGTTGAGAAGGCGGACAGCAGAGGGTACAAATGAGTTTGAATATCTTTTAGTTTTCGAAATGGGTTGAGCAAAACGACGTTTTGAAGGCAGAAGTACAAACTCATCGGCCAAAATATGTTCCGGTTTACTGACAATCTGTTTAGCTTTCCTTGCAATTTGCTGATTACAGAAGGCAGATATTAGGTTCCTTTGCTCATCGCCGGTAATTTTGGAACACGTTTTCACAATGCTGTAGAGACTATTTCTATCTCTAACCGACAGACTAGGAAACCAGCATATGAATGAAAAGGTCAAAAGACTCTCAATGAAAGACTGGTAAAACAGACTAAGTATTTTTGTATTTTATTTTTGTATTGTATTGTCTACACTCCAAGGTAGGGTTGCTGCGCTCCCTTGTCATCTCCATCTTCCTATACGCTTGCGAAACATGAACCCTCATAGCAGACATACAACGAAGAATGTAAAGCATGGAGATGAGGTGCTACAAAAGACTTCTGGGCATTTCCTATACACAGCACACCACCAACAACGAAATCCGATAGACCATCACGCAAGTCATTGGACAATGCGATGAAATGCTCACAGTGGTGAAGACACGGAAACTCCGATGGTATGGCCACGTCACCAGAGCATCAGGACTTGCAAAACCATCCTGCACGGCACGGTGCAAAAAGGCAGAAGAAGGAAGAGACAGAAAAAGAGATGGGAGGATAATATTCGAAAATGGACTGGCGTGACACTGAGTGAAGCCATGAGGGTTGCTGAGGACAGAGAAATGTGGAATACCCTGGTTAAACGATCATCTGTGGTTCCCCAACGACTTTACTTTGTAGTTACGGGATAGAATAGGATACGATAGTATTGTATCGTATTGCATTATATTGTATTGTATCGCATCGCATCGCATGGCATGGTATAGCATCGTATCGTATCGTAGCGCATCGCATCGTATTGTATTGTATTGTACTGTACTGTCTCTGCGATATGGAGTTGTGTGCCATACATTTTATAAGTTCTTATATAGTGCTTTTCCAGCTCAAGAGCTACTCAAGGCGCTAGTTTGATACAGGATTTAACTCAAGACACCCGAGGCGCCCAATGGCAGCCTTTTGGTCGCATGGTCTGACGCCCAGACAACTGAGCGCCGGGGAGAATGTAATGACCCCGTACTTGCCGGGTGTATTTTTGTAGCTGCACTCAATAGGACATGAGCGTCAGAATCTTTAAAGTCCTGTGACAGAATGTGTGCGTGCACAGATTAGACCTTGGTTTATACTCTCATCCGAAGGAGGACAGTGGGTTGGATTGGACTGCAGAGGAATGGAGACGGTTGTCAGATTGAAGTGGAGGGATTACGAGTAGAAACACCGTCTAGTATCCCAAGCTTGTAAACAAGCTTTGACAGGCCGGAAGAAGGTCCTGAAAAAAACGGCCCTATTTCGGGTTGTTACCTGCATGGACTGATTGAACTGTATGTTCTTCCTTGCTTGGCAAAGAAAAAAGCACCAACACAAAACAAGCTGGGTATGTGTGCGTCTGTTTGCGTGTGTGTGTAGAGTGTTTGTGTGTGTATGTAGGATGTGTTTGTGTGTGTGTGTGTGTGTGTGTGTGTAGGTGTGTGTATGTGTGTATAGGGTGTGTGTGTGGCTAGGTAGAAACGCTTTTATTCTGACATACACTTGAACCTCTACGTACTTTCTTTTGACGGACCCGTTAGTTTGACGTCAAAGCAGTGTTCCGTTAGGGTTAGGGCTGTGTTAGGCTTCGGGTTAGGGTTTGGGTTAGAGTTAGGGATAGCTTCAAAAAATGGACAAATTCGTAACAATGTCAAAGTAACGTATGTAGAGTTTCATAAAAGTCATCACAAAGGCTTTCTACACGGTTGTGTGTGTGCGTATGTGCGTGTAGAATCTCTCTCTGTGTGTGTGTGTGTGTGTGTGTGTGTGTGTGTGTGTTTTGATGGGTTTGTACAGATAAAATTAACTCTTAAAATCTGAAAATATAGCCTGCACAACCAAGCAAACTCTAATAGCATTTAATGTATTCAGGGCCGTTGCTTTAAGTATTGATAATAAAGTAAGTCTATAAAATAATACAATTACAAAACTAAATAGATTTGTTTA
The DNA here is from genome assembly GCA_036898135.1 of Oncomelania hupensis. Taxonomy (NCBI): domain Eukaryota; kingdom Metazoa; phylum Mollusca; class Gastropoda; order Littorinimorpha; family Pomatiopsidae; genus Oncomelania; species Oncomelania hupensis. The sequence continues at coordinate 87,568,777 of CM072513.1, forward strand.
AAAGTAAACGAACAAAAAATAAAAAATACAAATAAATCAATACATAAATAGATACATTTATCATTTTTTAAAAACAATGGTAAGAAAGAAATATTTTTTTTTCATAAATAAACAAACAAATACGCACTGATATGGTGTGAACACCGTCCTTCACAAATGTCACCCACACGTTGAGTCCTTTGTGGTAATTTGATAAAACAAAGCTTAAAACTTGATTGCGTATCGCTGCAACAAATATGCACGCACCTATAATCCGAGGCGGAAAGAAGGTCTACACAACCGCAAACAAGTTGAAACCACGCAATGCAGTTTGCCTGGGAGTGCAAAGCGACAACAAAACAAACACCCCTACCCTCCACATAAAAGAAAAACAGTTCGATTTTTTTTTTTTTTTTGCTTTGGAGATTACCTGTCGGTCTCACACCTACCAACTACACAAAGTGATCATTGTCAGTCAAATTCGCTTAGCCATTTCAATTTCTTTATAATAGCAGGATCAACCGATATGTAGCCCCCCCTGATCCCCAAACGCACACACCCACGCATCTACGCTACCCAGACCCCCCCCCCCCCCCCCCCTCCCAAGTCTGTAGCTGTCGCCTTCAAGATCTAGACCCCTCCCCCCCCCCCCCCCCCCCCCCCCCCCAATGAATGCCTTTTAAAACGCGGTCTTAATTAATAAAGTATCGATGGAGACAGAAACGTTCACCCTATGGAACTTCCATACCTCTCTTGAATTTGTATTACATTATGATTTATGTTATTCATTCGCATTTCTTGGATCGCCTTTCACTTAGGTCTATTCATAATGTCACAACAGAGAACTTTGTTCCTCTCATCACAGTCTGTGAGAGTCCGAACATAGTTCAGGTCACAGTACCTAGTTACAAGTTTACCTCCAAGGTCGAAATCGCCTGCGTCTAATTCTTTATTTCGTTGTAAGATTTATTGATGCAAGGGAGATATCGATCTAAAAAGTGAAGATCTTGTCATTGGTTTATGATTATTCACAAGAAAATACTGAATAATTCAATAGGCCTACATGTCACGTGGGGTTTATGGGCTCTGCACAATGGAATTATGGACCCTCACGTTTATTCGGTGGGAACTGCTAGTAAGTCACCCTATGAATTACTTTAATAAATTTATTTGTTTAGCTCGTTCTGTGTTAAGGTTGGGGTACAGAAATAGATAGAAAAATGGTAAAAGATTACTGTCACACTAGCTTTCACACGGCTATGAATCATATGTAGTCCAGCCACTTGATAACAGTTAAAATCACACATTTATTTCTTCTACTCTATACAAGATTCTCTAAGTACTAATCTAACTTAAAATGTCTCAGTCACTGCTAATAGTTCGATCGCTGATAGTCTAGGCAGCTGTTATATCTTCATCGGGCACTTGCTATAAGTTCTCATGTAGATTTGGACTACTGTGGTCCGTTTTACAGTTTCTGAAGAGTTGGACTACTGTGGTCCTGTTATGATCAGTTTAAGTGCACCTTCGTTGATTACACTTAACTTTCTGATGGTGCGGTCGAAGTCCTTCTGTGAGGTAGCTTCTGGGACACCTTTGTCGTTGTGTAGTTGGGTTCCCTTGCCACGCTGTGGGGTCTGACAGGGTGTTTTTCAAGGTAGCTCTTTCCGACTTGTGCGGCAGAGGCTCCTCAACCAACTAGTCGTTTCTGTGGAGTGGGGTGCACAGGATAGCTCGGGATAGCTCGCCTGCTCGTCTGTAATATAAGAGACGAAATTCTGCACAACCCTGAATAATCGGTTTGTGCAGAGCGTCTCACTGAAAGCCAAGTAGCCCTCAGTGATAGCTCCACATCTCTATACATAAGCGACGAACATTCTGCTACTTCCGGGGTCCGCTGTAATCTCACTCTAAATTCCTATACATACATAAATATCAATCGTGTCTAACTATACACATACAGAATTAATAATAATATAAACATTCAGTGGTACAGCCACTGGTCTGCAAACAAACATATAAGTTAAACAACAGTGGTTCCGTATGGTATGCAACATGGCGGCGCAACCGGTCGTGTTTCGGCTCGTGGTCGGCTCTTCCACGTGGTACGGCAAATTCGGATTAATAATTCACATTTATGCATAGCAAATTCTTCAAACATAATTTCAACAATAATATAAATATATCACGATGAAACAGAAGGGTGTTCATTTACCTGTTTGACAAGTTCAGGCCCGTAGTGACTTGATAGAATTCTAAGATTCTAAGTCCTGCTTCCTGGTCTAAGTGTGGAGAGATTTCTCTGCTAGCTTTCTAGCTGTTAACACTTCGGTGTATTCCTCCCAACTGACCAAAGCTGTGTTAGGCTCGGACCCAGTCAAACTGGCTCGAACCGCTTTGCCTAAGCTCTCATAGGGTAAAATATTTACGACTCTCGCACACAGTGCTGATTAACTACGCAGCGTGGGTCGGGCTCGCGGTGTGTACTTTTATTGCTGCTGTGTTATATACTGACTCTCTACTGTTACAAAAACTACACAAGGCTGAATAGTCAATGAGCAGAGTTAAAACTAGCCAGTTCGTGACAGGCTCCCTCAACTGAAAAAAGGCGATGACTACTGGATTCGACCTTTTTCTACTACAGAGCCTAGTTTAACGCTGCACTATCCTAGGGTCCTATTTACAAACTAAGTAAGTTGCTCTACCTGAGCTGCAATGCTGTGCCAGGTAGCTATGGACACTAGTGACAGGGTATTATTGGGCGGGGACGAATTCTGGTGCTGTGGCCCTTAGTTGTGTTGGGTGGGCGACAGCTGCTGTGTCCTCCACGAGATGGCGACTGAGGTAGTCGGCTCCGTGGTTCTCTTTGCCGGGTATGTACTCGATTTGGAATGAGTACGCCTGAAGGGTGAGTGCCCATCTCATCAGGCGAGAGTTCAAGGATTTGGAGGCTGCCAGGAACGATAGTGGTTGGTGGTCCACCTGAACTGTGAAGTGGGTCCCATACAGGTAGAGTTGAAACTTCTGTATGGCCCAGACTAGTCCAAGACATTCTTTCTCCGACGTGGCGTAGTGGGTCTCGGCGGGTCTAAATTTTCTGCTGGCGTAGGCGACAGGAAATAGCGTCTCTGCATTCTTGGGGTCGCGCTGTAGCAGTACTGCTCCGAGGCCTAAGTCGCTTGCGTCGGTGCGTAGAACGAATGGCTGAGTCAAATCGGGTAGGTGGAGTACTGGCGCCGATGTCATTCTGTCCTTGAGTGTTTGGAATGCTGTCTCGCATTCGGCTGTCCATACTACTTTGTCCGGGGCGATTTTCCGGGTTCCATTTGTCAGTGGTACGGCGATGCTGTTGTAGTTGGGGATGAACTTCTGGTAGAAGCCGCAGAGTCCTAGAAACGACTGCACTTCCTTCTTGGTCTTGGGCCTAGGAGCGTCGAGTAGGCGTTTCACTGTCTTTTCTACCGGTCGCAGGCTTCCTTGACTGATGGTGTGTCCCAGAAATTCTAGTTCTGTGAATCCAATCTGACATTTGGTGGGTCTTGCCGTCAATCCCGTGTCTCTGAGGCGGGCGAGTAGTTGTTGTAGGAGCGTGACATGTTCCTCCCACGTAGGTGTTGCGATGAGGATGTCGTCCATAAACGAGTGTAGGTGCTCGCTGCTCAGGGGTGCCAGGAGTTTTCGCATCATGGCGCTGAAGATGCTGGGTGCGTTGTGGAGTCCGAATGGAAGTACATTGAACTCGAAGTGTCCTTCCATAGTGCTAAACGCTAGGTACTTTCGGACTTGCGGTTGCACTGGTATCTGGTAGTATCCTTTGCTGAGGTCGATGCGTGAGAAGTACTTCGCTCGCTGTAGCTTGGCAAATAGGTCTGTCTGGTCCGGGAGTGGCTCTGGCTGGAACTGCGTTACCGCATTCAGGAGTCTGAAGTCGATGCACAGTCGATGCTCTCCGTTGGGTTTTCGCAACAATACCGTGCCTGCGCTGTAGGGTGAAGTAGACTCTGAGATGATTCCGGCTGCCAGTAAGGTGTCTATCTCTTCCTTGATGGCTCGCTGCTGCGACAGTGGCATCGGGTAGAGCTTCTGGCGGACGGGTGTTGGGTCGGTCACCGTTAAGGTTACTTCGACGAGGTCTGTCCTCCCTGGTCGGTCTGTTAGCACAGTCTGATGTTGTCGAATGACCTGTAGTACTTGCTGTTGCTGTTTAGCGGCTAGGTCTCCGTTGAGTATCACGTCTTTGTAAGTTTCTTTGGAGTGCGGGGGATACTCTACTGCATTGGTCTCCATGCTTTCTCCTTCTTCTGCGATGGCGATGGCTAGCAAGTTGTGAGTGCTGGGGGTCGCTGGTCGGTCCGTATACTTCTTGAGGAGATTGATGTGGTGGTATCGGGCTCTCCCGTTCACCTCTACTTGGTAGACTGTCTTGGATTTCTTGGCAGTCACCCGGTACGGTCCTCTCCAAGCGATGTCCAGCTTGTTGGTTCCACTTGGAAGTAAGAGTAGCACTTGATCGCCGACTTGCAGTTCTCTGTCCTTCGCGTGGCGGTTGTAGTACTTCGCCTGACGGGCTCTTGCCTTCTTCAGAGCTTCACCAGCTTTCTTCCACGTTGCTTTGAGGGTTTCCTGCAGGTCTGCGACGTACTTGGTGGCACCTCGTGGTGTGTCGTCTATCTTGGCTTCCGTCCAACTTCTGCGTAGGGCTTCTAGCGGTCCTGCTAGAGGTCTGCCGAATAGCAATGTTGACGGGGTGTAGCCTGTGGCTGCATGGGGCGTTTCTCTATATGCGAACAGTGCCGCATTCACGTAGGTGTCCCACGCTTCTGGATTGTCGTCGGCGACTTTCCTGAGGATGGTGAGAAGGGTTCCATTCAGTCTTTCTACTTGTCCGTTGCTGGCTGGGTGGTATGGTGGTGTGCGAATGTGATGAACTTGTATCAACTCGAACACGTCTTGCATCAGGCGGCCGGTGAACTGAGATCCGTTGTCCGTTCTAATGCTGTCCGGGAATCCGACTCTGGTAAAGATGGCGATGAGTGCATCTGCAATCTTCTTGGTGTCGATCGCTGGCAACGGGACTGCTTCGCACCACATCGTACATGCGTCGACGAGTGTGAGTAGAAATCTGTTCCGCTTCTTGGTCATGGGCAGTGGTCCTACTATGTCTACTGAGACTTGCTGGAATGGCACGCCGACTACTACTGATGGTCCTAAGGTAACTGGTACGGTGTGATGTCGCGGGGAATATCGTTGACATTGGTGGCAAGATTTCACGTAGCGCTTGACATCCTCCGTGATTCCTGGCCAATAGTAGTGTGCGCTGATTCTCTGCACTGTGGCTCCAATTCCCATGTGTCCGCTGAGTGGCATGCTGTGGCCTAATTCTAGTACTTGGGCTCGAAGGGTGGCTGGTAGTACTAGTTGGGTGTGATCTCCATCTCCTTGTCGATGTCCATGTAGAAGTCTCCCTTGTGCGGGGGTGTGTGCGCCTTGGGTAGCTTCTGGAAGCACTTCGCTATCGAGGTGTCTTCTTTCTGTGCTGTTTTGATCTCTTCGAGTCCTGGATTCGGAGCGAACTCGGGCTGGGGTGGTTGGGTTTTAGCTTGGGCCCTGGTTTGCCCTGCAGCTATCTCTACAGTTTTGGGGGGCGTGCCTAAGAACACATACCTACAACCTAGCACTAGATCATACAGGGGTTTCTGTAAAACAGCTGCTTGGATTCGTCCTGTGACGTACCTACTCTCTACTTCGATCCATGCTATTGGGCAAGTAGTCGTCGGTTTCGTCAAGTCTGCTCCTTGTAAGTCGACTGTCTTGTCCGTCAAGTCCGCGCGCGATACAAGAGATTCGCTAACTATCGCGTCGTATGATAGACCTGTGTCATACAGACAGTTCGCTTCTTTTCCGTTGACCTTGACCGTGTCTGTCACCGATGGGTGATCTCCGATAGTGTGTGGCTTGTTACCGCTGCTTTGAGTTAGAACTCTGTGCGCTGGCCGGCTTTCGCGCTCTTCCCTACGTTGTGCGGCCAACTTGAAACATTCTGCGGTGGAGTGATTGTTTCTGTTGCAGAACGAACAATACCGTCTCTGTTCTGCGGGACCTCTTTTCCCGAATTCCGTGTTGGGTCCTTTATTTTGCCCAGGTCTGGGGTTATTCGGCTTATTCGCGGTGCGCTCCTCCCGGTTAGGGCTTCGTGTCTGTGCCTCTTTCCCGTTAGGCTTTAGGTCTCGCCTGAAGCTCTTGGCTTCTCCGTGTGCGGCCACGTACCTATCTGCGACCTTGACCAGATCTTCCAGTCTTTCCGCGCCCTGCTCTACTGAGAATGTTCTCAGCTCGGGGGTCATGGTTTCCCGTAGCTGTTCCCATACTAACAGTTCTGTCAGTCCATCATACGTCTTAGCCGTGGCTGACTGGCTAACCCACTTATCCAGCATTGTGGACAACCGATCCGCGAACTGCGCATAAATCTCTCCTTTCACTCTCCGATTGGTGCGGAATTTTTGCCGGTAGCATTCTCCTGTCAGTTCGAATCCCGTTAGGAGTGCCTCTTTTACTTTGTGATAGTCAGTCACTCTGTCAGTCGGTAGCTTACTGTAGATGTCATAAGCCTTTCCTCTAAGCCCTTGACTAAGCTTAAAAGACCAATGAGTGGGATCTAGTTTATACTCTGTTGCTAGACGCTCAAACCTAGTCAGATAGAGATCTAGACCTTCTTCTCTCTCATTGAATGTTCCCAGTGGAAATGACATTCCTTGTACAGGGTTGGATGCTACCTCTAGCTGATCTGAGTGGGGAGGGGTTGAGGAAGAACTTGAAGCTCCTGATCCCAATCTTCTTAGCTCTAACTCATGCTGTCTGTCTTTTTCCTTTTCTGCCCTCTCATACTCCCATTTCCTAACTTCTGCTTCTCTCTCTGCTGCTAATGCTGCCTTCTTCTGTTCTCCTTCTAATTCTAATTTCTTCTGTTCTCTTGCTGCTTCTAACTCTGCTTTCTTTTGCTCTGCCTCTAATGCTAGTTTCTTCTGCTCTGCTTCTAATGCGAGTTTCTTCTGCTCTGCTTCTAGTTCTAATTTCCTTTGCTCTGCTTCTAATTTCTTCGCCTCCCTCTCTGCTGCTCTCTCTGCCTTAGCCTCCTGTTTCTCTACCTCTGCGTTGATATACGCAATTAGGTCTGCCCCTGCTAAGTGTAAAGCTTCTCCTAGTTCCTTGAAACGCAATCTCAAGGCCACTGGGTCCGACATTGTCAAACAACCTCTGAATCACGTGGAATACCAAAACACTAGCAATATTGCAAGTCAATAAAAACAATGCAAAGACAATCAAATTCGTAATCAATAATAGAGTAAAACAAAAGTCAAATGGCATACAACAGTTACTTAAGCAAAACCTGCAAAAGAACAATGCAACATACAGGCACAAAAATATTTGAAGCAACAAAGTTTTTAACTAAAGAATAGTGCACCAAACTGATCAGTGTTATACCCTTACACTATTCTAAGTTATTCTACTTCTACTGTTATCTAATTTTATTGTACTTAGATCCGGTTATACCCAATTCCTATTATACACAGATCCTGGCTAGGC
>CM072513.1:87581339-87643839 GCA_036898135.1 Oncomelania hupensis
AAAAAAGGTAGGTGACTGGTCTAGCGAAGAAGATAGTAGATTGATAGAACAAATTAGGAACGAGAAAGAACAAATGAGAATGACGGAAACAGTGGTAATTTAGAGCACTACATTTCCATAAAGTGGGATACTATTTATACAGAAATCTCTGGCACTTACAATACTGTCCCCTATACGCAACGTGTCCGGGGACGTTAATCTACACAAGTCAACCCCCACGTGGGAGTCTGCGGTAGAGCCAATAGTAGGGTTGGACGTTTACTTTCAAGGTTCATTCATTCATTAATTCATGCAGAGCGACAGAAGTAGGTTGCTTTATTTATTTTCATGTCTGTATTTGCTTACCTATGTGACGGTGGGTCTATTGTTGCTGGGGTTCTGCACAATGGACTGCTATTACCCACTCGTCTGTCATCTGCGGGGATTGGCTAGTGTAATCACCCTGTGACTAATCTTAATACATTTATAAGTTTAGCTCGGTCTGTGTTAGGATGGGGTTACAGAGATAGGGAGAAAATGGTAAAAGATTCACTGACACACTAGCTCTCACAAGGCTACGCAACATAGGTAGTCCAGCCACTTGTTAACAGTAAATATCACACATTTATTTCCTCTACTCTATACACAATCTTCTAATCACTATACTAACTTAAATGCCCAAATATCACTTCGAATAGTTCGCTCCATCATTGGGCTAATAGTGCTTTCTGTCCAACTGTTCAGTTTTCTGGAAGAGTGGACTATAGAGCAGTTTCGGTGCACGGTTTCTATAGACTTAGCTTTCTAGTCGATGAGTGGTGTTGTGGTGGTGTCTTCTCCTGGTTGGTAGATTGTTGGGCTATCGTAGCTCAGTGCTAGATGCTCCACTGCAGGCCGAATGTCAGGGGGAAAGGGGGGGGGCGCTTAGTGGTCTTCCTCCGGCCTCGGGCCAACGATGCCTGCTCATCTGCAAAATATTTCTGCAACACTGTGTTCACTAAGGGTGTGCAGAGCGTCTCACTGATGGCAGAAACAGCCCTCAGTGATAGCTCCACTTATATATATAGATAAGCTAAACTAAACACATGAAGAAGTAATTAACAATATACACATTCTCTGGTGCAGCCACTGGGCTGCAATAATACACATAAAAGAAACAACAGTGGGTCCGTAGGGGATACTTCATGGTGGCGAAACCGGTCGCGTGTTCGCCACGTGGTCAAGCAAAGTTTGACTAACATTCACAATTCTAAACATGGCAAAACTTCACAAACATAATACAGCAATAAGATCAATAAATCGCAATGAAACAAAAGATAGATCATTTACCTTTTTGACAATGTCAGGCTGTGGCTAACTAGGTTGAATTGAATTTCACCCGTCCCTGCTTTAATCTTCAGTTAGAGAGATATATCAGAGCGTTGCTCCTTCTCGCGTGCGGTTCAGACAAAGAATGACCCTACCTAGCTTGTGGTCAGCCTAAGCCCGCGAATTCTAGACTACAAGTAGCACCCTCTGGCTGGTGGTGGTGGCTATACATCAGCAGGCTTATGCTACGGCCTATCTGTGAAGCTATGGCCTACACATGAGTAGTACACCTTAACTGCTAGTCTTATGGTCAGCGACTTAACTTACATAGGCCAACGAAGACTGAGCGTGTAGGCTTGTAACCTTAGTTCTATGTTAAACTTGCATATCGCGACAACCTATGCCCTACACTCCGAGTGTGATCCCTGGTGCAAGCACCCACACTCCCGCCAACCGCCCGCCGCGTACCCTTTCAACACCAAACAACACAAGCACACAACATACACATCTGGCACTACCCTAACAAAAAAACTAACCGTAACAAAATGAGGGTATCCCACTTCTGACACCAAATATGTGGGCCTTTTACCTACAGCTTGGGTGGAGGTAGATTGTGCACTTGTCATGGAGAAGTGGGGTTGGTGGTGTACCAAAAACATTGGTATTGTTTTTCATTACACAATGATAAAGTGGGCTTTCGTGGCTCAAACCAAACGCTATTTGAATTTTTCATTTCGATTCTGACAGGGAGTTATTTCCCATGTTTCAACGGTACAGCCGTGTAACCTTTGACCCTATCTGTGAGTGAAACACGCGGCTTAAAGGGTGCATCTTTGGTGTGTGGGGTAGCTTAGGGTCTCTGTTATCAACCTACAACCAAAACCCTTACGAGCAACTGTTTTACGGGTTCCGTCTCTTACCGGCTTTGGTAGATGCTATTTTTAGCTCCAGGATGTTGGCTAGCCAGATGCTATTAATAGGCACAAACATTATGGAATTTATTCATTTAGAAAATAACTGTACTTGCAGAACAGTCTTTTTCTTTAGGCTTATTTTTTAGTAGGACAACATTCACTGTGAATGTTAAAAGGATCTGTCGTGGAAGCGTAGTCAAAGGGGTAAATCAAATAATATCCTTCGTTTTATTTCTATATTCTTTGTTTCCACTGATGTGATCAATAGGTTAGAGCACTGCATGTTTAAACTGCATGTGTTTCGCGCACACTGGGAACAGTCAGGAGTGAGGACCTGTTGCCTTTATAGAACGATTAGCGTTTAGTATAATTACTTCCTGTGTGAATGTATGTATGTGTGTTAGTTACTCATTGCTTACAGGGTCCAGCGGACTGCAAAGAGCCGACTCCGGACCACAAAATCAAGACCACAACTTCGCTGAAAGAGGACTCGGCCCTGATCCGCGTAAAAGGTCTGCCGAAACAACCCTAGTGGTAAAACTGAATTAAGGCACTCCACCAGCCGGTCACTTCACAATAAAGACATCCCACGCAGGGGACGCTGAAGCTATACTCTAATTTATCGAACCCCCTTTTACAAAAACAAAATATAATATAAACATCATTATAAAATATCAACAAAACACATACATATAAAATGCCAACAGTGCCAAATAATAACATCTTAGAAAGCCCCAATGACCATTTGGCAGAAAGCGTCCAACATTCCCAAGTTGATCCAACAGACCTCACACACAAATGAGGAGCCTTGTCCAGGAAGAGTTTTTTAAGAAAAATGGTAGGTGAATGGTCTAGCGATGAAGAAGATAGTATAGTCGATAGAACAGAGTAGGAATGAGAAAAAACAAAGAAGACAGCGACATTGGGAATTTAAAGCACTAAATTTCCAGAAAGTGGGTGTGATGTTATTGTTTATGTTTTTGCATGTGTGTCCTTCACTCGCGCTCACTGCAGACTCGGAGAAGTAGTTCAACTTCAGAGTTATATTGAGTATACGTTTTACAGGAAGTATAGCACGAAAGAGGAGAGGGGAGAACACTCTCAATAGTCATAGTAATATAACAGTATCCGCTATGTCTCAGAGGTACTGGGTTCCTGATGTTTCACAGGTACCATGGATATCATGTTGTGTTGTTGTTGTTGTTTGTAGATTATAGTCACACGACACTTTCGCATATAGGTGACTACTGGACCGATTTATACTGACACCAGCGGGCCAGTTGTTGGTAAAGGGGAAAATAATATGATCACACGTTGACCAATCCGGGATTCGAACCAGCGACCTTTCGGTTACTAGCAAGACGCTGGATATCAACGAACGAAAAACGATGCTTAACGTCCTATTGCATGAGCGTTAAGGACAATAAAATTGGGCTAAAAAGCCCTCATCATACATATTTACCAGACCATTTCAGGGCCGGATCCAGGGGGGGGGGGGGGTTACCTGGGTTCCGGAACCCCCCCTCCAAACTAAAAAAAAAAAAAAAAAAAAAAATTGTTTTATGCAAAGAGGTTTAATTTTTTAAAAATTGTTTTTAAAACATTGCAGTTTTTATTCACTTTTGGTCCAAGGTACAAATAGTTATTTATAGACAATTCAACGGAAATCCATTTCAAGGGATCCGTTGAAACGTCCAAAGCGTTTTCCCGTTGAAACGACCAAGTAACCCAACCCCTAAGCCTAAATTAGTAAATGCAGCCATATTTTCCTGTTCTGTCCGCAAGCCTCTTCCAGCACCTTCACCTTGATACTGCCCTAATCCTCCAAAAACGACTTTTTAGAAATATTAATTAAGATGCTAAGTTGATAATTATGAACTATAATTCGTTGCCTGGTTTGGTGAAGTCAGCAAAATGGTAAATGCTTTGACAACTGATGTTATTGTTCCTCGTCAAGCATCCCGACAGACTCTCCGTGACAACCAACCTGCGGCCACTCCAGAAGAATATTTCAAGATTAGCATTGCCATTCCTTTCTTGGAACACCTGTCAACCGAATTGGACTCGAGGTTCAAAAATGCTGATCTAGCAAGTTGATGGTCTCTGTCTGGTGCCAAGCACTTTAATAGACAACCAGGATGGTTTCATGCAGGTTCCAGAAGGGGTGAAGACACTGGCAATGTTGTGGGAGTCTGACCTACCAGACAACGCTACCCTTGATGCAGAATACCAACGGTGGGTTTGCAAATGGCGAAGTGCTGCTGAGAATGCGACAGCTATCATCCCATCCACGGCATCAGAAGCACTGAAACATTGTGACGGGGATTTTTATCCCAACCTGTTCATCATGCTAAAGAACCTTTGCACCTTGCCTGTCACTATTGCCGAGTGTGAGCGTTCAAACAGTCAGTTGCGCAACCTGAAAAACTACCTGCGCTCTACAATGGGGCAACAGAGGCTCAATGGACTTGCTTTACTTAAAGTGCACAGGGATGTTGATATTGACTTCAAAGAGGCAGTGAACTGTTTTGCCAGAAGATACAATTCACAAATGGTACTAATGCCGGAGAACCTAGTGCAGCAAGACTGAAAGTGAAAGCAGGGCGGTGATGTTCACAAACTACAAGGTAAAGCTTTATACCGTTAGCGATCGACAAAAAGTAGTGAATAATAACTTATACAAAACACTCTGCTGATAAATAAATGTTTGTGTGTGTGTGTTGTTGTTGTTTTTTTTTAAGGGGGGTGCAGAGGATAATTTTTGTACCTCAGAGTTTGTCAGTTCAACTGTTAAAAAAGCTCAAAGTCCCAGACCATCACAAATGGCTTTTTAAAGGTTCAGATAGCACCAGATTGCACCATTTTGCATCCTTGAAAAAAAAAATTTCCGGGGGAGCATGCCCCCGGATTCCCCTAGAAGGCTCGGCGCTTCGCGCCTTCGCTGAACCTGTAACCCCCCCTTCGACTTTCCCCAGATCCGGCCCTGCATTTGATCTGGATATCATTACAGTGGGGATACTATTTATACTGAAACTTCGGCACTCCCACGAGGGAGTGTGTGTGTGTGTGTGTGGGATAGGAATATTGTATTTATTATTGTATTTGTTTATTTGTGTTGTATGTATGTGTGTGAGTAAGTAGGAGTGCGTGAATGCAGGTGGGTGGGTAGTTGTGTGTTTTTGTGTTGTGTTTGTCCATGTTTTGGTATGGGCTGTGAGGTCTGTGTTCCTCTCTGTTGCTGTGGTGTTCCGAGATGTCCTGATGGTTGCTGCCCAGTGATGTGTATTTGCTTTTGTATTGTTTTAATCACGCATTGCGCTTCTGTTCTTTGTACGGATTTGGCCATAAATTATTAGAAATGTGTGTGTGTGTGCGTGTGTGTGTTTGCCTGTTAAACCACCATTTATTGCAATTATGGGTTTTACTGCAGGTTTTGTGCCACTGCGATAACAATTATGTCCAGAATTATATGAATTCTTGAGTTTCAAAATCGTCCCTTGCAAGCTTGTTCCTTACTGTGCTTGTTCACAACGGTAGTGCAAGATAAAGAACTATAAGAGGAAGCGAAGCGATTGTTGAGCTAGTATCGCCGTGAAAATGCCCATATCCTGCCATTATCGTTTTATGTGGTTAATAAAGTTTCCTGTCTTAGATGTCTGTTGTGTTGGCCTCTTTATCTGTGGTATCTACTTATCCGTCTTCATTTGCTTCCCTAGAACCATTCGGTCGTTAGGAAGGGAGGCGTTTGGGACCCACTTTTTTTTCTAGACCAGCTTAATGAGAGCAATGTCAGTCTCCTCTCCCTTGCTGCTTTACCTTTCCCTGGCTCTACACAGATAAATATACAGTGCTTATAGGGTCCAGCGGACTGCCAAGAGCCGAATCAGGACCGCTACACAGATCCAGATACCCATTCACAGCTAGGTGGATGAAGGTGCGTTGGGCGCTTATTTCATTTTGGTTGTGTGTGTGTGTGTGTGTGTGTGTGTGTGTGTGTGTGTGTGTGTGTGTCGTTTACTGGTAGTCTGTCTATGTCCCTTCTCGCACTCTTCGCTCTTCTTCTGACTCTCGCATACTCTGCATTCAAGAAACCAACACCCAAATGTACGGAGAACGACTCTCGCACACTCTGCATTCAAAAAACCAACACCGAAATGTACGGAGAACGGGCAATCACCTATTGTGCACCCAGACAATGGAACACTCTTCCAGCCAACATCAGACACAAGCAGACCACACCCTCATTCAAACAAGCTCTATAATCTCACCTCTTCAAACTCTACTATCCTGACTAAATCCTTCAATCTATAGACCCTAGCCGCAGCTCATATTTGTTCTGCTTTTGACTATGCTTGAGGATTTGCTGTGATTGTGATGACTTGTTTGCAGAAAGTTAACTTTGTGTATTTTTTGATTTTGTGTGTGGGGTTTTATTTTTCCTCATTGTATAATTTCTAATGCAATATTGTAAGTTGTTTCATGTTTTTTTTTTTCATGTAAAGCGCTTCTCTATAAAAAGATAAGTAATAGTGCTATATAAATGGCAATTTATTATTATTATTATTTAGCCTTCAAAGTACGTTCGTCCATGTGGATCCGTATCGACTTCTTATCTTTATGTATCAAACAATGAAAACTGCGCACTTAACAAAACCATTAACCTAAGACGTCTCCTACAAACTAAAAACAAATATGAATAACAATGCATTTATTTATATGGGACGGGGACAGTGCAAGGAGGTAGAAGAAAAGGGAGACCGAAAAAGAGGTGGGAGGACAACATTCGAGAATGGACTGGTTTGACACTGAGTGAAGCCATCAGGGCTGCTGAGGACAGAGAAAGATGGAGTATGCTGGTTAAACGATCATCTGTGGTGCCCCTACGACCTCCGGGTTACGGGACAGGATAGGATAGGATAGGCACGGGGGAAAAGTGGTTTGGACAATGGTTCATGTTAAGGGTTAGTAGTACTTGGATGGGTGACAATGCTTGGAAGGCCACCACCCAACCACACAAAAAGATTGAAACAATGGTGTGACACACCCCAGTCCACCAAGCGGTCAATGGGTGCCTGGGTCTGTTTTAGTTCCAGGAGAAGATAAAAGCAGCGAGGGTAGAGGAGATAGGTTTAAGTCCCCTATACGCATCGAGATAGGTGCGGCCCTCACTAAGCTGCCCTAAGAGAAAAGGGAGGTCACCAAAGCTTCATGGAAAAGACAACACAGTTATAAAACGAAAGAGAATAAAGCGAATTTTGAATAAAATAATTCGGTTAAAAGTTCCACTCCTATAGCTGTGGGGTGTAGCGTCAATATTGAAAAGCAAAGGGACATAACCGTTGTGCACGTAATTTGACCACTATTGAGCAAAATTTTTAAGGGTAGATAATCAGGTCAGATCACGCTTACAATAGGGTTCATTATTCTGCAATGATTTCGAAAGTGTGACGTGAATCCTAGGGGAAAATAGGACTTCAAGATAAATGAAAAACAACAGGTGCACCACCAACAACAAAATAATACACAAACAACCCACTTCCCCTCCCAAAAACACACGCCCACACACACACAAAACCACAACATAAAATAAGTTAATAAGTAAATTTTTAAAAACAAGAACATAAAATAAAATACAATTTAAAAAAAATAAAACCCACGATAATTCACATCTGTACAACAAAGTTAATCAGTTATTGTTTATAGGGTTCAGCGGACTGCAAAGAATTGAATCAGGACCACAACTGGGTTGAAAGAGAGCTCACCCCTGATCCGTATAAAAGATCTGCTGAAACAATCCTAATGGTAACACTGAAGGCAACACATCAGTCGGTCACTTTACAATACAAACATCCCATGCAGAGAACGCTGAGGACAACGAAGTGACAGACCCGTCCCCTATACGCTTAATGTGTCCGGGGACGTAAATTTTACTAAAAAAAAAAAAAAAAAACGAAAAAACGCCGAGGCAGCATTCTAATTGATTGAACCCCCGTTTGCAAAAACAAAACAGGATGCAAACATCAATATATAATTTTAACAAAACACATACATATAAAATGTCTACATTATATAAATGCCTACATTGCTAAATAACAATACCATAGAAAGCCTAGTGACCATTTGGCAGAAAGCATCCAATATTCCCAAACTAACCCAACAACAACTTTCAATGGGTCCCGACAGGAAGTCCTCTCCAGGATCGCACAAACAACTGCTGCCCTGGCGAGGTTGAAGCCAATTTGGAAAGACAGGACCATCAGTCTACATTCCTAGGTAAGACTGCTGCGCTCCCTAGTCATCTCCATCTTCCTATATGCTTTAGAAACATGGACCCTCACAGCAGATCTCCATCGATGAATAAAAAGCATGGAGATGAGGTGCTACAGCACATCATTAACGACGAAGTCTGACAGACCATCACACAAGCCATTGGACAACACGATGACCTGCTCACAGTGGTGAAAAAACTGAAACTCCGATGGTATGGCCACTTACACCAGATCATCAGGTCTTGCAAAGACCATCCTGCAAGGCACAGTGCAAGGAGGTAGAAGAAGAGGGAGACCGAAAAAGAGGTGGGAGGACAACATTCGAGAATGGACTGGTTTGACACTGAGCGAAACAATCAGGGTTGCTGAGGAAATGGAAAAATGGAGTACACTGGTTAAACGATCATCTGTGGTGCCCCTATGACCTCCGAGTTATGGGATAGGATAGGAACCCAACAGATCCCATACACAAATGAGGAGTTTTGGGAGAGTTTTGAAGAGAAAAGGTAGGGGACTGGTCTAGCGAAAAAGACGGTAGATCGATAGAATAGATTAGGAACGAGAAAGAACAAATGAGAATGATAGAAACAGTGGTCATTTAAACCACTAAATTACCATAAAGCGGGATACTATTTACACAGAAAACCTCGGCACACCCCAACGTGGGTAATTGTATGACAAAAAAGACTGAACACACGCGTGCCAAGTAAGACTGAAATTAATATTTATTTATAACACAAGACTAGGCAATATACTGTACAAGGACATAAATTAGTGGATGTACCCTCTCATGAAAAATGTTGTAACATTACCAGCACTTTCTAAATACAGAGATTTCATTTGTAACGTACCAATAAGTGAACAAAACTACAGCTGACAAACACGTGTTCAGGTTATGTTTTGTTGTATTTGATCATTATTAAATAGCTCTATTTCAGCTCAAGAGCTGCTCAAGGCGCAGGACAATACAGGATCTAAACAATTTGCTGTCTTAGGCACATGAGGTATGGTACTTGTTACATACCAAATGAAACCTCAATCGCTTGAATAAGTCTGGAAGTGTAAGTACAGGGCTCGAAATTAAGACGGGTCCGGGGCGAATTACCCTCAAATGTTGATTCGGACCCGCTCTTTTCATTTCTAGCGTGCCCGATTTACCCGCAAAAAAATGTCAACTACGTTACAAAGTTGAGTAATCAATTCATTTTTACTGAAAAAAATCTTCGATGCAAAAATTATTTTTGAGTGAAAAGGATAAGGCAATAATAAATCTTCGAAAATCGATGTCGAGTACCCATCGCGCTATATGTTGCTAAGGATGCGAGGTATTTGTCACTCGAGTTATTACCCTTGAATAATATTAAGTACGTCTTTTTTTATTGGCTTGGAGTCACGCTTTTTGGCCAATCAATGGGCGATTGTTTATTATGTATTAGGACCCTCACATTTCAGACAGGACCCTCACTTTTTAAAAATTAAGGGTCATGTTTACCCTCAAAGAAAAAAGTTAATTTCGCGCCCTGAAGTAGCAAACGACATACAAAAATCAAACAACTATAGTTGGATGGCATTCATTTAAATAACCGGGAAATGCACAAGCAATTTCACAAAATGTCTTGAGACAATTAGAATCATCTGCTTCAAATAAATTAAGACAACCAGAGATCGCATGTAAAAAAAATTATTACATTTTTTAATTTGCTTTATACATGTACGCAGACCTGTCTATCCCTTCCATGGCTGTTTAGTATTCTGGCATGCCAGGAATCGAATTTTCAGCGAATTAGTATTTTGCCCTTGGCTTTACCTTCAGATAATCATTGCATGTCAAAAGTATGGTAGATTATTCATTGAAATTAAACAAATCTGTACAACCTCTTACAAGGAATTATGATGGCCGTTTAAACAGTTGTTGGGGGTGCCTGATAGCACTGTGGATATGGGGCAAGTTTCCTATGCCGTAGGTTGCGTGTTCCAACCCTGCAAGTGACGAACTTACTTGACTTTGTGATGTTGTTGTTCAGGCTTGAGCTGGCGAGTGGGTCTGCTATAACTACTTTTGCATTGTTTCTTTATGTACTTTGGTATCTGTACTGTGACTGTTCCATGTTTTAATCTACAGGGCAGTCTTCTCTTCATTATGTCAGTGCCTGTATGAGGGTATTCTTCGGAGCGCTTTGAACAGACTTTTTATTTTGGAATCACGCTTTATACAATAAATTATAATAATTATTATTGAGGGTTTTCTCCGGGTAACCCAGTTTCCACCCTCTCTTCAATAATGGTATTGGATGCAGTCAATTTAAATTTCAAAAATAAAAATTGCTTTCTCTTCCGCCTTCTTTAAAAACGATTTTTGGAGATCACCCTGCTTTGAGTTCGGTTGAAGAAAAAGTTCGCCACTGCATCCTTTATAATTATTATTAACATTGCTCAAATAACTAAGACAACCGTTGCCATGTGAAGGTCTAACACAAAGGCTGAATAATGGAAGTGGGATAATCCTGTCAACTTGACCATATTTTATCAAACACATAAGTCGACCATTGTCTCATTCAGCAAAACTGTTACGTAAAATATGAACGACTCGCCTAAGATAACGATGTGAACATTACATTTACACAACTATTTTTAAATCTGAATTGTCATGTTTAGGTACAGTTGCTCAAAGTTACAATTTAAACTGTTTTATTGTATTAAGAAAAGTAACAAAACAATTCATTTTGAAAAAAAAAAAAGGCCCAATGAAATTGTCCTGTAGATAGTAAGCTAGTGTAGCTCTAACAAAGAATTTTAACAGCTTGCTAAACCAAGTACCAATTGCACATACATTTTAACACAAGCAAAACAATCAATATATGTAGGTAGTCAAAGCCTTTCTTTGGCTCTTGTCCGCTCGGCAGTTTTGACTCAGTTTTGACTTCACTTTCAACACTTATTATTAATGTAAAACTGCATCAAAACGAACAGTGGCTGTATTCAAATAAAAATTGAAAGCTTTATCTTCACATCTGTGTAGTTTTTAATGCATGTCTATGCAAAAGATTCCGAGAAAACAGCTTTTGAATACGCTTCTATCTGAGCGCTGAATGCCGCTGCGAAACAAAATGTCAGCGCATCTGCTGCGAGGTTGCACGTTTCAAACTCAAAGTGCTTTGAGATATTTCATTGGATTGCCTAAAAATAAGAACCAATGAGAAGTTCGGATACTTAGCTTCATTTACATATCAAATATGGTGGACTTTGATGTATAAAAGTGTTGTTACGAGACGAACAAAGTGGATAAAGCGGTTTTGATGTAAGTTTGATTTTAACTAGAAGTTAAAAAATTAGCAAGAAATAAAGAGCAGACTTTCCTTTATAAAACTAGGGTATTTATTAATTTGTGCATTACTCTATTGCGGAGCGCTTTGCCGTAGAAAAGTGTACCCAAACGGTGTTCGGGTTTTCTTGCGGCCATGACGAACTCGTAGGCCTATTTAGCGACACGATTGCTGAGCGTAGTAGCACACTAGTAGGCCTATAATTTGCCGGCACGCACTGCGAATTTGATGATTTCCCAACTTTGAAGCATTAAAACGGCTGAACATTACATGGGATAGGCCTGAAGAAAATTGGGCTTGGAGTATAACATATGAAGGGGTTACCTGTCAAAAATCAGCTTTCTGGTATCAATATTGGCTTCACTTTGAGACTCCAAAGTTGTCAATTTCTTCAATTCAAAAACGTTGCCAAAAAAACACCAACATTCGGCATTTTCAAACATTAATAACTTTTTACCTATTTGTCCTATGGGGGAAAAAAATATACCACTGTGTTCAGAATGAAAAGCTGTCAGTTTTGTGATGAGGAAATCATTTTTTTAAATGGCTTTTGACTACCTAATATATGGCAAGATTTAAGAGCAAATAACAGTTCCAAGCGAGTCGATATAACCTCTGACCTCCCCTGGAAACGAGAAACTGAGCTCAAACATTTATTGGATGGGACACTCCAGTGCATGCCTGTTAAAGTTGCAAATACATAGACCCACATTTGAATCATTATTAATTCACTACCAAAACTGAACACAAGTAAAAAACCATAAGACTGATTTTTTGTGTGTATGTGGATTTAAAAAAAAAAAGTACAATCCATTACATCTGTTAGGTTCGCCTTGATAATGAAGTTTCAGAAAAGTGAAAACGCCACTACTAAATAATAATAAGCCATACCTACAGCGTTTAGGGTTTTGACAATCTAGGTGTTTAGGACCTAGGAGTTGACAAGAGAATCCAGCCCCACCTCACTTGAAAAACTATACACACGGTGATACCCCACATGCACTTTTACAGAGAATAAGGTGGTCCTTAGCAAATCCAACAATAAAAATTCAATAAGCAAACAAGAATTTCACCGCAAAATGTGCTTGTTTTTTATAGTATGGCCTGGACCCTTTTGGGGGGTACAAAAACTGCAGCCTGCAAAGCAATAATTTAAAGCAGAGATCCTATGCTCTAGATAAAAATAAAACAAAACAAAACAAAACTGTATCAATACTACGCCTAAGGAAAAAAGAATCGACCACTCTATCAGTGGTGTTCCTAGGATTAGAGGGCAATAGGACAAAATGTCCTAAATCATAAAACTAATCGGACATCATGTCCTGACTACATAAAAGCAATAGGACATTCAGATTGTGAAGCGAACCGATTAATGGTGCTTCTTTAGAAGACAGTGAATGAGAATAAATATGAATAAAGTAAAACAAAAACTCTGTTGTGTAAACAGTTTAAAAATGTATTTTTTTTTTAATGCAGTGTTTGGCCAGATTATTTTTACGTATACACGTTGCAGAGGAAGTATGATGTCGATTATTTCCATTTCAAAAGTGTCGAGAGTTGCGGCCCTTTTGTTGTTCGATGGAATATACTAAAGAATGATAATAGTCTAGCATTGTTCACTATTCAAACTCGTTTTAACGGCTTTGACACTCCAGTTTGTACAGATGTTTCTTGCAGTGACCGCTCTAGTCATAATACTATCGGACAATGACCGCCAATTTCGCAATAGAATCGGACATTTGACGGGACACAGGTGTTTGCATTCGGTCATTTTCCAAACGAATCGGACCATGACCGATGTCCGAGGCCTCGGGACATCACTGCTCTATAACAGTGTTTTTAAAAATTCTGCACCAAATTTTGACAGCACACTTATCAACCAATGCACTCCTATTATCTTCAATGTGTTTTGACGGGGAAAAAAGGTATTAAACTGCAAAACAAAACAAAATTTGATGAAATATTCCAATCAAGATGATGGAATGGAATAGAATACAGTAAATGAGCACCAAATACCCAACCGTCATTCAATCACAATCATTCCACTCATTTTCTTCACAAAGATTATACATTACATGATTATTGTTTGAGGTCCAGCGGACTCTTCCCAGCCAAATCAGGACCGGTCAACCCCTGATCCGCATAAAAGATCTGCTGAAACAACCCTAGTGGTAAAACTGAAAGCTCTCCACCAGCCAGTCACTTTACAATAAAGGCATCCCACACAGGGGACGCTGAGGCTGTACTCTAATTTATCAAACCCCCGTTTACAAAAACAAAATATAATACAAACATCATTATAAAATATCAACAAAACACATACATATAAAATGCCTACATTGCTAAATAATAACATCATAGGAAGCCATAGTGACCACCTGGCAGAAAGCGTCCAATATTTCCAAGCTGATCCAACAGACCTCATACACAAATAAGGAGTCTTGTCCCGGAAGAGTTTTCAAGAAAAAAAGTAGGTGACTGGTCTAGCAAAGAAGAAGATAGTATAGCACATTGATAGAACAGATCAGGAATGAGAAAGAGCAAATGAGAAAGACAGCGACAGTGGGAATTTAAAGCACTAAATTTCCAGAAAGTGGGGATACTATTTATACTGAAACCCCCGGCACCCCAACGGGGGTACACAGATGATAAAATTTGCAGTAAACAAGTAATGGGGGAAAAACAACAAACTCAGAATGGCTGAAGCTTCTTAGCCAGTCTAAAAGTTTATCACTACAAAGACATGTATGTACTACTTTATACAAAATCATCATTCTTCAGTCCATGCTATGTCGTAACATTTTTTTAAGTTACAGATGTCGATTCATGATATACGTCTGATTTTTGTCCAGTTTTTTTTCTTTTCAGGGTAGTTTGTTTTGGTGGCAAGGCTCACAAGAAAGAATCGCACCACTCTTTCAAACAGTCATGGCAGTCTTTCTGCTGTTTGGCATTAGCGCTGCACGTGGAGTGCAGCCAATCCTTGAAAAGTTCTTCCTCCTTCTTCAGTACCAGATACTGGCCAAGCACCACATAGGCCTGGACAAACACAAAGACTTTTAAATTAACGTCAAATAAATATTAGCACATTAGACATAAAAAACATTTGTTCAAAGGATTGCATGGAACAAAATTATTTCAGGCCTTGCAAAATAGAAAGAATAAATATAAAAAGAATAACAATTGACCAGTACTTTGAATACTTAAGAACAAATTACGATGAAATAACAATATATTATTTGAAACATTTAATAGTTGTATATAACAACAATGAAATAATATCTAAATAAACAGTTCATCGCTTGTACTCTATGTGCGACGCTTATATTATTTGAAACATTTAACAGTTGTGTTGTTTTACACTGAATCATTGCTTCACTCATTTGTGCTTTTTCAGTTTGCATAAGCCATACACATGTTTTACAAAAGCTAGCTAAATTACTGCTTAAGTGTGTCATGTTTAGTGCTGGTTTGTTTTACAATCTTCGTTACATACACAAATATTCTTGTACTTTTATCAAACGGGCGCAATAATAATCAAAATTTTGCATTTAGTTGGATTATTAATGTTATTTAGGCGTAATGTTGGAGGAGGGGTTGGGGGACAGCTGTGGGGGAGGGGGCTGACAAGAGTTCCTGCTGGGGATTCAATGTCAAGACTGCACAGTCACAATTTAACTCACTTTGTCAAAGCCAGCGTCCTTCAATCTCCCACCCAAAGCCTCTCCAATGCCTGCAAGCTCTGTCACCTCCTTCTCTCCCATGGGCTCAGCCACAAAATTCCTGTGTTTTTGTGAAGTAGACATTCTCGATTCTGAAAAATGAAACAAAACAAAACCATTGATATGAATTCTGATGTGGTTTCAAATTCAAGTAAACAATAACAAAATCACCAATGTCCAAATATAATGTGCACAAAATTACTTCTTCCAGACAAACTTCCTTACTACGTTGTTCACAACACAATACGTGGTTAATTCACGGCAGTGCATTCAAGTACTTTCAGACTGTGGCTAAAAACTCCATTAGTTCCGCCTCGTAGGGTCCCTTAACGCAGGTTGGACTGCTTATAACCAGCTGAGAAACGGCCAGCGACCCACAGCACAAGCTATGCAACTGGCACTCGCCTGGAAGCTTATAATTACTTTAACCGCGCGCCAAGCTCTGTACAGAGATGCCTAGGCGCCTTGATGCCTCTCAGTAATTTGGCAACTTGTTTTCAGTAATTTTGGAACCTTTTTCAGTAATCATCAGTAATTCTTTTAAAGCTAATATTATAAACACACAAAAACTAAGCAAAAAACTAAATTCTATTTCACTGTCAGACTCCTCGGTTTTGTGCTTTCATTTGGAAGCCATTTTAGAACTCTCGCTTGGTCACGTGATCACCTCTCGTAACATTTCGCGCAAGCTTCACGGTTACAAAAAAGCCTCAGACGAACCGTTAGCTTCGCGGTTAAAAATAAGAGCCTCAAACGAACCTATAAATATAGGCATCAGCGGCGCTATGAAAATCCGTAAAATTGATCGCTGCAAATCCGTAATTTCGCTAATTATTCCGTATTTCCGTAGTAACTATTGTTTTTCTGTAAAATTACGGACGTTCCGTAATACTAGGCATCTCTGTCTGTATTGTATAGGGCCAGGCAGGGGGCTGGCCGTGCGGCTGCGCTACATGCAATTGAGTGCCTATTGCTTGCACCATTAGCACCATGAGACTTTCGTAAATTCGCTGCAATTACAGAGGCCAGCAACCAAACACAAGAAGAGCTTTTATAATGTCGACCACATCACCAGAAAGTTCAAGTGACTTCAAATGGTGAACATTGTAAGAAGGATTCAAATGTGTACGTATACACACTCGAAAACATAAAACCGGTCCACTGCTAGTAAGCTTATAGTGCAGGACCGGACAGCTAGTGCCGTCAAATCGACTTAAATATAACACAAACCAAATCGACTTCGTGGTTAATAGATTATGGCAACACAAAACACAGATATGCAAGTAACTAAATGCAAACCATTATCACAATACAAAGGATATTCCACATAAAACGATCACTTTTAGTACACAAAAATTAGGTAGTCAAAAGCCATTTTAAAAAAATGATTTCCTCATCACAAAACTGACATAGATTTAAAGAGCTTTTCATTCTGAACACAGTGGTATATTTTTTTCCCCCCATAGGACAAATAGGTAAAAAGTTATTAATGTTTGAAAATGCCGAATGTTGGTGTTTTTTTGGGCAACGTTTTGGAATTGAAGAAATTGACAACTTTGGAGTCTCAAAGTGAAGCCAATATTGATACCAGAAAGCTGATTTTTGACAGGTAACCCCTTCATATGTTATACTCCAAGCCCAATTTTCTTCAGGCCTATCCCATGTAATGTTCAGCCGTTTTGGTGCTTCAAAGTTGGGAAATCATGAAATTCGCAGTGCGTGCCGGCAAATTATAGGCCTACTAGTGTGCTACTACGCTCAGCACTCGTGTCGCTGAATAGGCCTACGAGTTGGCCATGGCCGCAAGAATTCCCGAACACCGTTTGGGTACACTTTTCTACGGCAAAGCGCTCCGCGATAGAGTAATGCACAAATTAATAAATACCCTAGTTTTATAAAGGAAAGTCTGCTCTTTATTTCTTGCTAATTTTTTAACTTCTAGTTAAAATCAAACTTACATCAAAACCGCTTTATCCACTTTGTTCGGCTCGTAACAAAAGTTTTACACATGAGAGCCCACCATATTTATATGTAAATGAAGCTAAGAATCAGAACTTCTCATTGGTTCTTATTTTTAGGCCATCCAATGAACTATCTCAAAGCGCTTGACGTTTGAAACGAGCCACCTCTCAGCAAACGACGCTGACAACTTTTTCGCACCGCCATTCAGCGCTCGGATAGGGGCGTATTCAAAAGCTGTTTTCTCGGAATCTTTCGCATAAACATGCATTAAAAACAACACAGATGTAAAGATAAAGCTTTCAATTTTTATTTGAATACAGTACTGTTCGTTTTAATGCAGTTTTACATTAATAATAAGTGTTGAAAGTGAAGTCAAAACTGGGTCAAAACTGGCGAGCGGACAAGAGCCAATGAAGGGCTTTGACTACCTACAAAAATAGGATGATGAGCCATACGTTTCCTCATAGCTGTGTACTGCAGAGAGCGTGGCGTTGGCGTCTGCATCTGGATCTGCATGCGCTAGGCTCCAAGCTTCGCTAAAAATAGCTTGCACATGCAGGCAGAGAGTCAAGTTTTACACAGGGCTGCACTGCCGTGAATTACATAAGTTTTTTCAAGCTACAAGGTAGATTTTGTCATGATAAACTAATTTCCGGTGTTCCGGTTTAACTTTAAGTGGTGTTCCGTCATTGATCATAGTGACTAGACTAAACCACAGGCTAGGAAGTTTATTCTTTTGTCTTTGTAACTTCCTACTTCGGATAGTCTCAAGTCACTTCCTGTATCTCTCTAGTGTGAGTATTGTACTTTGTAGTGAAGCTTACAAGTTAACTGTTAAGTGCTCTAGCCTAGGCCTGTCACTAAACTGTAAACAAAGTTCATCAAATGATCAATACTGCATAATTATCTAATTCCACACCTTCCAAATCTTCTTCTTCTTCTTTCGTTGGGGGCTGCCACCCTCAGCTTATTGAGGACTCTGCAGCCAAATGCTGGGTATGTTCTTGTTACCGGCACTCACCCGTCTAGGACATGAGCGTCAGGATCTTTAAACGTCCATTATGATTCATTTTCATTGCATGCGACACAGACTAGACCTCGGTTTATACTCTCATCCGAAGGAGTAGGAAACGGGAGTAAAGTGTCTTTCCCAGGGACACAACACAATGGCTCAGACAGGGCTCGAACCCGGGACCTTCAGATTCGCAAGCCAAAGCACTACCACTACCAGGCAGTAGTACCAGCATGCCATTAGACCACCGTGCCTCTATCTAGTACAAACAAATAGTACAAACCTTGTATTTTACACTATCAATATGAAAGATTAATAGATAATAATTATAACTTACGAGTTACGTTGTTGATTGCAGCGTTTCAGTACAGTGGAACTAGCCGACGCACCTTTGACGCAGATTCGCCTCTGTAAAAACCTTTACTAGTTATTTTTGGGTTGGCGCGTAATATGTGTTTGGACTTCCGGTAATAACAATTCAAGTGGTATGATCGGAAAGTTTATAGTATTACGTAATATTATTTTAGTTATATTAGTTTTGTTCTCTAAAAGATGAAAAATATTGCAGAGATCTTAAAGCATTATATTATTAATATATGACATATGTTAGAATATTATATGACAATCAACTAAAATATCACGAATTTAGTTCGAGATATTGTGGTAAAATTAAAAAGTTGGTTGCACTCGTTCTTCCGCTGATGAAAACATTGCACAAGGAAAGGTACATTGTTGAAGGCAAGAAGTTCTGAAGTTAACCGTTTTCGAGTTTGTTTGCTTCTTCGATGAAACCAATTTTCTCTGCAACTAGGTATGAATTTGTGTGATTATTTATTACACTGTGATTTATTGAATTTTATAACACGTTTTAACGTTTTTATGTCAAAAGTAAGTACATTTAATGATTTATAAATGCGAGGACATTATCAGATTATCATTATGATTCTCTTTTATAATAGTTTTAATGTTATTTTTGAAGGTAAGTGCTTGAATTTACAAACGGTATTTATTTTACTTCCCAGCAAGGTAATGGCAGCGATGTTTCTATATACATTGACAGCATAGAAAATGAAAGTAGGTCGTACATGATAAGGATTCTGGGGACGTTAATCTATATATAACTAACTAACGTAGTAGTAGTAGTAGTAGTAGTAGAGGCTGGGTATAGGCTGTGAAGCCTGTGTACGCCCCATCTTTGTATTTTACATTCTTAAAGCAGTCATGGTCATTCGGTGCTAAAATTTTCCTTTCAATCGAATTCGTTAAATAGATTAACAAATTTAGCTTTGGCATCAAGCAGATTTTTGAAGATGTTAGTTGAGTGTGCATTTTTTAAATTTGGTGGTAGGTTATTCCAAAAATTAGCAACCCGATAGCTAAAGCAATATTTCCTTAAGTTAGTATCACATTGTTTAATAAAGACCTTTCCCTCAGCGTTTCTTGTTTTTGAACTGTGTGTACTCTCAAAGAAATAATCCCATCTCAGGTCTACATGGTTATGATAAATTTGGTATGTTGCGATGAGGTCACCACGCACACGTCTACCTTTTAGAGAATGCAACTTTAAGAACTGTAAACGCTCACTGTACGACATGTTACTACACTCCTTTACGAGCTTCGTGGCTTTACGTTGCACTTTTTCTATTGCCACTGATTGACGTATTAAGTGAGCGTGCCAAATGACGTTACCATATTCTAGATGTGGTCTGACCAAAGCTTTATATAGCTTGACAAATACATCTCTATCAATAAACGTGAAGGTCCTTTTAATCAGCCCAACCATCTTGTTAGCTTTACTTATAGCATTTTGAATATGCACATCAAATTTTAATCCTGTATCAAACGTCACCCCCAGGTCTTTTTCTTCTACACAAGTAGTAATTTTTCTGGTAGTGCCATTTACACTCATGGAATATTCAGCATTGGGATTATTATGCCCCATATGCATTACTTTGCATTTTTCAACGTTGAAGTACAAATTCCACTCATCAGTCCAATGTTGAAGTCTGTCGAGGTCCTCCTGCATATGAGTACTATTTGAAGCTCTGTCGTATATTTTAGTATCGTCTGCAAATATTTTACATGAGGTTTTGACACAATCAGGTAAATCATTTATGTAAATTGTGAACAAAATAGGGCCCAAAATACTACCTTGGGGGATGCCACTTAATACATTGGCGCTAGACGATAAGGCTTCTCCAACCCGAACTCTCTGTGTCCTGCCTGAAAGAAAGGATCTGATCCATTCTAACACTTTACCTGTTACTCCGTATGCCTTCATTTTTTGTAGTAGTCGTTCATGTGGAACACTATCGAACGCTTTGCGAAAATCCAGGTATATGATGTCTACAGGTTCATGCCTATCTAAAATTTGTGTTAAATCTTCCATCACTTCCATTAACTGGGTCATGCATGAACGCTTAGACCTAAAACCGTGTTGACAAGAAGCGAACAGATTATTATCCTTAAAATGTGATGTTATTACATCTCGGATTAATGATTCAAAGACTTTGCATACAATACATGTCAAACTTACTGGTCTGTAGTTACCGGGTTCCGACTTGTTACCCTTCTTAAAAATGGCAGTCACATCAGCTTCTTTCCAGTCACTGGGTACAACTCCGCTCTCAATGGACTTATTAAATAGAATACTTAAGGGCTTTGCTAATTCCTTGGATAACTCCTTCAGTACCCTAGGGGGAACACCATCAGGACCCTGTGCTTTGGAAGAATCAAGATTAGCTAATTTCTTTTCTACTGCTTCGGTAGTAACAATAACATCAGCTAGAAACTTACCATCAGAGTACTGACCTTCTGTCATTTCAGGTACATTATTCTTATTTTCCACTGTAAATACACTGGCAAAGAAAGAGTTTAGTGTCTCAGCTTTCTCCGTCAGTTGTAGCGAACTCACCATTTTCCTTTTTCAACGCACTAATACCACTATTTCCTTTACTTTTTTCTTGGACATATTTCCAAAATAACTAACTAGGTAGAATTTTGGGGTGCACGACGATACGCCTAAAAGTCAACTCGCCTCAGTCACTCGTCTGAACATTAAGCCTAGGGGTAGGGTTAGGCTTTCAGTTACGCGAGAAAAATGGCGATATAATACCCGCTAACACTTGTAATACAACACAACGAAAACGAGTTGACTTTTACTTTTAGGCGAATCGTCATACACCCGAATTTTGTGATGAAATGCGTGCCAAGGCTTGAGTCGACGCTGAAGTTAACAGACTGTTGGGTTGTTCAAAAAGAGACTGAAGAGTGACTTTGTTTCCTTGGATTTTGCCGAGCACCATTGCCATTGGGTGCTTTCACTGTCTTCCCTACCCCATACTTACTACCCTGCCCTTTTCAAGTTTCACGTTTCTTTCCTAACATTTAATTTGTTTAGTGTTTTTTTTTTACATCCTCCCTCAATGCACCGAGCAATCATTTTTGAATAAATACATGCGTACTACAACTTGTACAAGTTGCAATCATCATTGTTGTTTTAGAGAACACAAAATTGCGGTGAAATTCCATTCTGTAGGTAAAAACCACTCTCCATAGGATTTTACAATTTTAATGTTATTTAAATCAAAATAATTTGTCGAAAAAATATGTTGTCTGGAGAAAAATACAACTTGGTAGACTATGTCGGACTGGCCAAGTGCTGTCTTTAAGCTGTGATAGACTCAGCATGATCATTATTATCAAAGTGGTTACAGTCTTCAGCTGTTCTGAAGAAGAATTAGTTTTTAAGCTGATCAATCTTGCAGGGTTTAACTTGGATGGTGAAGCACCTTTTGTTGTTCCTAATGTAAGACTAAGAGTCACTCAGTCAGTTGCATTATATCTTGGAAGAATCAGATTTGTCTACCTGGATTTTGAGAAGTTATTAAGGGGTAAAACTGGCATCAGCACCTCAGCCATCTTGTATGAGAATGTTAACTCAATTGCAGGTGTCCTGGCCATTCTTGCAGTGACAGAAAGTACCTGTTAGTTTTGAATTTTGATTATAGATTTATACTTACATTTTTTGTGAGTGGGTTTTTCTCATGTGTGCAGATCAATTGTAGCTCAGATTTCAAGCATTGAAGAAAACGACATTGCTAAAGAAGAAAGATGTCCTGGATAACGAAGAGAAAGTATGTTCATCAAGAAGTCTTGGACTATGTTGAACCCACAGAAAAGCAGCAGATTGTGCAGGTAAGTGGATAGATTTTTTTATTTTGCTATTAGATTCCAGTTGAGTTCAGATTAATTTAAAGATGGTGAATGTGATTTGAATTACCGAATGTGAGAGAGAGAGAGAGAGAGATTTCTCTTATATAGCGCACTTACAAGCTCAGAGAGCTTCTCAAGGCACCGGCCCGTAATATCCAGCAATCACAAAATAGTTTGCTGAAGTCAGGATTCGAACCCACGTCGCCCAAAACTCACTCACACAACTCGTGCGCTCTGACCACTGAGGTATCCCTGCCTGTGTGTGTGTATATATATATATATATATATATATATATATATAGATATATATAGATATAGATATATTGAAAGTGACTCTTAAGTCTCAGAAACTAGGACAGACTCAAACTAATTGATAAATATTCCAGTGCTGAGAGAACATTGCACATGGAAATTGCCCCAATCAATGTTGGTAATCAGTCCTATCCACACCACAGGCAAATGTCACAATGACTACTGTCATAAGTCTTATCACCACAGGCAAATGTCACAATGACTACTGTCATAAGTCTTATCACCACAGGCAAATGTCACAATGACTACTGTCATAAGTCTTATCACCACAGGCAAATGTCACAATGACTACTGTCATAAGTCTTATCACCACAGGCAAATGTCACAATGACTACTGTCATAAGTCTTATCACCACAGGCCAATGTCACAATGACTACTGTCATAAGTCTTATCACCACAGGCCAATGTCACAATGACTACTGTCATAAGTCTTATCACCACAGGCCAATGTCACAATGACTACTGTCATAAGTCTTATCACCACAGGCCAATGTCACAATGACTACTGTCATAAGTCTTATCACCACAGGCAAATGTCACAATGACTACTGTCATAAGTCTTATCACAGGCAAATGTCACAATGACTACTGTCATAAGTCTTATCACAGGCAAATGTCACAATGACTACTGTCATAAGTCTTATCACAGGCAAATTTCACAATGACTACTGTCATAAGTCTTATCACAGGCAAATGTCACAATGACTACTGTCATAAGTCTTATCTCAGGCAAATGTCACAATGACTACTGTCATAAGTCCTATCACAGGCAAATGTCACAATGACTACTGTCATAAGTCTTATCACAGACAAATGTCACAATGACTACTGTCATAAGTCTTATCACAGGCAAATGTCACAATGACTACTGTCATAAGTCTTATCACAGGCAAATGTCACAATGACTACTATCACATTCAGTGCTTTGAGCCTGATCGCTGATTGGGACAAAAGCATTTATATAGCATCCAGTACAGTAAGGCCTCGGGTTACGCCGATCTCCACTTACGTTGTTTCGTGGTTACGACGCTCCTCCCCATTAAAAAATAATAAATAATATTACGCGTCGTTCCGTCTTATGCAGTTTAGCGTTGTCAGTGACGTAAACAAACGGGTGCTAATTTGTGGTGAGCGGCAGAAGAATACGCTTTATTGTGGTTATACGGCGGGAAAGACGGTGTCGCTTCCTACGCTCAGCCACTGTACATACACCTTTTTGGTTGTTTACGCCGTCTGTCTCATGTGTTTTATCGTTTTTTGCCCTTGGTTATGGCTCCCAAACGTAAGTCAGACTCTTCTGATGGTAGTGCATCAAAGAAAAGAAAGGCCATCACCATGGAAGTTAAAATGGACATTATAATATTAATACTTTTTTATGTCATTAACAGTTACAGTACAGTATATATAGCACTGTACGTACAGTACGGGTATTTTTCTTTATGTTCCAACTTACGTTCCGACTTAACGATGAAATCGGGTTACGACGTGTCCAACGAACGGATCAAGGTTTAACTCGAGGACCCCCTGTATTAGGCAGTGTTCTCGATTACGCACAGTTGTGCATCAATTACATGTAAACTAAGAAAAATAACGCTGAAACGTTTGCATGTGTGCATCCTGAATCGCTGAAGTTGAACTTACGACAGATGGGTGGCCGACTAATTCATGGCCATCCCCGTCCCCTTCCCCCTTTCTACCCTCTTGCCAAAGAAGAGTTCAATAGCAGACGATTGAAGGTGGTGTCACCAGTTGTTGTCCTTAAAAATCGCATGCACATGCATTGTGTAAGTTTTACTTCCTCTTTGCAAGCATGTTGCTGCTAACAATATTGGGGACTCTCAAAATTTGCAAAAAAGACTCCTACATTTGGATAACTGAGAGTCCCATGGACACTATTAGTAGTAGTGTCTGTGACAGTGTGAGTTTATAAGTTGAAAACCTGTGGACGTTATTACTGATTATTAATTTATTCAATTATTAATTTTTTTGACTTTAATTAATTGACTGTTTTATGTTCATAATCAGGAGATTTGATGAATGTAATGGTTGACTTTGATATGGTAATGTTATTTGGTATGCGTTGCAGATCACGGGCCCCAGGGGAAACAACCTGCACTCGTGCATCAACGCTCAGGGTGAAACGTTTCTGGTCAGCATGCCCAACAAGTTCAGGAAGAGCGTCTATGTCAAGAGAGGTAATCATGATGTGTGTGTGTCTGACGCACTGGATGCACTACAGTTCAGTGGCCAAAGGATGTTGCTCCATTTAAACGTACACTTTCCACGTTTTTCTGGACCTATTACTTTAGACGAGAGTATATACCAATGTCTAGTGTCTGCACGCACGTGCATTCCATCTCATGGAGTTTAGAGATCAAAAAGCTCAGGTCCTATAGGAGTGAATGCAGGCTACACAGATAAACTCCAGCAAGCTCAGGTCCTATAGGAGTGAATGCAGGCTACACAGATAAACTCCAGCAATCTCAGGTCCTATAGGAGTGAATGCAGGCTACACAGATAAACTCCAGCAAGCTCAGGTCCTATAGGAGTGAATGCAGGCTACACAGATAACTCCAGCAAGCTCAGGTCCTATAGGAGTGAATGCAGGCTACACAGATAACTCCAGCAAGCTCAGGTCCTATAGGAGTGAATGCAGGCTACACAGATAACTCCAGCAAGCTCAGGTCCTATAGGAGTGAATGCAGGCTACACAGATAACTCCAGCAAGCTCAGGTCCTATAGGAGTGAATGCAGGCTACACAGATAACTCCAGCAAGCTCAGGTCCTATAGGAGTGAATGCAGGCTACACAGATAACTCCAGCAAGCTCAGGTCCTATAGGAGTGAATGCAGGCTACACAGATAACTCCAGCAAGCTCAGGTCCTATAGGAGTGAATGCAGGCTACACAGATAAACTCCAGCAAGCTCAGGTCCTATAGCATAGTTGCAAAACTAGTGCAGATAGAGTTATCCGTCCCTGCCTTCACCTATGCCAAGGACACCCGCTAGTTCCGGTTGAGTATTAAGCATGGCCGAACGTAGACGGAAGACTTGTGGCGGAGGAAAACAGTATTGCGTTTGCTGCCCTAATTTCGCAGGAAAAGTAATTGAAGGGCGCATTGTCAAGTTACAAACATTACCAGCTAACAAAACACTGAAACGACTGTGGGAACAACGTTTGCGACTGATTCAGAAAGATTACAACAATGTAAAATAATAAGACATAATTGCAGTTGCTTCACTGAATTAAAAACAAAAATTATTCTACTGTATAATAATGTTATCTTCTAGATAAACTGCAACATTAACATTTCTCAATTAAAAAATTAAAGCAAAGAAAAAGAAAGAGACTTTGAATTTCTCGTGAATGTAGGTCACTGACAAACGAATTAGGCCTACTGAACAAACAAATCAGCAATCAATGTTTAGGCAGTTATTGTTAAATTTACTTTTACAATTTTAATAAATGATTTATCATGATTTGGGCTGAAGACAGCTAGTTATTTGGTTGAGATTACTTATGACAGTGTTCCTTGGGCTTGGAGCTGACAAGACACGCTTACACAGTAACACACGAGGAGGCACTGTGGTCTAATGGTAGTGCTTCGGCTTGTGGATCTGGTCCCGGGTTCGAGCCCTGGCCGGGCCATTGTGTTGTGTCCCTGGGAAAGACACTTTACTCCTGTTTTCCTACTCCTTCAGATGAGAGTATAAACCGAGGTCTAGTCTGTGTCGCATACATTCCATCATAACGGACTTTAAAGATCCTGACGCTCATGTCCTAGACGGGTGAGTGCCGGTAACAAGAAAACACCCAGCATGCACCTTGGTAAAAAGTGCCATAATAATCAAAATTGATTGTGGGCATATATGGAAGAAGAAGACACACTACACAGCACAGTACATCGATTCGATTAATCAACGCAAAATTATATTTACTTGTGAAAAGTTACGCCTCGTTTTCTATCACGTTGAGGTCTGTTCGTACGCAAGCAGCCATCCTGAGTAAAATTTGAACGATTGTACAAGAGAAATATAATTTATATAACCCTCCATCTTTCTTGCTTCAACCGGAACTAGCCCAACCCAAGGGCCGCAACCGATCCACCACTTTCGCTTTCATTATGAAACAGCGCTATAGGAGTGAATGCAGGCTACACAGATAAACTCCAGCAAGCACTAGGTCTCTTCTCCCCCATCACCCAGTTGCCCAGTCATTGAAGTGGGAGCCTGGGGCAGCTTGAGTTAGATCTTTTGTCAATCAGCAGCTTTTGAGCTTGAAAAGCGCGGGATTAGAGAATAAAATAAACAGTAACAGAAATTTAAAATGTCGATTAGAGGGAGTCTATTTTTAAGTGTTACCTCCCTTTCTACCATAAAACGAAAATGGTTGATATTGCTGTCTTGGCAATATATAAATGTGCACATTTTGGAAGGAGCATTAATAAAAAAAGAAATTTCCCATTGTCGGATTTAGTTATTTTTATTTTTCCAAAGAAAGTAGTTGTGTGGGAGTAATTGTCTCACCTGCATTGTTTTTGGTCCACCAGGTGGCTATGTCATCATCGACCCCATCGAAGAAGGCGACAAAGTGCGAGGGGAGATCACCAACGTTCTGCTGAAAGACGCCATTCACCACTTGCAGGACAGAGGCTTATGGTGAGACAGCAGTTGTGCCCCAGTGTCTGGGCAGGCATGAACAGTGTAACTCCTGTTGTAATGGCCATGGCCGAAATGTGCATAGCAACTTTTGTTCAAAGTGTGGCTGTGATAAAATCTTCAACAAGGGTGCATGACTGCATGCGATAAAGTTTGAAGTCTGTGCAACTGGTCAGTTTTCGTGGTTGATATATACACAGAATATCACAGAGGACTGCTAGGATTCAAAATGTACTATAA
Organism: Oncomelania hupensis; assembly: GCA_036898135.1. NCBI lineage: Eukaryota > Metazoa > Mollusca > Gastropoda > Littorinimorpha > Pomatiopsidae > Oncomelania > Oncomelania hupensis. Next base: position 87,609,256 of record CM072513.1, read on the forward strand.
ATGAGAAACAACTGTGGACATAAGCCAAAAGAAAGCTTGTTTGAACAAGACTAACGCAGTGAAAGTATTCTAACCGCGCTCAGGCAAAACACAAAAGTAGTGAACAAGATACTTCCCAACAGGATTGGTGTTGGTGTGTATTGTTTTGTAGTCGTTTTGTGTGTTGTCCGCCTGACGAAGAGCTTAGGTCTTGAGGGTGCATTGTGTTGCAGCGTCTTGTTTGTGTCCAAAGGGGCATTCTTGTGGCTTATGTCCCTATTGGGTTCTCCTTGTGCGATCTCCCTGCCTTTACACCACCTGTTTGAGTGCTGGATGTGTCTTGTGCGTGAGGGTGGATGAGACAGGTGAGCGTGTATGTTGCAGGCTGGGGAACTCTCCTCGGATCCGCGATTTTCCGAGAAAAAGTACCGTCACTCCCGAGAAAATGAAATAGAGGTCCGAGAAAAAAAAATCACTCCGAGAGAAAAAAAAAATCGCGAAACGCAATCTATCCAAGTCCAAGTCTTGATCCATGTCCGTGTCCAGCTTTTTTTTTCTCGTCACTGAAAGTGCCGCCTGCGCCCGCTATAATATTGTTACATCGAATTCACTGCCCAATAAGGCTTACTAGCATCACTTGACTGCAGCGGGCGAAGGCGACGTTGAACGTTTGGCGGTTAACGTGATGTTCAGTCCTTTGTCACTGTCCGCCAATGTTAGTATATAATCACTATACTTTAATGTTCAAGTCGTGTGTTTCACGTATTATTAACGGCGGAGACCATTTTGAAGAAGGGGAAATCAACAACAAGTGGAAATGGGTATGGCTTGAAAAGATGGCAAAAGTGTAACTGCACTCCATGTCATGGGTAACTGCTTTTACTACTTATACTACTACTAATGATAATGTCCTTATGAACACATGATGAATATTAGGAAAAACATCCACGTTTATCTCTCACAAAAAGCATTCTTTTTGGGTGTACATGCTATGAAACGTTCAGCTTCTGGGGGGCGAGGGCACCCCAGATCCCCCCACCGGGGCTTTGCCCCTGGACCCCGGCCGGATTTCAGAGATTTTTGCTTTCGACTGTTCCCCAGCCTGACTAACGCAGTGAAAGTATTCAAACTGCGCTCAGGCAAAACACAAAAGAAGGGAACAAGATACTTCCCAACAGGATTGGTGTTGGTGTGTATTGTTTTGTAGTCTTTTGTGTGTTGTCCGCCTGACAAAGAGCTTAGGTCTTGAGGGTGCATTGTGTTGCAGTATCTTGTTGGTGTTCAAAGGGGCATTCTTTTGGCTTATGTCCCTATTGGGTTCTCCTTGTGCGATCTCACTGCCTTTACACCACCTGTTTGAGTGATGGATGTGTCTTGTGCGTGAGGGTGGATGAGACAGGTGAGCGTGTATGTTGGTACAGATGTCCGCACTTTGAACCTGATGGATTAGGGGAAAGGCGCTTATATAGCATCCAGTATTATTATTATTATTATTATCTATACAGCAGCATCAGAAAGTAACTGAAACTGACAACAAACATCAGTTTTATACCTTTAGCGTTTGTTTCCTCTTTTGGTTTTTTCCTACCCACCTGTATTGATATTGGTGTTTGATGCAGTGTTGAAATTATCATCTTTCTTTTCTTTCTAAAAAAAAATTCTTATAATTATATTTTTTAATTAGCTTTTATGAAAATGTGGCTTTGTTACATTAATACTGCCTGTTTTTTGGTATTGTGAAGTCACTGGTCCATTGGCCTAACAGGAGTACAAAACTTATATGGACTACTTGAAGCTTGCAGTTGGCAAATCTGACAATGCCAACTTTCTTACTGTGCTGCTTCTAATTGTTACGTCATGTTTATAAAGTTCACCCACAGTCAAACTTAATGGGCGAAATTGTGTATGCAGACGTTGACGGACGGTTAAACTGGAAACCCAATGAAAAGGGCTCAGAGCAATTAAGTTAAATTGGCTGTAATTAAATTAAATAAATAAGAAAGAAAGAAAACTGGATAGGAGCCTGCTGGTCAAGTGGGCTAGCAGGCTTTATATGTAGTTTGCACAGCTCTATACTCTGCATTTGGCAGACAACACTGCCATTATTGTAGGTGCCTTGGCATTAGTAAACGATAATTGTGCAATGAGTTTTGAATCCCGTGGAGGTGCTGGGGGTTTCAGTATAAATAGTATCCCCATTTTCTGGAAATTTAGTGCTTTAAATTCCCACTGTCGCTGTCTTTCTCCTTTGTTTTTTTCTTATTCCTACTCTGTTCTATCAATCTAGTATACTATCTTCTTCTTCGCTAGACCAGTCACCTACCTTTTTTCTTGAAAACTCTTCCGGGACAATACTCCTCATTTGTGTATGAGGTCTGGTGGGTCAGCTTGGGAATATTGGACGCTTTCTGCCAAATGGTCACTGCGGCTTCCTATGATGTTATTATTTAGCATGGTAGGCATTTTATATGTATGTGTTTTGTTGATATTTTATAATGATGTTTGTATTCTATTTTGTTTTTGTTAACGGGGGTTCGTTAAATTAGAGTACAGCCTCAGTGTCCCCTGCGTGGGATGTCTTTATTGTAAAGTGACCTGCTGGTAGATTGCCTTCAGTGTTACCACTAGGGTTGTTTCGGCAGATCCTTTATGCGGATCAGGGGTGAGTCCTCTTTCACTTCTCTGGTCCTGATTTGGCTCGGAAGAGTCCGCTGGACCTAAAGCAATAACCATGTAATGCAATAAGTTTTGAAGAGTTTTAGATGAGTACGAGGTTTGCTATGAGTGTTTCTGTTTGCGTCGTTTGCAGGCCTGAGGTGTTTCAGTTTGAACAGCGCAAGGCGACATCGTACATCGAGGACGATCTTCTCCCGCCCAGCGACAGCGGGGACGAAGACGATGACCACTTGGGCTTCAAAGTGTACAACGCGAACAAGGGGCATGTGAACCTGTACGAAGAGGAGGACGACGATGATGAAGAGGATTCTGAAGAAGAGGCAGAGGAAAAGAAGGGAGAAGAGAGGAAGGAGGATGAAGAAGAAGGAGAATGCAAAGAGGAGGAGGAGGAGGATAAGAAAGACGGACATATAGAAGTGGGAAAGGGTGCAACAAAGGACGATGGTCACAAAAACAGTGTGTGCCGTTCAGGTGCTAACAATGAGGTGGATGATTTGGCCGAGGGACTGGACAATCTGAAGACATCCTGATCAACGTTAACGTTACTGCCTTGCAGAGGAAGTAGCACAGTATTTGCAGAATATTAATTTATATTTTGGATGTTTTGCGGATGTTGAATGGTTGGATTTTTGTGTGTGATGAAAAGTAACATAAATAAGTTTATTTTAAATAATAAAAATGATATTTTCCAGCTGTTTTATACGTCATCACAGCGTTTTATACTGCGTTTGTGATAAGTGGGGCACCATGGACTCTTTTGCAATTGGATAATTGTCTCCTGAAAGAGACCACACACAAAAAAAAATTGGTATCCAAGGGACATGGGGTGACAAAATCTTTGTTTTCAACTTTTGTTTGTTGAGAACTGTTCAGTTTTTGTTTTCAAATTTTGCTATAGTATGATGAACGTTTTATTGTGTGGGTGTGTGTGTAGTTATTTCCTCCTAAAGTTTCTGTGTTGATTTTGCGAGTATTATCTCAGGATCACTCACAAGATCATAATGGGAGATAACTGGTGGAGTGGAATGTTTCAAACATTTCATGAATGATTCATTGTCTGGGCGTATGATTGCTGGTACATTCAGGTCTGTACATTTTATTTCAAATGAAAAATCTTTGCTTTTAAGGATATAATTATAGAAGGGGTTCCTCAGGCAGCTTGAGTAAGTTCACTGCTTGGCCAGTGCCTTGAACAGCTCTTGGGCTGGAACAGCGCTATTTTAGAATGATTAAATGATAAATAAAATGTTAGGTAGCTGGCTAGTTCAGTTGGTAGAGCATCTTCCTAGTAACTGGCCATCATGTGACCATATTATTTTCCACTTACCATCAACTGGTTCGCTTGTGTCAGAATAATGTCACAAATAGTCACTTATTCGTTCCGGTGTGGTGCAACTATAATCTACAATTATTTAAAATACATAAAAACATTTATTTTGTAATTATTTCTTTTTATCATGGTAAATACAGCATGAAAAGTTGAATATTTTGTTTGAGAAACATGACTTTGAAAATGTATGCATGCAGGTATTATGTATTGTTTCTGTGCAAGAAGTGCAGATAACTGTTGATTGTTTTTGAAACTTTATTTGTCACATGTAAAAATGCATATAAAAAAAAAGTTGCATTTGATGCTGGTCTGACTTATACTATGCAATTAAACATATTTGAAATAATACATTTGAAAATGTTTTTCCTAATGGCACATTAAGTGTGAGTGTTTGAGTGTTCTGTATGACTATTTTATTGTCCAATTTCACTGGTGTATAGACATTGAAAATAAACCTAATAACAAACACATTTTAAAGAATATCAATATTTCTTTGTGTGGTTTTTTTAACAGGAATAATAAAGTTATTGTATATGTGTGATTTCCACTCCTATAATATAATTATTAATTACATTGGTAAAACAATCATCTGTGGTGCCCCAACAACTTTCGAGTTACGGGAAGGATAGGAATTATATATTGTACACAATGTTTTTGGGTTTTTTAAAATCACATTTGAAAGAAAGAAGAAATCTTTATTGATGTAAGTCACACTCAAATATTACATTTCATTTTCAATAATTAAGTAGTTACAAGTATAACAACAACAAGAAAACAAAACCAATTTAAAAAGTATAATAAGAGAATTGACTACCTCATGGTTTATAGTAGAATTAGGATACCTCTCTTTCTGCTAATCAATATAGTTTCACTTTCTCAAAAGTATTGATTTTAACCAACAATAAATAAATGAGAACATTACATTACATTATTATTGCTTTAGGTCCAGCGGACTCTTCCAAGCCAAATCAGGGCCGGACAACCCCCGATCTGCATAAAAGATCTGCCAAAACAGACCCAATGGTAAAACCGAAAGCTCTCCACCAGCTAGTCACTTTACAATAAAGACATCCCACGCAGGGGACGGCTGAGGCTTCACCCCAACTTATGGAACCCCCGTTTACAAAAACAAAATAGAATACAAATATCATTATAAATTATCAACAAAACACATACATATAAAATGCCTACATTGCTAAATAATAACATCATAGGAAGCCCTAGTGACCACCTGGCAGAAAGCGTACAATATTCCCAAGCTGATCCAACAGACCTCATACACAAACAAGGAGTCTTGTCCCGGAAGAGTTTTCAAGAAAAAAGGTAGGAGACTGGTCTAGCGAAGAAGACGATAGTATTGCAGATTGATAGAAAAGAGCAGGAATGAGAAAGAGCAAATGAGAAAGACAGCGACAGTGGAAATTTAAAGCACTAAATTTCCAGAAAGTGGGGATACTATTTATACTGAAACCCCCGGGACACCAACGGGGGAAAATAAATGGGAAAAGCTGGGTAGCAGTTAAAGTAATTATAATATCGAAAGTTTAGTCAAGTCTTTAAAAAAGGCATCGCAGTCCTTATGTAAAATATTACTAAGTGACGAATAGTTGCTTCCCTTTGGCTGCCAAACTATATTTCCATGTTTATCCATGTCCGTGTTCAAGGTCCGTATATCCATCAAATCGTGTTTGAGGTTTTTCTTTCCAACATCGTTGCAATCAGATGTTTATTTTTTTTCACTTTAATAATCCAGTTGACCATAAATATTCAATCCGATGTCTGTGTATGATCAGATTAGCTCTTTCTTTTACTGTAAAATATCTATAACAGAGTGATTCCCAGTGCCACATTTTTTCTATAGATTTTGAAGAATAAAAAGAGGTTTGTCTAGTATCACAAATGTGAATAGCCGTTAAATAATTAAATAAATTATAGCTTACATGTTAAGATGGAAAACACAAAAGCTACAGTTACAAACTATTTATTATGACTATTTCTTCCCAGGTTTTGAATGGGCCAAGGGGAAAAAAAGCAGAAAAAATATACATTGTACAATAATAATACAGATTTACCGCAAAGTCAAAGTGTATACAGTACTGCATTAAAATATCATTTAAAACCGTGAAATTTTTTTTTTCAAATGAAAAAAAATTAAATTAATAAAGATTATTGCATTTACAAATGTAAGGGAGACAAACTTGTTATATAATAAATCAGGCAGTAGTTGTCTCCCCTGTGTTTTACACACACGGTTTGCCTCCTTTGTTTTTAACCTCACCAGCAGACCCTTTTCTCCATTAAAATGTAAATGTCAAACAGCACACACTAAGATTAAGCACATTTCAAAGTTATTTTAATGATGAATAATGAGCAGACCACGACTAAGATTAAGCAAATGTCAAAGTTATTGTAATAATGATTAATGAGCAGACCACGATACTGGCCGTTTGTCATTCATGTCGGCTGAAACTTAGAGAGAGAGAGGGACAGAGACAGAGAGAGAGAGAGAGAGAGAGAGAGAGAGAGAGAGAGAGAGAGAGATAGAAGGCCTCGTCTAGTCTCAGCGATCAGCTACGCTGTATGGAGTAAGAGGAGGGGTGGGAGAAAGGTTTGGAGGGAGAGGAAGATGGGGGGGGGGGGTGATGGGAAGGGAGGGTTCGCTGTCTTCTGTCACGACCCTACCTTCCCACCCCACCCCTAAAATCTCCAAACGTCCTGACTGAACAAGGGACTAAGATGAGATGGTATGATTAACAATAATACACAATTATGCAATATATGATTGTGTGTACAAATAATACAAATTTCCATATGTCATTTTCGCACATTGCACAAACCAAAACGGTACACACGACACGCACTTCAGTGACTGTGGTTCGTCTAATATGATGCACAATTCAGTAAGGTATCGATGATGCAATACACATTATACAATATATTGTACATATGATAAAGCACATTAATTCATCCACAGATTACATAATTATAGTCATATGTCCATATGCGACTCACAGATGCAAAAGGAACATCTGTCAAGAAACACATTTAAAAAAAAACCACAACTCATAATCTATCTATCTATCTATCTATCTATCTATCTATCTATCTATCTATCTATCTATCTATCTATCTATCTATCTATCTATCTATCTATCTATCTATCTATCTATCTATCTATCTATCTATCTACCTACCTACCTACCTACCTACCTATCTATCTACCTACCTATCTATCTACCTACCTACCTATCTATATTTACTCGTACATGTATGTTATCTATTACTATATCTTTATTTAATCTTTCAGCCTGTCGTGGAGTTGAGGAGAAATGAGGGATGCTGTGATGGGGAGTTTTTGCCCCTTCGGTCTGTCTGCGGACAGACATGTCCAGCGCCGTCCAAGTTTTGACATCATCTGTCCAGCTCTTTGTTTGTGGCCCGCAAAGAGGGTGAGGCGGCGTGCCTGGATGTGTTGGGGTCCGCAAAGAGGGTGAAGCTGCGTGCCTGGACGTGTTGTGGTCGCTCTCTGCCCCTGCCGCCTCTCTTTTTTCTTCCTAGTAATAGATGTTGCAAAAGGTGTCGTGCCACGTGACGTGCATGACCAAACCACGTGCCAACGGTCTCCTCCTCTTTTAGACCCGTCCAACAACGTGACCAGGTTCCAGACGTACGGGTCGTTCTTGTGTCCATACCAAACGACACCAGCTAAATGGACATATCTATGGCGCAATCCCACTAACATAAATCACTGGCAGCAGAGAAGGGGAGATAAATCTATTCTATCATTTCTTTATTTCCGGAGTGTCAGCATCTAGTATGGATTATATTCAAGACGCTGTCATGTAACTCCAATCCCATTTTCTTAGGCACTACTACCTGTGTTTTGCACAAATTTGTTGTCGCTCTTTAAGGCTATGATAGATCTACTTAGTAGTAAACAACACATACCATGAAGCAAATGGACGCAGTAACGGTACGCATTACCATGATCGTAAACAAATAGCCCACCGTTATTATAAACAAAAAGCAAAACATTATCATAAACATAATTATAGCAACGAATTAGCGTAAACAAATGCATGCATTTTTACATTTAGTCACTTCCACATTCTTGATCTATCTATCTATCTATCTATCTATCTATCTATCTATCTATCTATCTATCTATCTATCTATCTATCTATCTATCTATCTATCTATCTATCTATCTATCTATCTATCTATCTATCTATCTATCTATCTATCTATCTATCTATCTATCTATCTATCTATCTATCTATCTATCTATCTATCTATCTATCTATCTATCTATCTATCTATCTATCTATCTATCTATCTATCTATCTATCTATCTATCTATCTATCTATCCATCCATCCTACCAAATCCCTAATTTATCTATCAGCATGGATAAGCTGAATTGGTCTGATCTAAAGACTAAACTAAGCCAATGTAATCCAATCTTCCTATCTGTCTGTATGTCGATATTTAATGATTTAATTAAACTAATTAACTTATTTTTTTAAACTACTTATTTGATTGATTCAGTTATTTTATTTATTTTACTTATTTATTGATCTACTTGTTTTATTATTTTATTTATCTGTTTATTTTATTTTAATTATTTTATTTTATTTTATTGTTGATTGAGAGAGAGAGAGAGAGAGAGAGAGAGAGAGAGAGAGAGAGAGAGAGAGAGAGAGAGAGAGAGAGAGAGAGAGAGAGAGAGAGAAGAACTCCAGCACATTTCTTCATTTCCCTTGTTGGCATTAAGACGTCCCCCAAAGTCTCCACACCACCACGCACGGCGAATCCAATTAATTAAAAATGAAGGACGAAAGCTGGAAACTGTTGTCTGCTAACGGATTTCTCAACATTATACAGAAACATTATACCATTATACATTACACAGTGCAAGGATTTAGAAAGAAGAGGGAGACCGAAAAAGAGGTGGGAGGGCAACAGTCGACAATGGACTGGCTTGACATTGAGGGAAGCCATCATGGTTGCTGAGGACAGAGAAAGATGGAGTATTCTGGTTAAAGGATCAACTATGGTGCTTTAACGATCTCAGAGTTACGGGATAGGATAGGACAGGATAGGATACAGAAGACTGTACGTGATATTGTTTTATTTCGGAATGTCTACATTTTCATTATTCTATTGTAAGCCTATGTATGTTTGTATTTTTTAAATATAATTTTTAAGTTCATCTTCTGATACATTCTGTACAGTTCATCTTCTTATAAGAGGTCCTGTAGGATGTGTTGTATTGGTGAGTGGTACTTTTTATAAACTGTGATAGTTGCTTGCATGAATTTGTTTATAACTGTATGATTGTATGATTTTAGATTACTAATGTTTGATTGTCATTTTAGTTCCTTTAACACAGACGTCTTTTAAATGTGCATTATATGTATATTACAATGATCTACGCTTGTGTAAATTCCTTGTTTGAGGCAATAAAGATGTGTTGTGTTGTATTGCATTGCATTGTATTGTATTGAGTTGTGTTGTATTGTATTGCATTGTATTGATTGTATTGCGTTGTGTTGTATTGTATCGTATTGTATTGTATTGATTGTATTGCGTTGTGTTGTATTGTATTGCATTGTATTGTATTGATTTATTGTGTTGTATTGTATTGATTGTATTGCGTTGTGTTGCATTGTATTGCATTGATTGTATTGCGTTGTGTTGTATTGATTGTATTGCGTTGTGTTGTATTGTATTGATTGTATTGCGTTGTGTTGTATTGTATTGATTGTATTGCGTTGTGTTGTATTGATTGTATTGCGTTGTATTGTGTTGTATTGTATTGATTGTATTGCGTTGTATTGTATTGTATGGCATTGTATTGTATTGATTGTATTGCGTTGTGTTGTGTTTTATTGATTGTATTGCGTTGTGTTGTATTGCATTGTATTGCATTGATTGTATTGCGTTGTGTTGTATTGATTGTATTGCGTTGTGTTGTATTGTATTGATTGTATTGCGTTGTGTTGTATTGTATTGTATTGATTGTATTGCGTTGGATGTGCTGTACTGTATTGTATTGATTGTATTGCGTTGTGCTGTATTATATTGATTGTATATTGCATTGCATTGCGTTGGGTTGGGTTGTATTGTATTATATTATATTGCATTGTATAGTAGTGTGTTGCATTGCATTGCATTGTATTGTATAATATTGCACTGTACTGTATTGCATTGTATTGTATTGTATTGGATTGGATTGATTTGGTTCCTTGTAGTCAGCTGGACCCTTTAAGCAATGGTTAACTAACTTATAATAATAATAATAATAATAATAATAATAATAATAATAATAATAATAATAATAATAATAATAATAATAATAATAATAATAACAAGGGTATTTATATAGCGCTGTTTCCTAATGACATCAGTTCACAGCGCAGTTCTCACGCATTTGTACTTAACGGTAACATCGAAATACATACGAAAAGAATGGAAACAAAAACGAGACACTTACAAATTATGCAGAGACATAATACAAACATGAAAAAAAGAATATTTACGAGTTAAATATAACAGAGTAGGGATGGAGGTGGAGAAGGAGTGCAGCTAAGGAGCGAGGGGAGGGGTGGGGGTGGTATTGTGTTAGTGTTTTCAATATGTACATCAGTTTCATCTTGTTAGTGTGCTGCAGCACCGACCGTCGTGCATTTCCTGTGTATGAGCACTTGGCAATACTGATTTGTGTATCCTTGTTGTAGAACTGTGACTGGGTTTAACGTTGTTGGTTGAGGAACCTGTACATCTCAAGTATTACAAGCTAGTTCTAGGTTTTATTCAGTAATTATATGTGTGTATATATGTGCGTGTATGTGTATGTGTGTGAGCGCGCGTGTGTGCGTGTTTGTGTGGTGTGTGTTTTTAGCTTTTTAATTTGTAAATGTAATATTTATTGGTTTATTTGATGGAGGGTATCTGCGCCTGTCCAAAAGTCTTATTTGAATTATGAAAAAAGAACAATTGGTATTTAAATGTCGCCCCATAGATCCCAGCCAGTTAGTAAAATATCAGTTCACGCTCACACACATAGTAAAACTATCAATTAAGTGTACTGATGTACAAGATAAGTACATAGACAACAGGCAAAGTGAAAAAATAGTACCATTGGACCATGTATCATGAAAGGTTGAAAGTTTACACAACTGCTACAACTGAAAAATAAAATGTAAAAGCAAAAATTATCAACAGTCTTCCCAAACTTTCAACTGATAATAACTTTCAATCGCAAGGTCCACATGAAAACCATAATAATTCTGGGGTGTTTCCTAAAGCGTCCAGTGCTTCTTCTTCTTCTTCTTCTTCTTCTTCTTCTTCTTCTTCTTCTTCTCCTCCTCCTTTTTTCTTCTTTGTTTCTTACTTTTTTTTAAAGTCAATATTGCACGTCGCTTCTTTCAACAACATAAAATTCAAAATAGTGCGATCCGTTATCACTCTGCTAGCAAGACTAGAACTAGATCAACTAGAAGCAAGTCCGTCCTCTCAGCCCATTTGTTCTAACATCAATCAAGTCTCAATTCAAAAGAGCGCAATTATTTTTCCTCCACTACCAAGCTGAAGGCGCAATGGCAATCAAAGTTTATATTTTATTCAGCTCAGTAATCACAGTCTACATCGAAATAACGCACTTAATTAAGAGACAGTTACCTTCATCCTCTTCATCATCATCATCATCAAAGACAGTATTTCCAATACCACCGAGCCTGAAGGGCGCGCAATTGCAGCAAAAGCCCAGTTTTAATTTTCTCAGCGTTCAAAAGTTGACTTTGCTGCTCGCGCCACATTAGGAGAAGGGGATAGGTGTCCAACTGACAAAGAGTGATCTCCCCGTCGAGCTTCCGCTCAATATTAGTTGATTTAGCTTGCTTTTGTTTGCAGCTAGCTACATTAGAGTCGACGTTGGGCAGGGTTATCTGCCGTTTAAAATGTCGCTCATTGTTTCTTATAATTATAGATCAGTAGTTTCCTTTACTAGCAAGATGAAGGCGCTCTGGGGATCAGGGTAGAAGGGGAAGTCAAGCCGCTGCGCAGTTCAAGCAGTGGTTCCAACCAATCAGCATTGAATTAGGTTTTGGTTTGTAAGTTCTCCTGGGCCATAGCAAGCATTCGTCCATACACACCTGCAAACAGAAAATACAAAGTCCACTACTTGCAAAACGTCGCCAACAACTCAGGCTGACCATGCTCTACAAGATAACCAGAGGACTAGTTACTGCTCTCCCTCCCAACACCTTCCTTACTGCTGCAAAGAACAAACGGAAAATCCGCCCCACCACCTTTAAAGGATATGACACACAGAACATCATAGAGAGGCAGATAAACAACAACAACACATGCTTTATCTTACCACCCTTATCATCAGATCTCTACAGAAACTCCTTCTTCGTAAGGACAGTAGTGGAATGGAATAGCCTTCCCGATGACATCATCAACCTATCCTCACCTAGCTCATTCTCCTCTGCAATGTTTGGGAGGGAGAGCAGTAACTAGTCCTCTGGTTATCTTGTAGAGCATGGTCAGCCTGAGTTGTTGGCGACGTTTTGCAAGTAGTGGGAGGTGGAGCTCGTGAAGCATCCTGCCAATGCATCCTGGGTCCCGGGATCTGTAGTCTCTCATAATGAACCGTGCAGCCTGGCGTTGGATGCGTTCCAGCTTGTCGATGTCTTGTTGGAGGTAAGGATCCCACACCACTGCGGCATACTCGAGAGTGGATCTAACAAGTGCGATGTAGGCTAGGCGTCGGCACTCTTGTGGACAGTTCCGGAGATTTCGGCGTAGGAAGCCCAGTGTGGATCCAGCTTTCTTGCAGGCGCTTGTGATGTGGTTAGCCCATTTCAGGTCCGCAGAAATTTGGACGCCTAGGTAGGGGGTAGTATCAGTCTGTTGGAGTATAGTGTTTCCAAGGCTATAGAAGTGTTGTGACTTGTGTCTGGTGGAGAGAACGTAGCACTTTTGCGCATTAAATCGCATTCCCCACTGCTTGGCCCATCTCTCTAGGTCTTTGAGGTCTGATTGGAGTGTGATGTGATCCTGGAAGGAGCGGATCTCTCTGTAGAGTAGGCAATCGTCTGCGAAGAGTCGCACTGTTGATTTTACTGTGTCCGGCAGGTCGTTGATGTGGCAGAGGAAGAGTAAAGGACCCATCACTGTGCCTTGGGGGACTCCGGATTCGACAGCTACTTCCTCTGATGCCTCTCCATCCAGGACCACTCTCATCTGGCGCTTGGTCAGGAAGTTTGTGAGCCAGGTGTGGATGGTGCCTCGTATGCCGTAATGATCCAGCTTGTGTAGTAATTTGTTGTGTGGCACAGTGTCAAATGCCTTGCTGAAATCCAGGATGATGATGTCGGTCTGATGGCCTTTGTCATGTGAGGAGAGAATGTCTTGCATAGTAGTGAGTAGTTGGGTTTCGCAAGAGTGGCCTGTTCTGAATCCGTGGTTTCTACTGGTGAGGATGGTGTGTTTTTCGAAGTGGGTATGTAGATGTCGACAGATGATGTGTTCCAGTAGCTTACATGCAACGGATGTTAAAGATACTGGTCTGTAATTTTCTGCTTTGTTTCTATCGCCTTTCTTGAATATTGAGGAGACGTTTGCTGTTAGCCAGTCTGCGGGGAGCTGTCCAGTCTCTAGTGAGGTGTTGTAGATGGCTGCTAATCCTGGGGCAACAGTTTCGGCGCAGTTTTTGAGAATTTGATTAGGGATGTTGTCTGGTCCTGTAGCTTTGTTGGGGTTCAAGTCTTTGAGTAGTTTAACGACGCCTTCTGTAGTAAACCGTTAGTTTCTCTACAGCGGGGAAGGGGGTGCCCTTCATCTCTGGCAATGGTGTGTCCTCTCTTTTTGTAAAGACCGACTGGAATTGTTGAAGCAATATCTTTGCCTTGGAAGAACTATCACTATGGAGAGATCCTTCATTGAAGAGCGGGGCAACTCCTGTGTTGTCTTGTCGCCTTGTCTTGACATAGCGCCAAAAGGGTTTGCAGTTGTTGTCTCTTAGCCCGTCCTCAATGATGGTGTTAATGTGGCGCCATTCTGCTTGCCTCATTTTCCTCCTGCATTCCTTCTGATGGAATCTAAAGTTGGTCCAGTTGCCGGTCTTCTTGGCTTGGTTGTATAGTCTCTTTTTATGCTTTAACAGTCTCTTAAGTTTGTAGTTGACCCAGGGTAATGTAAAGTTGATTCGTCGAACGCTGGTAGGTATGAAGCGTTCAGCTGCTGCTATCAAGTTAAGTTTGAAATGTGTCCACATGTCTTCAACGGGAGTTCCTTCCTTTCTCATTGTCATGATGTTGTCTGATAATTGCAAGATTTCAGAGTTCAGGTGGTTCCAGTCTGCTTTAGAATAGTTGTATCGCTTGCGGGGCTTCTCTTTGATGCGGTTAGGGTAGAGGTCAAAGTCTGTAACCACAATGCTATGATCACTAATGCCTGGGATTGACTTGGAGCTCTTGGTGAGAGAGGGATTGCTGGTAAAAACTAGGTCTAGGATGTTGTGTTCTCTTGTTGGTTCGTCGTGGACTTGTGTGAGGTGTGCTGATGAGGTGATGTCGACTAGCGACTCCTGGATCACCCGATCTGGCGCTCCAGGGGCAACTGTACCATTGTTCCACTCTACATTAGGGCAGTTGAAGTCTCCGGTAAGAATAATCTGTTTTTGTCCTCTATTATTTATTTTTCGTAGTGACTTATCTAGCTCATTCAGGTCTGTCTGGTTTCGGTGAGCCATGTAAAAACAGCCTATCGTTAGGTCTTTGTTTTGTTGGAGGTGTATTTTTGCCCAGAGTATTTCGCATGCAGAATCTAAGTCCGGCTGTATAGATGAGATGAGATTTTGGTTTACTAAAATGAAGACACCTCCAGCTAGGCTACAGCGGTCTTTCCTATAATAAACAAAGCCATCTGGGAATATCTCTCTCTGCTTGATGTCTGGTTTCAACCATGATTCTGTGCCACAAATAATATCTGGTTTTACATAGTTGACAATGGCAGCAAATTCAGCTTTCTTTTTCTCTATGCTGCGGCAGTTTACGGTCATGATGCGAAGGTTCTTTTTCTTTGATATGTTGGGGTTGTGGCTGGAATCATTGGCAGTGTGGTAGCATTCTGCGTGATGCGACTTGTAGGTGTTGGATGGGTTTTGTCCTGGTGGACTAGGATGGCTGAAACATGTGGAACTGTGGTAGTTGTTTCCTTGGCCTGGTGATTTATAGGATGGGTTACCGGTGGTGCTCTGGTAAGAATTCGAATGGTGAGAGTTTGGGCTGTGCTGGTTAGATTTGGGGCTGCTAGTTCTCAGGGGGCTGAAGCGGTGGGTATGGTTGAAGGAAGTTATGCTACAGTCCGTGTTTTGGATGGGGGCATAGTAGTTTTCTGATAAAGAAAAGCTCCTGAAGGTGAAGCTATCACAGTTTATACTGTCGCATTTTGGACAAATCCATTGCACGCTTTGTCTCTGTAGTGCTCTGAAATCACTAGACGAGAGTTCGACACATGACCTGTGGTACCAGATGGAGCAATCATCACAAGCAATACAGTCAGCACATTTCACGTCTCTGTCACACAAGCCACATGGGTAGTAGCTCTTCTGGCGTGGGCCCGGGTTGCTATGAATGTCTCCAGCCAGCAAGATCGATAGTAGTGCAAGTGTACTGACCTGTCGTTGCGACGAGTAGGTTCCGATGGGCAGTTTAATTGCCTTCCTAATGTTCCCTTTCACGAGTAGTCCAGGTAATGTGTGGTCAAAGATCGAGTAAGTAGATCGTTGTGTGAAGAAGTGGCACACACACAAAATGAAACACAGTAATCCAAGTGTAAATCTAGCATTCGCCATAATGGCGATTTAAATTATAGAAAATCAGACCAGAATCGTATGTTTAGTGATTTAGGCCTACTGTTATGAAATAACGGCAGTCGGACGCAGGTCTATGTTCTCTGTCACGGACCAGTTTTATAATATTTCGGTCCGATGACGTTTTGTATTGTAGTATCTTCCTGTGAGAAGATATAAATCGTAATATTTTTTATTGATAACTATATTCTGATTGGTTGAGCTAGTCATGTGACGGTTCACCAATTATATTTAAAATATGTAGGCATTCTTCTTTTGACTGGACCACGGAGTGGCCGTTGTGTGTTGTACTTCTGGCAGCTGGTGTCTGCAGGTATATTGTTTATCATTGAAATATTGTATTATAGACATTGTCGTGAGATGACTAGTTTTACTCTGCTTATTTTAATATTTAGCTTGGTTAGTCTATGTAATATTAGAATTTCAAAGTTAGCAAGCAGCAGACGATGGAAGTAATCAAGCGTAGCAGTAGCATACTGCCGATTACACACAGTGGCTGTGGACCCTAGCTAAGGCAATGACATCATCGCAATTACGTTAGGTAAGTCAGTTATCCGCCAATGAGAACACAGCTTAGAAGAGGCTCAACCAGGTCTGACTACTTCGAATGTAGAGAAGAACCGGCAGTCGTGTTAAAACCGAGGAAAAGTTAAGAGCTACACAGGAGCAGTAGTTCTCTTCAGAAAAGACTAGGACGCAGTACTTGTGTAAATCCGAATTCACTCAAGTAGCCACTGGCCTGATATTGTCACGAAGACGAACAGGCGTTCTGTAGTGCGCCCAACACTGCCTCAGACGAAACCACGTCGACGCATTAGTTGGCTGCAGCGGTATCCCCAGCATTGTGCGAAGAAAGCCAACCAGTCTACCCACAGGGAAGAACCAGAAGAAGACAACACAAGTTGTCAACAAACCGACCACAGCACAGCACGTCTGACTCCCAGTTAAGTCTATAGTCGTGTGTGCACAAAAACCTGAGAGCTACAGGACCACAGTAGTCCACTTCTCATGAACTATAACATCCAGTGCCCAAGGATGAACTATTAGCTGCATAGACTATCAGCGATCGAATTATTCACAGTGACTATTTAACGTGTAAGGTAGATTAGTACTAGAAAATCTTGTATAGAGTAGAAGAAATAAATGTGTGATGTTTAACTGTTATCAAGTGGCTGGACTACATATGATTCATAGCCATGTGAAAGCTAGTGTGACAGTAATCTATTACCATTTTTCTATCTATCTCTGTAACCCAGTCTTAACACAGACCGAGCTAAATAAATAAATTTATTATAGTACTCCACAGGGTGACTAACTAGCAGTTCCCATCGGATAAAGCGTGAGGTTTACATCATTCCATTGTGCAGAGCCCTAAAACCCATAAACCCACGTGACAGACATAATAGTATTTTACAATGACTATATTCTACTTATTGTGGAGTAAGAATTAATAATAGATCATTTTGATATTAGTATGAAGGATGGATTAGGGAGGTGATGGAGATGGTGGATCGTTGTATATTTTGAGTAACGAATTGAAATTGGATTATTATTTGATTCGAAGTTGAAACCTCAACTTGCAATGTATAGCATTATATTTATTTGGTGAATGAAATTAATCAGCGTCAAGATGTAATATAGTTGTTATAATTAGTTTTGCAATTTGCGTATATGTGTGAACTGTGTTCTAAACATATGAGATTTGAATTATATTGCTGGTCTGGTCCCGTCACAGAGAAGAGAAAGTTATATATGTGGTAATACAGAGAAATCTATGTATCAAGGTATTTAGTGGGATAAACTTGTGTGTTTCCAGGAGTTTCCGGCCGAGGGGCCTCGAGGCAAAGAGAAGAGAAAGGGAAGAGAAAGAAGAAGAGAAAGAAAGAAGAAGAGGAAACTTCAAGAGAAAAGAAAGAAGAAGAGGAAACTTCCAGAGAAGAGGAAGAAGAAGAAGAAGAAGAAGAAGAAGAAGTGAAGGAGAAGAAGAAGAAAAGGAAGGAAGTCAAGACGAAGACGAAGCTCAAGAAGAGGAGGAAGAAGGAGAAGAAGAAGGAGAGGAAGCAGAGGAAGAAGAAGGAACGGAACACAAAAGGATAAGAGGAAGAAGTAGCCGAGGAGGAAGAAGGGTGGAAGCATAAAGAAGGAGCCAGGGAAGAAACCAAAGAAGACGACGGAGAAGAAAGAGCAGCAGTAGCAACCACTGCCACATCAGCAGCAGTAGCAACCACTGCCACATCAGCAGCAGTCGCAACCACTGCCACATCAGCAGCAGTAGCAACCACTGCCACACTAGCAACAGCAGCAGCAACAGCGGCAGCGGTCACAGCAGCAGCAGCAGCAACAGCGGCGGCCGGGGAGGTTTATTGAAGAAGGAGAAGAGGATGGTGCAGAGAGGAAAAGGCCTCGGAATAGAGAGGAATAAGGACAAGGGGAAAACCGAGAGGAACAGAAGAAGAGAATATAGACATAGACAGAGACAGAGATTAGAGACAAAAGAAAGACACAGCGAATTCTGTCTCCATGAGACTCTTGGTAACTCTCTCTATCGACGGTGACCGGGTCTTTATTGGTGGTTGTTGTGACTGGTGATTCTTGGATTGTCTTTCTGGAATATTATTTGTGGTTTTGTGAAAGTGTGGAATTTCACGGATTATCGCTACAAAGTATGTGAGTACAAATTGCTTTTATGTTTCTATATTACTGATGGAGTTGTATGTGCTCATGTAAACGTTGTTGATTATTGTTTATTTTTCTAGTAATAGAAGGGGGTGTAACAACAAAAGAATTCTTGAGAGTTAGGAAGTGTGAGACGGGAGAACACGCAGATCATTCACGCAATTCTTGATATAACCCCTTTCGTTACATTCTCCTAGGTCTATATTCCCTTAGGGCCTGTCCTAATTGGAGCGTTCGTGAAAAGTTCGTAGAGGTTCACAAACCTTTTTTCGAGATTCTCAGATCCCGAACCTAGGTTCCTGGACCTTTTTTTTAAATGTATAATTTTAGTCCAAAAGGTTTAGGATATGAGAACCTCGAATAAGGGTTCGCGAGCCTCAACGAATCTTCCACCAACCTTCCAATGAAGACAAGCCATTAGGTCTACGTTCACCCAGACCTTTGTATTATTATTATTATTATTATTATTATTATTATTATTATTATTATTATTATTATTATTATTATTATTATTATTATTATTATTATTGTGCAATTAACATTATTATTGTTAAGCGCAGTTCTTTCAACAACACCTATCTAACATTTGCATAACATCCCCCGTGGGAGTGCCGGGGGTTTCAGTATAAATAGTATCCCCACTTTCTGGAAATTTAGTGCTTTAAATTCCCACTGTCACTGTCTTTCTCATTTGTTCTGTCTCATTCCTACTCTGTTCGATCAATCCACTATACTATCTTCTTCTTCGCTAGACCAGTTACCTACCTTTTTTTTCGTGAAAACTCTTCCGGGACAAAACTCATTTGTGTGCGAGGTCTGTTGGATCAGCTTGGGAATATTGGACGCTTTCTGCCGGGTGGTCACTGGGGCTTCTTATGATGTTATTATTAGGCAATGTAGGCATTTTATATGCATGTGTTTTGTTGATATTTTATAATGATGTTTGTATTCTATTTTGATTTTGTAAATGGGAGATCGATAAATTAGAGTATAGCCTCAGCGTCCCCTGCGTGGGATGTCTTTATTGTAAAGTGACCGGCTGGTGGAGTGCCTTCAGTGTTTCCATTAGGGTTGTTTCGGCAGATCTTTTGTGCGAATCGGGGGTGGGTCCTCTTTCGGCGAAGTCTGGTCCTGATTTGACTCCAAAGAGTAATGTAAGTGCAGAACCACTTACTTGGAAATGCGACGGATTAGTTCGATTCGTCACTATCTGTCTCCAGAGGCCATGAAAACTCTCATCTATGCATTGTTCCTGTCTAGAATAGATTACTGTAATGCCCTGCTTGCGGACCTTCCAAAATGTCAACTTGACCCACTCCAAAGAATTCAAAACAACCTAGCACGCCTTATCACCCCTATACCTAGACACGAGCACATCTTTCCCGTTTTTTGCTCTCTTCAGTGGCTAAAAGTATCAGCTCGAATACAATACAAGCTCTCTTCTCTGACCTATTCTGCTGTTGACCTTTCAACAACATCTCGCCGATCATCTCCATACTTACATGTGCCAGCTCGTCATCTCCTTTCTTCTGCAGAAACTCTTGTCTTGCAGATTGCTACTTTCCAGAACAGATCATTAGGACCTTCTCTCATCAAACTACCACCGTCTGGAACTCTCTACCGTGCTCTAGGAGACAGTCTTCTTCATTGGAAATCTTTAAGTCGAAATCTTTAAAAAAATCTCCCTAATTCAGTCATTGCTAGACATGTTTGTATGTTTCTTCTGTATGTGTGTGTGTGTGTGTGAGAGAGAGAGAGAGAGAGGGAAAGAGAGAGAGCGTGAATGTATGAATGCTCTCTAAAGCGCCATGAGCACTTAGTTGGAAATGAGTGCTGTATAGATTGTCATTATTATTCTAAGTGTAGTAGTAGTAGTAGTAGTAGTAGTAGTAGTAGTAGTAGTAGTAGTAGTAGTAGTAGTAGCAGTAGTAGAAGCAGAAGTCACACCAGCAAACAATTCTGCTACAAAGATTCCGCAACATTGTTTACAAAACTTGGTTTCAAAAAGTGCTTCAACAATGCATGTAGTCAGTTACACTGTGAAGAAAATATCTGCAACGTCTTCTGAGCCAAAACAACGCGCACTCCTCGCGCCATCGAGAGTTGCGTTCTCTTTGCGCGGCCATGTTGGTTGTAAAAGAAAACCATGGCTGACTCAACCGATAGCGATGATAAGAATAATCTAAAGCGCATTCTAGCTTTGATAAATAAAGTTCGATTTAAAAAAATTAAGTTCGATAAAAATTGAGCGTTTGTGACTGAGATGAATTTGACAGTGATTCCCTTCCTTTTTCAGCCATATTGGCGACTACTGTTCGACGGCGCATCACCGAATGCGCATTTAGTGATGTGCGTAGCGAAATGTATGCATTCTGATTGGCTACAACAATGTTGTTGCAATACAAATATAGGGCTGGTTCTAAATCACCAAAAATGTTAAAAAAACAACTAGAACAACAGATGTTTCAGACATGGTCACACGTAAAATACAGTCAAAACATTCGTGGGTTTCTCAAATGTTTCGTGTTTTGTGACGGTCGTGTGACTTCACCTTAAGGGCGATTAAAATCTGGCATTCTGGCGATACACAAACATTTCATTCTCTAAAGATATCAATCAGTGAAGCGAAAGTAATCTTAAATGGAGAAAACTTTTTTTAACCAGATAAATTGCCTCCATTAAAAGATTGAAACTGATTTCAAGACAGGTTTGAAATGATCTTCTTGGAGTTCAAAAAATATTGAAAATGGAATTATCTGACTGGGGTCCAAGTAAGGCTTGAGACTAGAGTTCTACAGAAGATCAGATTGGAGTTCATAAAAGCGTCTTGGACATAAATTGCCTCTCTCAGATATAACTTATAAGCAAGTCAATTTACTTCTTTTTTTTAGTGTCCCTTTAATAATCTTTTGAGTAGACTTTTCTTTTCAATCAGGAATTAAAAACCAGTTGTCTCATTCCAGGTTAGACTTTTTAGGACAAGAACGGAGAAGAGATTGGAGACAATGAAATGCAATTCCATGATAGCTGAATCCTGATACATTGACATTGAACACGACATGGAAACTGTAGGCTGCCCGATAGAAAAAAAAAGGAACAAAACAAAGTCAGTGCAAGATTAAACGCACAGATTAAGCTCAGTTGACATAAGACATATAAAACTGTGGACCTTTGTTCTTTGATTTTTAAAGACACACACACACACACACACACACACCCACACACACACACACTTTTCTAAACATTTGTACAACAGATGTTTCAGAGATAGTCACACGTGAAACACAGTCAAAACATGATGTGTGTGTGTGTGTGCGGGTGTGTGAGTGTGTGTCCAAGGGAGGAGGAATGAGTGGAGGGGATTTTTAGCCAAAACAATGACATAATACCGAATTTCAGGGAAAAGCAACGGGGCCTTTTGGACGATTACTCGAGAACTCATCGCTTTGAGAGGAACTGTGAGTAAGGAGTACAATTGTAGGCCTACCATTGTAAGGACCACACTACCTTCAGTTTCATGCCAGTGCCGCCCAATGTACAAAAGTTCTGAGCCATTTTCAATAGGGAGTTACTTTTCAGCCACCCTGAATTACCGCTGTACAAGGTACTATCCTATCCTATCCTGTCCCGTAACCCGAAGATCGTAGGGGCACCACAGATGATCGTTTAACCAGCATACTCCATCTTTCTCTGTCCTCAGCAGCCCTGATGGCTTCGCTCAGTGTCAAACCAGTCCATTCTCGAATGTTGTCCTCCCACCTCTTTTTCGGTCTCCCTTTTCTTCTACCTCCTTGCACTGTGCCTTGCAGAATAGTCTTTGCAAGGCCTGATGATCTGGTGACGTGGCCATACCACCGAAGTTTCCGTTTCTTCACCACTGTTAGCAGGTCATCATGTTGTCCAATAGCTTGTGTGATGGTCTGTCGGACTTCGTCGTTGGTGATGTGTTGGGTATAGGAAATGCCCAGAAGTCTTCTGTAGCACCTCATCTCCATGCTTTGTATTCTTCGTTGGAGATCTGCTGTGAGGGTCCATGCTTCGCAAGCATATAGGAAGATGGAGATGACAAGGGAGCGCAGCAGTCTTACTTTGGAATGTAGACTGATGGTCCTGTCTTTCCAAATGGGCTTCAACCTTGTCAGGGCAGCAGTTGTTTGTGCGATCCTGGAGAGGACTTCCTGTCGGGACCCATTGTCTGATACAATGGCTACTAAATATTTGAAGCTATGCACTGTGTCGAGGGATTGGCCTTGGACTTTGATGTCCGTATTGATGCCATTGGTGTTGTTGGTCATCATTTTGGTCTTCTCTGCACTTATTTCCATTCCATAGGCTTTGGAGGTGGTGTCAAGCCTCTGTACCAGCTGTTCAAGTTCTTGTTCCTCTCCAGCCAATCCATCAATGTCATCTGCAAAACGAAGATTGGAGATTGCCCTACCCCCTATGCTGACTGTGCCTTCATGGTCTGCAAGAGCATCCGACATGATGCGCTCTAGGAAGATGTTGAAGAGTGTTGGAGAGAGTAGGCATCCTTGACGCACACCGATTGTTGTTCTGAACCAATTCCCGATGGCTCTGTTGTGGAGGACTGCACTGGTAGCCTTGTCATACAGGCTTTTGATGACTTCAATAATTTTTGGGCTGATGTTGTACACTTTCATTGTTGCCCATAGAGCTGCATGCCAGACTCGGTCAAACGCCTTCTTGAAGTCTATGAACACATGATATAGATGTTGTTGGTGCTGTAGGTATTTCTCACAGATTATTCTGAGGTTGAAAATCTGCTCAGTGGTACTTCGCCCTGCCCTGAATCCTGCTTGTTCTTCAGCTATGATTTGTTCAGCTTGGGGTTTCAACCTGTTGAGTATTATTTTCAGGAGGACCTTGCTGGGATGGCTGATGAGGCTGATGGTGCGGTAATTTTCACACTCCTGAAGGTTACCTTTTTTGGGAAGAGTGATGACAAGCGACTGGGTCCATGGTATAGGCCACTCCCCACTCTGCCAGATCTTGTTACAGATAATGGTGAGGGCATCAATCATCGCTTCTCCTCCTGCTTGTAGCAGTTCCGCGGGTATGTTGTCCACTCCTGCTGACTTCCCTTTCTTTAGCGCTTGCACTGCTGCCTCAACTTCTTCCCGGAGAATTGGGAGGATTTCTTCTTCTTCTCTGTTCTCTGGACATGCTAGAACTGATGGGTCTCCATTTGGTGTATGGTTGTAAAGGTCAGAGCAGTACTCTGTCCATCTGTCCAAGACTTCTTGTTCTTCTGTAAGGCATATGCCAGACTTGCTTTGGATAGTGGAGACTTTGGGCTGTTTGACACTTGTCAGTCGCTTCACAGTCTGGTAGGCCTTCTTGCTGTTGTTCTTGTTCAGACTGTTCTCTATTTCCTGGCATTGATCTTCTATCCAGTTCTCCTTTGCTGTGAGCATGCCTTTTCGGATGTCATTGTTGATTTTTCGGTAGACATCAGCTCCCTGTGAGGTGTTCTTTTTCTTTTTCATCTCTCTTCGTTTATCACACAGATCCAAAAGTTCAGGTGTGATCCACAGCTTCTTCTTTGGTCGGTGCTTGCCAAGGATCTCAGTGGCGGCATCTGTCACAGCTGAGTTGAAGGTGGTGGTCATGGTGTTGACATCTACTTCACCAGCCCCCAAAATGAGCAGTGGTGCAAATTTCCCTCCAATTGTGGCCTGAAATAGTTCTGCCACCTCCGGGTCTTGCAGTTTGTCCAGGTCGAACTTCAGTCTAGTGCACTTAGCTGTATTTACTCTCTTCAAGTGGAGCCGGAAAGACATCATCACGAGATCGTGGTCACTTCCGATGTCTGCTCCTGGAAAAGTACGTGTCCTGCCAATGTTGATGCTTGATCTGAAGCGTTTCTTGACCATGATGTAGTCTATTTGGTTGTGATGCTCCCCGCCAGGACTGTGCCATGTCCATCGTCTGGAGTTTTTGTGGAGACCAAGCGTGTTTGCCAGTACCAGATTGTTGTATCTGGCAAACTCCAAGAGTCTCAGACCCCTGTCATTTGTCTCGTTGTTGCAGTGGGGTCCACATGTGTCTCCCCAGTTGCGGTGCGCATCTTGGCCAACCTTGGCATTCCAGTCGCCTTGCACTATGACTATGTCCTTCTTTGGCACTTGGTCAAGGACCGCCTGTAGATTTTCATAAAAATCCTCCACTTCGCTGTCGTCATAGTCTGATGTTGGGGCGTAGGCCTGGATGATGGTGATGTTGAAAGGGGCTGCTCTCAGGCGGATGGTAATGAGTCTACTGGAGACTGGGCGGCAACCCATGACAGTCGCTAGAATGTTCTTGTGGACCAAGAATCCAACGCCGTGTTCATGCCTGTCATCCCTACCGCTGAAATAGAGCTTGTGGCCTTTGTCGGTCGTTGTTTCACCTAGGCCTTTCCATCGCAGTTCGCTGATACCTAGAACGTTCCATCGATAGTGGTCCAACTCGTGGGCCAGTTCTTCTAATTTTCCTTCCGCAGTTAGGGTCCTGACGTTCCAGGTTCCTATGACGATGTTGTTTCTCGTGCGGATCTTGCTAAATTGTCCATCAGTAGCATACTTAACACCTCCGTCCTGGTGGCCAACGGAAGGCGCGGTCCTTGTGCCGGGTGACGGCCCGGGCGACGACCGATCCGGTATGGAATTAGTGGATTGTGTCATCATGTAGTGTGTCTTGGGCAAAAAAAAGACCTGGTGGTGCCCAATCCTCTCCAGGCTGTTGGCCACAGCCGAAATCCACGAATACAGTGTGGCTCGCCTTGGCCCTGAGCACATGGTCGTTGAACCTGTAGTAACGTGAGGTTCCTCCGCCCTGGCCGGTGACTTCTGTGTAGAAGACTTTCGCCCAGTGATGCCGTGCTAACATCACCCCTGTTAGTCGCCTCTTACGACACGCCGGGAAACGTTGGGTCTATTCTATTTAATGCCCGAACCCACAGAGCAAGGTACTGCCACGCGGATTTTGTTCTTGTTTCCGAGATTCCCGTATCGCTTTAACACACAAAAGACCGGGGTATTATGGGATGGTCCTAGGTTGTGTTAGTTCTATCCCCGTTTATGTTGCCAAGCAGCCAAAATTGTAGATACTTATATTTACTTATGAAGACTTTTTTTTTCCCCAGTACTTCTTTCAGGCATTTTCTTCAGCTATTAGAAAATCAGTCCCTTGATCTTCAGCAGGCCCAGCTGATGATACACTGTGGAGGTGGAACACAGCGACATGGCCCTCTGTTAGCATGGCACTATTCTACACATACAAACCATTGGCCGCAGGGGAGATCATTCCTATAATTCCCACATTCCACAGAGGAGGATAGCGTCTAATAATGATTATCTCCGAGGTGCGTTCTCTAATTTAGCTTTTTGCCTGCCAGGCATGTTTCCACGTTTGTGCCAGACATTTCTCTGGCATCGGAAAGAAAGTTCAGTACCTTAGGCATTTAAGCTACTGTTCTTTCAATAATAGTTGTTCAATAGACATATTTCATATCAAATTAAAGGTAAAAGAGTGAAGAATAAGAAAAAAAACCAAAATGGTAATTTGATTATGTTATTATTGAAATATGTGTTTTAAAAGCATGTTGATCGTTTTGAAATGATAAAATAAAATAAAAATATTTCTACATACCACAGTGATTAAAAAAAATCTGGATGAATAATTCCAATCACTGAATCAGCTTCACACACCAGAAAGAAAATTTATTTAGGATCAAAATACACTTTACAGTTTGAAATTATATTGATTATTAGCAGAGTTTGACACACTGTCGATTGTGCCCATCACAATGCTTAGTAAAATGCACAAAAAACACTCTAAAAACGAATCAATTTGAAGAAACCACGCGCGTGTCGATCGAGAACGAAAGTAGAAAGAGTTATCTCTCTTTGGGTAAAATAAAACTTGGATTGGACTGCGCAAAAAAACGGAACGAAACAGAATACTGAAATCGACGATATATCGTAGATTGGCAAAAACATGGCGGCTCAGATCGACGATATATCGTCGATTGGCAGGCAAAGAGCTAAGCTCCATTCCCGTCTCTAAAGGCGAGGCAACGACTACGTGGGTTCTACTCAAACCGTTTGTCTCTCTTGTTTTACAACAAACCGCTTGCCTTCCCTTGTTTTACACAAGCTGCTTGTCTCCCTTGTCTTACAATCAAACTGCTTGCCTCCCTTCTTTTACATATACTGCTTGTCACCCTTGTTTTACACAACACCTCTCTAGTTCTGCATCAGTGAATTAAACGGATGTTTTCTTTTTAATCCATCATAATCCCTCACACTGAGACATGCCCCAAACTAATTTTTTTTCGCACCAGAGTTTAAATGTAAACTGGTACTCAGTATAACTTGAAGTAAAGTGTGTACTTCAAAACTTAGAAAGTTTGAACTTTTTTTTTTCTCTCGTAATTTTATTGTGTGACCTCTCTTCTAGCTTGTATTTGTTAAGTGCACGTTTGTCATTCAGATTTTGGTTTTTTATTTGCTTTAAAGAGGGGTTGGGGTTGGAAGAAATAAAAAATACGATTAAGCAAAGAACAACGAAAAGTAACAAATGAAAAGAAAGAAGGAAGAAAAATAGAAAGGAAAAGACAGGGTAAGAAAAGATAAGAAAGAAAGAAAGAGATAAAGAAAGAAAGAAAATAGGAAAGAAAAAAAACATGAGGAAAAGAAGAAAAAAAGAAAAGAAAAAAAAACAAATGAAAAGTAAGAAGGATGAAAAATAGGAAAATGAAATTTAAAAAAAGAACAGAAAGAAAGAAAGGAGGGAAAGGACGAAAGATAGAAAAAAAGAAGGAAGGATGAACGAGCAAAATAACAGAAAGAAAAGAAGAAATGAAAAAAAGGATGACAGGGAAAGAGAAAGGAAGGAAAAGAAAAATAAGGAAGAAAAGAGAAAAAACAAATTGGGGTGGGGTGAGGAAGAGAGAAAGAACGAAAGAAAGAAAGAAAGAAAGAAAGAAAGAAAGAAAGAAAGAAAGAAAGAAAGAAAGAAAGGAAGAAAGAAAGGAGTAAAGAAATAAAGTTTTAAACGATGTAACTTTGATTTGACCTATCCTATCCTATCCCGTAACTCGAAGGTCATTGGGGCACTATAGATGACCCTTTAATCAGCGTAGTCCATCTTTCTCTGTCCTCAGCAACACTCATGGCTTCGCCCAGTGTCAAGCCAGTCCATTCTCGAATGTTGTCCTCCCACCTCTTTTTCTGTCTCCCTCTTCTACCTCCTTGCACCGTGCCTTGCAGGATGGTCTTTGCAAGTCCTGATGCTCTGGTGACGTGACCATACTATCGGAGTTTCCGTTTCTTCACCACTGGGAGCATGTCATCGTGTTGTCCAATGGATTGTGTGATGGTCTGTCGGACTTCATTGTTGGTGATATGCTGGGTATAGGAAATGCCCAGAAGTCTTCTGTAGCACCTCATCTCCATGCTTTTTATTCTTCGTTGTAGATCTGCTGTGAGGGTCCATGTTTCGCAAGCGTACAGGAAGATGGAGATGACAAGGGAGCGCAGTGTTATATATCTTTCTTACTTTAGATCAACATTATCTGACGGAAACACAGCAAAAATGACCGACGGTAAGAAAATACAGTTTTACATCCAACATTTGAGAGAGGTTCTTCTGGTAAAAGTGTATCGTCGCCATTTGAATGTAATATTATTTGAAGGAAAGTGATTAAGAATACTAAGGCGAAGAAAGCGATAAACAGTTTTAATCTCAAATTTCACATTTTTATTGACGCTGTTCTTCGCAAACCTTATTCATTATGTCTAATCACAAGTTGTTCTGAAAGTTCGTATTCTACATCTTTACACAGAAACGTTTTAAAATAGTTAGTATCTTTTTGAACAAAACTTCTCCCATTGTCGTCTTTTAATATAAATTTATGCGCGTAGTATTCGTGGTTAATCTTCGCGTCTTTTCACCGAAAAGTTTGACGTTCTTTATTGTTTTTTGACGATATTGACAACTTAATATAATCCAAAATAATAGTAACAATAAATAAATAAATAAATAAATAAATTAATGAAATGTGCGGACTAGACAGCCGTTGGTTGGTACAAGGTGATTTTGGATCCTCGATAAAATAACGGTAGCAGCCCTTTGTATCTAACATTACTTCTTATTGCTACCGCACTGCGATCGAACATCCAATCTACCTGATTTATGCAAAGGAGTGGGGGAGGAGGTAGGGGGTATTTGTTAGGCTGTTATCTTAGAGTTTGTGTAAATGTATGTACTAAAACTTGCGAATAGTACTTTGTAGGAGTTTTTTTTCTTCCATTAACCGTATTTTGGAATGACCACACGATAATAAACTGGACTTTGAAATACTACTTTACAATACTACTTTACAATACTACTTTGTGTCGCGAGAGGACTTGTTTTACCTTGCTCATTTACTATTTAGCCTTGTTTAGTCATTGTAACCTTAGAATGTTAATGTAGTTAAAGCAGACGATGACAGTATACACACACCGCGAGCTTGACGCAAACAGTGTAGTGACGTCAGCACTGTGTGCCTTGAATCGGAAAGTTTTATCCAATCAGGACTCAGGCTGAGCGGCTAGATCCAGTTCTGGCTGATTCAGGCCAAACCAGGTCTTAGATTCAGTTGAGAGTAAGACACCGAAGTGTACACAGCTACAACTGAGTAGAGCAATACCTCCACTGAATAGACCAGGAAGCAGGACTTGAGAATCTTAGAATTCACTCAAGTAGCCACGGGGCCTGACTTTGTCAAACAGGTAAATGAACATACTTCTGTTTCATCGTGATATATTTATATTATTGTTGAATTATGTTTGTGGAATTTGCTATGCATAGAATTGAATTGTTAGGCCGACTTTGCCTGAACATGTGGAGAAGCTGACCACGAGGCAAAAAGACGACCGGCCGACGCCATCTTGAATTTTGTACGGAACCACTGTTGTTTAACTTATATGTGTGCTTGCAGACCAGTGGCTGTACAAATGAATGTGTATAATATTATTAATTCTTGATGTGTATAAGTAGCCATGTTTTAGATTTATGTATGTATAGGAAATTAGAGTTGAGATTCCAGTGGACCACGGACGTAGCAGAATGTTCGTCGCTTATGTATAGAGATGTGGAGCTATCACTGAGGGCTACTTTGGCTTTCAGTGAGACGCTCTGCACAGACCTATTATTCAAGGTTGTGCAGAATTTCGTCTCTTATGATTACAGACGAGCAGACGAGCTATCCCGTGCGCCCAACTCCAAAGAAACGACGAGTTGGCTGTTTAGCCTCTACAGCACAAGACTGCGGGAACAACCCTAGAAAACACCCTGCAAGACCCCACAGCGTGGCAAGGGACCAAACTACATGACGACACATCGTGTACCAGAAGCTACCTCCACGAAGGGCTTCAAACACACCACACTGCAGTTAAGTGACACGGAAGAAGTGCACCCAAACTGATAGCAAAAGGACCACAGTAGTCCACTCTTCAGAACTATAGTAAAACGGACCACAGTAGTCCAATCTTCAAGAACTTTGGTAGCCAGTGCCCTATGAAGACATAACAGCTGCATAGACTATCAGCGATCGAATTATTTGCAGTGACTCATGACTTTTTAAGGTAAATTAGTACATCGAAGATCTTGTATAGAGTAGAAGAAATAATTGTGTGATTTTAATTGTTATCAAGTGGCTGGACTACATATGATTCATAGCCGTGTGAAAGCTAGTGTGACAGTGATCTTTTACCATTTTTTCTATCTATCTCTGTATCCCAGCATTAACACAGACCGAGCTAAACAAATAAATTTATTAAAGTAATTCACAGGGTGACTAACTAGCAGTTCCCATCGAATAAAGTGTGAGGGTTACAGCATTCCATTGTGCAGAGCCCAGCAAACCATAAACCCCACGTGACACTTTGCAATACTACTTTATAATACTACCTTACCATACTACTTTATAGGCTTGAAAGTGATTTTTTTGACACGTCAGAACGTCGACTTCACAACATATCGCTATTTGGACAATGAACAGCACAGGCGCTCGTAAATCTCTGAGTGGCGTCCCTCTCTCTGCTAACTACATGCAGACAGCACTCCAGTTAATCCATCCACTCCATTTACATCCTAATACGGGCGCCTCTGGCGCACTGGGGCCTTAGCCAGGTAGAATGACCTCTCTCTTTCTGGGTTCTTGGTTATCGCAACACTCTTGTGCACAGATATTTTTTATAATGACAAAATCTCTTGGTTGTTTATATATGCTAACCCCCTCCCCACTGTTATCCTCTTCATCTCTCTCTCTCTCTCTCTCTCTCTCTCTCTCTCTCTCTCTCTCTCTCTGTCTCTGTCTCTCTCTCTCTCTCTCTCTCTCTCTCTCTCTCTCTCTCTCTCTCTCTCTCTCTCTTCCTCTCTGGCAAGAATACTGGCCGAAATAATATTTTGACAAGAGAGAAAATCTCTTGTTTACATAACGAAGTAAGGCTGCTGCGCTCCCTTGTCATCTCCATCTTTCTATATGCTTGCGAAGCATGGACCCTCACAGCAGATCTCCAACGAAGAATACAAAGCACGGAGATGAGGTGCTACAGAAGACTTCTGGGCATTTCCTATACCCAACACATCACCAACGACACAGTCCGACAGACCATCACACAAGCCATTGGACAACACGATGACCTGCAGCTCACAGTGGTGAAGAAACGGAAACTCCGATGGTTTGGCCACGTCATCAGATCATCAGGCCTTGCAAAGACCATTCTGCAAGGCACAGTGCAAGGAGGTAGAAGAAGAGGGAGACCGAAAAAGAGGTGGGAGGACAACATTCGAGAATGGACTGGTTTGACACTGAGCGAAGCCATCAGGGTTGCTGAGGACAGAGAAAGATGGAGTATGCTGGTTTAGCGATCATCGGTGGTGCCCCTACGACCTCCGGGTTACGGTACAGGACAGGATAGGATAGGATAGGTTTACATAGCCATGCAGCTATCAAGCCTTCTTCCACTTATACCTCTCTCTTTTCATCCTCCCTCACATGCTCTCTCCTCTCTATCTCTCTCTCTTACTCACACACACACACACTCTCTCTCTCTCTCGCTCTCTCTCTTAACCAATTTTTTTTCCAAGTTTTATTTTTCTTCTTTATCAATAAGTCAGCAATTAATTAACTTGTCGGTATCACAATTTTTGTTCGAGATATAATATTTGGCGATGGTTTCGCTCTGATATTGCTAACTCCAAAACCAATACACTTACAAACTCTGTCTCAAGAAGAAGAAGAAGAAGAAGAAGAAGAAGAAGAAGAAGAACAACAACAACAACAACAACAACAACAACAACAACAACAACAACAACAACAACAAGAACCAGAACAAGAAGAAGAAGAAGAAGAAGAACAACAACAAGAAAAAGAAGAAAAAAGAACAACAACAGCAGCAACAACGACAACAACAACTTCATCATCATCATCATCATCATCATCATCATCATCATTTTTCTCATCATCATTAACAACAACAATCTGCGGTAAACTTGCATTGTCCAGGAAAAAGCTTTCAGGGAGATTATTCCGTGGCAGAGCAGGGGAGGTTATCATTTTTAAATTCGCGTTAAAAATGCATGCAGCGTTGGACATTCTGGCAAAGCGCCCAAAAATCTTACCCTAAATAACAAAAATAATCTTTTGGGAAATGTAGGCAGGAATTACACAGAAACACAGACTCACGAATGCACACTTACTGACAATGATATACAGTCACGCACACACACACACACACACGTATTCAAACACACATACATCCATTCAAACACACATACATCCATTCAAACACACATACATCCATTCAAACACACGCATACAAACGGTCACAAACACATATACAGTCAATCACACACACAAATACACACACCCATTCATTCAAACACACACAAGCACACCCACAGACACACGCACACAGTCACATAGACATTCATTCATTCAAACACACAGTCACACACATACACACGCACACAGTCACACACATGCATTCAAACACACAAACACAGTCACACACAGTCACAAACACACACATTTATTCAAACACACACACACATGCACACACATACCAAGATGGGTGGCAAAGAAACACGTTAGCCCCAGTGACGAACTGATATGTGACCCACAAAGAAAGGGCAAGTAACCCTGGTGACGAACTATACGGTGACACACAACACAACGACACACCAAGAAGGGCGGAAAAGGGACACAATAACTGTTGACGAACTGAAATGCGAATCATATTATCACGACGGATACAGAGAAACGCCAACAGACAGACAGACAGACAGACAGAGAGAGAGAGAGAGAGAGAGAGAGAGAGAGAGAGAGAGAGAGAGAGAGAGAGAGAGAGAGAGAGAGAGAGAGAGAGAGAAGAGAGAGAGAGAGAGCTATGGTTGCCGTAATGCGAGAGAGCAGATTAACCCTTGCATGCTATTTTCTAGTAAAGCAAGCGATATTTGACATGTGAAAACGAAACATGACGCGTCAAAAAGAATAAATGAATGCATATAAACAGCCTTCCCGTCTTCTTTCCCTCAACCCTCTTCTAAAATAAAATGCAATGCAATGTAATTTCTTAAACCAGACTACCATTTCCTTCATAAAAAACCGGTATTTGTGGATTTTTATTTTCCTCGTCATCCTCTTTCATCATCATGATCATCATGATCATCATCATCATGATCATCATCATCATCATCATCATCATCGCCGGCGTCTTCTTCTTATTATTCTTTTTCTTCTTTTTTATCATCCTTGCCAACATCATCATCATCATCATCATCATCATCATCATCATCATCATCATCATCATCATCGTCATCTTCTTCTTCTTCTACTTCTTCATCATCATTATCATCTTCATCATCGTCATCATCATCATCATCATCTTCTTCTTCTTCTTCTTTTTGTTCTTCTTCTTCTTCTTCTTCTTCTCCTCCTCCTCCTTCTTCTTCATGCACATCCCGGACTGGATTATATTTCATATGGCAGTTTCCCTTGACTCGTCTAAACTTGGCTAATTCAACACGAGCAGCCATTTTAAACGGCAGTTTGTGTTTCTAAGTTTTCTTCTTCTTCTTTTTCTTCTTCATGCACATTCAAGACTGGATTATATGTCATATTGCAATTTCCTTTGACTCGTTTAAACTTTGCTGATTTCGACAAGAGCAGCCATTTTAAATGTCAGTTTGTGTTTCTAAATCGGGCCTTCCAACCATAACAAGACAGACGAATCCAGCATGAAATCTTCTACTGATGCTTCGGAGTGACCATGGTGTGTCTCAATTCTTGGCTATTTGTCTGTGTGTCTGCCGCTCTTTGTTATTGTTGTTGTTGTTGTAAAGATAAAATAATTATTTTCTCTTTCAAGACATTAAACGTTGTGTTGTTGTTGGTGGTGGTGGTGTTATAGTTGTTGCTGTTTTTGTTGCTGTTGTTGTTCTTCTTCTGCTAGTCCCTCTCCTTCTTTTTATCCTCCCCCTTCTTCTTCTTCTACTTCTCTTCCTCGTACGTATTGTTGTTGTTGTTGTTGTTATTGTTGTTATTATTTTTGTTGTTGTTGTTATTATTATTGTTGTTGTTGTTCTTCTTCTTCTTCTTCTTCTTCTTATCCTTCTTCTTCTTCTTCTTATCATTCTTCTTCTTCTTCTTCTTCTTCTTCTTCTTCTTCTTCTTCTTCTTCTTCTTCTTTATCTTCTTCTTCTTCTTCTTCTTCTTCTTCTTCTTCTCATTCTTCTTCTTTTCCTTCTCCTCCTTCTTCTCCTCCTTCTTCTTCTCCTCCTTCTTCTTCTTCTCCTTCTTCTTCTTCTTCTACTCCTTCATCTAAAAATTTATATTGACTGCATACACCTCCTCCGTTCCTTTTCCAAGTCCTCCCCTCTTCCTCCTTTGTCTGGTAGATGCACGAGGTGTTGCTCGAAATTTGAGTTAAATGTAGTTTTTTTTTTTTTAATTAAACATACCTCAAAATATCTTACATCAAATACCA
>CM072513.1:87648839-87701339 GCA_036898135.1 Oncomelania hupensis
GTAGACCGAAACGAGGACGTCGACAAAACTGCCCGCCAATTGGGGACCCTACCCTAAAATGTATACTTCCCAAACCACATGGAAGCAGGAGGAGGGAAGGGGAGGGTGGTTTGAACGTTAACACAAAATATAAAACACAGCAGACTCCTATCACATCTGGTTGTCATGCTGACATTCTGGTAGCTGTAGATGGGGAGACGTGGGGCGGTTGGCCGTTCAGCATTAAACAGAGCCCATCACGACTGCAGCTGACTACACTACTACACCAGACTTCATGTAAGTTTGCTTGTAGTCTACATCATTTTGTTACGAAGGCTTGCAAGAAGTCTGGGAAACATCAGAAGTAGCTTTATCTAGAGATGAAGAAAGTGCCATTAAAACCCGAATAAAGCCTCAAGTTAGGAGGCCTGTTAGCGGTCGCGGTAGTAGGCTAGGTCTCCAATGCCGAACGAACTGGCTTCGTTTCGCGATCCTCGCTAGGCGAGCGAAATAATTCACTTATGGCCTGTCCTAATTGGAAGGTTCGTGGTTCAGATCCCGAACCTAGGTTGCTGAGCCTTTTCAACAAAGAGGGTTCAGGAACCGTTCGGGGTGTGAGAGCCTCCAAAAACAGTCTTTGAACTTCCCTAAACCTTTCAATAAGGACAGGTGATGAGGAATGAGGCTTATCAAGGCGCCCTTCGGATGAGAGTAAAAACCGAGGGCTAATACGTATGCATTCTACCGCACGGACCGTAAAGATCCTGGCGCTCATGTCCTAAGTGGGTGAGTGCTCAGAAACTCCAATTACACCCAGCATGCAATGTAAGGTCCTAGTTTGTTCCCACTGTCCTGCATGCATCCGCACGGATTGAAAGACCCTGACGCTCATGTCCTAGGTGTGTGAGTGCTTAGAAATATTAATTACATCCAGCATGCATTATAATAGGTCTTGTTTTTCCCCTGCCATGGGTGGCACGTCGTTTGTGGCTGTTCCGCTTTTGGCTGACGAGGCAGCACGAATTTCACCAGGATCGCATGGGTGAGGAGGAATAATAATCCCAAAATCCCCACACACAAAAATCCCAGAAAAGTTAGTAAGAAAGCCCATGAAAAGCCTCATAAAACACGAAACCTATTGATAGAAGAAGTTCGTGCTGAGCCAAGTAGATCTACACAAATTTGGCCTTTCACACAGAAAAAAGTTAGAGAGTAAATTCTGGTTGAAAGTGTCTTCTTGCTAACATTAGGCGCGCGTTGGCTTACCATCTAGGTTCGGGAAAATGAGATAGTTCTTTCCCCTCCCTACTCCGGAAATAGGCCCGACGCATGCGCGTGGATTCTAAGCATGATGGAACAAAAGTAGAGTGTAATGGTATGATGGTCTTTAGCCCCAAATAGTGCTGAATACCTGCTAAATAAGGAAACAATAGAGGGGGTGGGGGTATGGGTGGCTGCGTCCGTGTGTGTGTGTGTGTGTGTGTATGTGTGTGTGTGTGTGGGTGTGTGTGTGCGTGTGTGTGTTGGTGTGTGAAAGCTTATTTGTGAGTTCATTTTCTTCGTGCGACACCCATGTCAGTGTTGACATCTCATTACGATCAGGGAAGACGGCGCGTTGTGTGTTGTATGGTTATGCTTTGACGAAATTACCGAATACATTGTCAAATCTCTGTTTGTCTGTCTCTCTGTCTGTCTATCTGTTTCTCTCTCTCTGTCTCTCTGTCTCTGTCTCTCTCTCTGTCTCTCTCTCTCTGTCTCGCTCGCTCGCTCGCTCTTTATGTCTGCTGCATGGTTGGTCAACATTTCCTTCTTGACGACGTTGTTTGGATGACTTTGTGCTATGAAGCCTGCACCTGTGGCTCCGTTCTTTACCCACGGCTTTCCTTTGCCGCGACAGTGCCTGTGGTTGCCATATACTCATCAGCACAACTAGGAAATAAAAGTATCGAGGAATAGTTGGTTGGTCCCTCTCCCACTCCCTCCCTTCCCCTACCCTCCTCCTCTCCCCACTCCCCCACCTTTGTGGGTATCTGTCAGTGACGGCATTTTACGTTCATGACGGCAGACATCCATCTTTATCTATCTCATCTTATCTATCTATGGTGAATCGCGATCCGGCGATGTATCAGACAGCAAAAGGGTCTTTACCCGTTGGTGACGTAGGACTGGACTACAAGATGGGTCCAATGTGCGGTGTCTGTGGGTGTGGAACTTCACCCAGTCACAAGATCTGGTATTAGCATGCGCTGTCCTGACGACAGCTATTGCAAAAGGCAATGGATCAGTTTCTACCAAGACTGCAAGTAACTTTCAGGAGGTTCAGGTGGTAACCCCGTTTGTACCCCCTCCCTCCCCTAGCCCTACCCCACTTCCCCGTTGGGGTGCCGGGGGTTTCAGTATAAATAGTATCCCCACTTTCTGGATATTTAGTGCTTTAAATTCCCACTGTCGCTGTCTTTCTCCTTTGTTCTTTCTCATTCCTACTTTGTTCTATCAATCTACTGTACTATCTTCTTCTTCGTTAGACCAGTTACCTAACTTTTTTCTTAAAAACTCTTCCGGGACAAAACTCATTTGTGTGTGAGGCCTGTTGGATCAGGTTGGGAATGTTGGACGCTTTCTGCCAAATGGTCACTGGGGCTTCCTATGATGTTATTATTTGGCAATGTAGGCATTTTGTATGTATGTGTTTTGCTGATAATTTATAATGATGTTTGTATTCTATTTTGTTTTTGTAAACGGGGGTTCGATAAATTAGAGTATAACCTCAGCGTCCCCTGCGTGGGATGTCTTTATTGTAAAGTGGTGGAGTGCCCTCAGTGTTACCACTAGGGTTGTTTCGGCAGACTCTTTGTGCAGATCAGGGCTAGGGGTGAGTCCTCTTTCAGCGAAGTTGTGGTCTTGATTTTGTGGTCTTGATTTGGCTCTATGCAGTCCGCTGGACCCTGTAAGCAATGAATAACTAACTAACTAACCCCGTTTGTGACATAGGAGTGGATTATCGTCTTTTTTCCGTTGCGTTTTCTATCGCACTCGGCAATCACCCGGAAACCATGAACCTTAGTTGGGGTGTGTACGCTGGCTCGAGCGCGGTGCCAAACAAAAGGGGTACGCGTTTAGACTTTACTTTGGGTATATACATACACTTCAACCCACAAAATGTGTTTCTGACGGGTCACAGCCCTTTTAAACGGGTAGGAAGTGTCACCCGTACAGAGCACTTCCCAGCTTAAAGAGATGCTCAGGGTTGTCACTATAATGATTGAGGATCTGTAAACTGAATCCGACCAAGCCACACCAGTTACAAAATACTCACGGGAACCATTTCAGGTCTGACGTTGTACATCTTGTGTCGTTCACCAAGCTCTAGCAGGCCTTTGGACAAGTAGGAAGAATCGCCCATCCCGTCCACAGCATTGTCCAGCGCCGTCATCACGATGTTGGCGTGGCTCCCCAGTTTGTTCCAGTCGAAATCGTACTCCCCAGTCTCCGTCTGCGTCATCATGCGTTTGAACATCTTCCTGAAGTCGCTTTGGAGCTCGAACAGTCTGAAACATACAGGACAAACTGGGTTACTGGTCTATCTATATAATATATACTGGAGTAACTTTATGGGTGTTTCTTTGCTTGTTTGTTTGTTGTGGTTGCTATCTTTTCAAATGCTGCATAAATTTACTTCAATCTTCGCACACTTACAGATTCCAGTCTGCAATTTCTTACATTACTTATGTTGGCTCAACTGTTCACAAATAGCCTACCTTCATTTCAGAAGCGATGTTTTTTCTCAATCGACGTCTTTTCAGCTGCTTCCGTAATTATTGTGTTCCCGCTCTAAACCATCGTCTATCAAACCTACCTTCTCCAACATTGAAAGTTGCTAAACACCATTTAAGTAAATACACCCTCTGACGATGTGCATACGAATAACTTTACATTTTATAAGCGCAATTCCAAACTAAAACCACCGTTCAAAGCGCTCACACGCATACTCTCACTCAAGCACTCGCAGAATAAGTTAATGTATCCTGTACAATACAATTAAACCAAGATGCTACACTCGGGTTGTTGTTTTTTTCCTCTCACTCAAACAAGCTCAAAGCGCAGCGATCTAAAGGTCGGTTGTAATATTCTAGAAATGGGGCCCACGTAAGTGAAGCAACGACCAACCTTCTTGCTTAAACTGTGTAACAGAAAAAACAGAAAGTGTGATGCGGTGAAAAAGATAATATATCATTAACATGAGGCTGACAATGGACATTATTGGGAGATTTTCTTCAGTGGACGCCGTCACTCAACCATGCCCAACATCTGTTCAACAATAAAAAGCTTTTCTTCGCGAGCGTGCTTCCATTGAATAATTATTTCCTACTGAATTATTATTAGCCACCAATTTCACCACCACCCCTACCTCCACCATCACACACTCGTCTTCCCGTATCTCCAACACCACGCGTGATGGAAATCACAATATGACAGCAGGAAAAGATGGGTTCCGTTGCTGGATTTCATAATAATAATAATAATAATAATAATAATAATAATAATAATAATAATAATAATAATAATAATAATAATAATAATAATAAATTACATTTATACAACGCATTTTTTATTAGAATAACAACTCAATGCGTTTACACACATCATTCGTACGAATCATCACAACATTCGCACTACATCATGTACAGCATCATTGAGAAAGTATTATTACTGTTCATACTATTTACACAGAAAACGCCTTGCGGAACAATTGCGTTTTTAAGCAGCTCTTAAAGGAAACAAGGTCTGTACAATGTCTTAAATCGGCAGGCAGCGCATTCCAAACCTTGGGTGCTTGAAAACTAAAAGACCGGTCGCCAACTGTCTTAAGCAGACGCTTGGGCGTTTTCAACAGTTTTTTTTTTATCTGATGAGCGCAAAGAATGGGTTGTAGTGTAGGTAGTGAGTACCTCAGACAGATATGGTGGAAGTGACTGGTCGAAGTGACGGAAAGCTAGGACAGCAATTTTGTATTCAATGCGGAAATTGACAGGGATTTATTATAGCTATGTGTGTGGTATATATATATAGAGAGAGGCACGGTGGTCTAATGGTAGTGCTTTGGCTTGCGGATCTGAAGGTCCCGGGTTCGAGCCATGTCCGGCCCATTGTGTTCTGTCCCTGGGAAAGACACTTTACTCCCGTTCTCCTTCGGATGAGAGTATAAACCGAGGTCTAGTCTGTGTATCGCCTACATTCCATCATAACGGACTTTAAAGATCCTGACGCTCATGTCCTAGACGGGTGAGTGCCGGTAACAAGAACACACCCAGCATGCACTTAGTCCTTCTCCCCCATCCCGGTTTGAGTTAGATCTTGTATCGGCCAGCGCCTAGAGTCTAGTCTACGGCGAGCTATAGGCGCTATAAAAATCCTCAATAATAAAATAATTAATAATAATAATAATAATAATAATAATTATTATTATTATTATTATTATTATTATTATTATTATTATTATTATTATTATTATTATTATTATTTTATATAACTGTCGGTGAGTTGTATTCAGGATGGTATCATAATCTAATTATGCCCGGTAGTTCATTCGTCTGACCTCTATTCAGGAATGGTTTGCGCAATTTAATGTCAATGGCATCTTAAGACGACTAAATATAATTATGAACGGCAACATTAACAACAGCGACATTAAGAGGAATGAATATACAAAAGCCCGACATGAACGATTTTATTTATTGTAAACAACACACTATCCCCAATATAACTAGCATGGGTTTGTAATTGTGGGTCCCCATTCTCTCCAGTCGTGTGTGGAGCCGCAAATGCGGCTGCTGTCGCATTGCTGTTTTCAGTGTGAAGTGGTTGACAATAGGTCGAAATTGACACGTACACCCTTGGTTAGATCCAATTAGAACAGCCGACACTCAATGCGTTCATCAGCATTCATGACGTAGGATTTATCTCATGTCAATTACTCGCTGTGCTAAAACGCTACATCATATTTTGGTCCTCACAAGCGACAATATGGCACGTCAGAGCATCAGCATTCATTCATGAACGACGAAACGGTGCGAAACGAAATCGGAGAAATCGCGGACAGGCTAAAGAGCTGCTCAAAGCCAACTTGAAACTCAAAGCTGCCCAGGACAGACACCAGCATCCTACACACCTTCCCCCTCGGTGTTTTCTACTGTGCGGACAAAAATGCGATGTAGCTTCTTGTACAGGTTGTGATGACCATAGTTCGTCTTCCAGTCATTACTATTCATCGCCAGCTGTTGGGCCTATCTCATGCCCGAAGGCCTCGGTAAGTAACGTCCTGGGATTACACCCGTGCCACGAATAACAAGGGAGGGATTTTTTAGAAGGAAATGGGGAGTAGGAGACGGAGCGGTGTGGGTGGTGATGAGGGAGGGGAGTGTGGAGGTGGAGAAGGAAGGAGAGAATGGTATAGGGAAGGAGAAAGAAGAGGACGATTACTTTCGTGCCCAGGAATACAATGGCTGGGATTATTAGAAGGAGGAAGAGAGTGTGGGAAAAAGATGGGTCGACGACGATGACGACGATGCTGATGATGAAGATGATGATGATGATGACGCTGATGCTGCTGTGATGATGACGCGACGACGACGACGACGATGATGATGATGATGATGATGATGATGATGATGATGATGATGATGATGATGATGATGATGATGATGATGACGATGATGATGACCACCTGTAAGGAGACAAATATTCCATGTCAACTGAGAGTATGCTAGAAGGCATCGGCATGCAACACGACGTGTTTCCAACCGTGACATGCATAATATTGTAGTTATTATTTCTCACACTGAGGGGAAAGAAATACGAAAATATGACATTCGGACCCAATATTTCATTATCCAGAAAGAATGTATTTGTAGTAGCAGTAGTAGTAGTAGTAGTAGTAGTAGTAGTAGTAGTAGTAGTAGTAGTAGTAGCAGCAGTAGTAGTAGTAGTAAGAAGAAGAAGGAGAAGGATGACAACACAGCAACAACAACAACGTGCAACAACATCAACAACAACATGATCAACAATAACAACAGCAACATCAAAATCAACAACATCAATAACATCAACAACATCATCAACAACATCAACAACATCATCAACAACATCAACAACGTCGTCAACAACATCATCATCAACATCAACAACATCATCAACAACAACATCAACAACAACATCATCATCAACATCAACATCATCATCAACATCAACAACATCATCAACAACAACATCAACAAAAACATCATCATCAACATCAACATCATCAACACAATCATCAACAACATTATCAACAACAACAACAACATTATCAACAACAACATTATCAACAACAGCATCAACAACAACAACATCATCATCAAAAACAACAACATCAACAACAACAACGAAGAAGGAGAAGAATATGCCCCACTTTCCTCTTTACCTACGCATTTGTTCTATCTTCACCTTTGCTATATGTAATAGTACCTTTCTTTTGTTTTCATTATATTTAAATACCAAAGGGGAAAAATGCATATGCCCGGAAAAATACTTATTTCTACTTCCTTCCCCCTCCCCTGTCCCATGGGTGATTGATTATACATGCGTACGACTGAAATTTTCTTCAATATATTTGTTCCCTGTTTGATGTAAAATTACGAAGTT
Organism: Oncomelania hupensis; assembly: GCA_036898135.1. Classification (NCBI taxonomy): domain Eukaryota; kingdom Metazoa; phylum Mollusca; class Gastropoda; order Littorinimorpha; family Pomatiopsidae; genus Oncomelania; species Oncomelania hupensis. The sequence goes on from CM072513.1 coordinate 87,656,499, forward strand.
TTTACAAATTTGGAGGAAAAAAAATACGGAAGAAGAACAAGCAGATGAACAAGAAGAAGAGCAACTACAACAGCAACAACAACAGTGACGACGATTCGAGGTGCTTGCAGAGGACACCTTATTGCAGAGAGAGAGAGAGAGAGAGAGAAAGAGAGAGGCAGGGAGGGATGGAGGGAGATAGAGAGAGAGAGAGAGATTGAGAGAGAGAGATTGAGAGAGAGAGAGAGAGAGAGAGAGAGAGAGAGAGAGAGAGAGAGAGAGAGAGAGAGAGAGAGAGAGAGAGAGAGAGAGAGAGCGTGGATTTGGGGACTTGCAGATTACATATGCTGAACCAATCAAATGCCTGTCTGAGGAGGAGATACCAGAGATTAACCTTGTACAGAAGCCAATCGCTTGCGGCCTCTTCATTGACTTGCAGAGTCATCTCTCACCACCAACCTCCACTAAGCGGGATCTTCGTCTTGCCTTAGAGCAAATAGCGCTTCCGCTGTTTCAATTGAATTTGATTCAATTCAATATTTTATGTTAACGTCTCTTTGCGTAAACGTGATTGTAGACCACTTTTTTGTTACGCATTAACATATAAACAGTATCTTACAAAATGAAAACTCAGCTGCAACGCTTGCGAAACATGGACCCTCACAGCAGATCTACAACGAATAATACAAAGCATGGAGATGAGGTGCTACAGAAGACTTCGGGCATTTTCTATACCCAGCACATCACCAACGATGGACCATCACACAAGCCATTGGTGAAGAAACGGAAACTCCGATGGTATGGCCACGTCACCAGAGCATCAAGTCTTGCAAAGACCATCCTGCAAGGCACGGTGCAAGGATGCAGAAGAAGAGGGAGACAGAAAAAGAGGTGGGAGGACAACGTTCGAGAATGGACTGGTTTGACACTGAACGAAGCCATGAGGGTTGCTGAGAACAGAGAAAGACGGAGTACGCCGGTTAAACGATCATCTGTGGTGCCCGAACGACCTTTGAGTTACGGCATATGAAGGGGATCGGCTATGCAGGCACCCAGCTTGTGTAATACCCTTGTGTTCCAATGCAGCTCGGTGGCCTCGAGGAACGTGACTCGCCTTGTGTACACATTGTTCCTGGTTCGAACGCGTCTATGTATGAGGGACGGAGAGGTGTGAGAGAGAGAAAAAAAAGGGGGAGAGGGAGGGGAAGGGGGATATAGAGAAAATTTGACTGGGTTTTAATACTGTGGTGTAAGTTTGTTGTATACATATCGTTCCAAGAGTAAGCTTTGTTACTGCGCTTTAAGCTTCTCCATGAGGAAAATGGGTTGATTTGTTTTGTTTTTTTAATGAAATAAATTATTATTATTATTATTATTATTATTATTATTATTATTATTATTATTATTATTATTATTATTATTATTATTTATGATTGTGTGAAAAACATGACGATATTTACATGCTCTTGCGTGCCATCACAATTCTCTCTATCTCTGTCTCTTTCTCTCTATCTCTCTCTCAAACACACACACACGCACACACACACTCTCTCTCTCTATCTCTCTCTCAAACACACACACACGCGCACACCCACACACACTCTCTCTCACAAACACACAACACACACAAATATACATCAACACGTAGAATAAGAAAACCTCATTGGGGGAGGGAGAGAGGGGGGGGGGAAACTAGGGAGGGTTTTTAAGAATATCAGGCTAACTTTGAAGATCGCAATAAATTATTTATAACAGTTGAAAAGAACAAACTAATTGACAACAAGAGGACATTGGTGTGGATTACTATGCCATCAGCAACCTATCGACTCTCTCTCTCTCTCTCTCTCTCTCTCTCTCTCTCTCTCTTCTCCTCCTCTTCCTGCTCCCTCTCTGACATCATCATCATCACCACCACCACCACCACCATCATCATCATCATCATCATCATCATCATCATCATCATCATCATCATCATCATCATCATCATCATCAACATCATCATCATCATCATTGTCGTCGTCAACGTTGTCATCATCATTATCATCATCAACATCACCATCATCATCGTCATCATCATCCTTACCATCATCATCATCATCATCATCATCATCCACGGTAAACGCACTGCGCTAGCTCAACAGCAGGTCTCACTGATTGCTATAGTTTTAGGAATGTTTTTTTTTTTTTTTCTGTTTTGGAATGCAGGTGATTTTTTTTAATTGTTTTTTTTAAATTGCTTTTTTTCTAAAGAGAACGTTGTTAGAATTGCGTGCGGAAAGGTTGAACGGCAATTTAAAGTGAAAGACATGTTAAAACGTTTCTGGCAGCTCAATTCCTGGGTCACCAAAGAAGGATCTGGGGTGTCGTGTCCAAAGCTAATATCATTATACTTCTGGGTGGTTTTTTTTGGGGGGGAGGTGAGGGGGGGTTGTTTAAAGGAAATCTTCATTTCTCGTTCCTTGTTTTTCGGGGGTGACGTGGCAACATGGCGGCGTGTGGGCTAATATTTGAAAGTTGGTGCAGAACTTTGTAAGATTACACTGTATTCAGGGTCGTTGGATACAATATTCTGTGGTCAGAAGTTCTGTGAATAGTGTAACCCTCATAAAACAACCAAAATATATCGGTGGACTTGTGGCGTGCCAGAATTGGATTGTTTAGAGGTGGGACTGTGCGCAGTATTATGTCAGATATGGCGAGCGAGATGTCAGGGCCATTAGGGACAGGCGACATTCTACTGTTCTACACAAGCCTCTTGTTTCTAGCTGCAATAGGTTTCTGTCTTGGAAACACTGTACTAACCTCAGTGAAAATACCCTTCTCCCACCTTGATGTTTGTTGCAGCAGTGGAACGTTGGCAGTAAACAAAACCGTCTTCGATATGACAGTGAGCGACGACGTCACGGTGCGGCAGTCACCTGTGTTGTGCATTCTTAGGGGATCCCTAATGGCAGTGAACCGTGTAGCCGGGTGTACGCTACAGTATCTTGTGTACAACTGTGTGGCGTGTGGCATGAAGCTTCTGTTATCCGGTGATGTGGAAGAAAATCCTGGTCCTCCCAAAGTTGACGATTTTCAGTGGGCTGTCTGTTATATCAGCTTTGGATCAAGTTGTAAAAAAAGGCAAGGGAAAGGTGGTTGAAATCTTGAGAACCATGTGGAGTCTTGGCAAGATGAACATGTCTTTTTTCCTCAGGTTGTTCGATGCGCAGGTCAAGCCGATGTTGTTATACTCTTCGGAGGTCTGGGGAGCAACACAGTATAAAGTTGTTGAGTCAGTTCAGCTTTTTGCTCTAAAAAGATTATTGAGTGTGGGCCCCAGGACCCCGAATACGATGGCATACGGCGAAACCGGGCGATATCCTCTGTATATAGACAGCACCCTGAGCGTAATCCGGTACTGATTTACACTGCGGAAAATGGACGTGAATAGAATTCCTCGTCAGGTGTATGAAATGTTGTGTACCAGCAGTTTTAGAAATAACGTTCAGCAGAAAAATTGGGCGAATATGGTTAAGTGTACGCTTGACAATTATGGGTTTTCATATGTCTGGTCAGATGGAGTTGGGAATAAAAAAATATTTCTGAAAACTTTGAGGCAGAGAATGATAGATTGTTATCATCAGCAGTGGAATGCAAAATTGAATGGAAGTGAGAGGTTTGAATTCTATCGATCTTTCAAGTCATTACTATGCCCAGAAAAGTACTTAGCTAAACTAACGATAAATAAGTTTAGAGTGTTTTTCACCAGATTCCGGTTAGGTCTTACTGATTTGAAAATCCATCATAGATACACTGCAGTTAACCCTTTGTGCATTCATTGTGGTGTTATAGAAGATGAATGGCATTTCTTTTTTGATTGCTCACTGTATGTTGATTTAAGAGCAAAATATCTGTCTAAACACATCGTTGGTATGAACCTGAGAGATCGTATAATTGTTTTGAAACGTCTTTTGAGTAATGAAAGTGTCGAGGTTACGAGAGATATTGCAATGTATGTTTTCTATGCTTTGAAAGAAAGAGAGAGGGTTATGCCTGTGACTTGAGGAAAGCTGATGTGAAAATTTTGTATAATACTTATTATTTCAAATTTCTGCTCCCGATTTTTATTTGCTCACGTACCCACTTATTGTATGTCTACAGGCCGGAGGCCTAATTCCTTTTGACTGAATAAATTTCTTGTTCTTGTTGTTCTTGTTCTTGTTCTTGTTCCTTGTTTTTCTTTTTTTCTGTCTATCCTTCTTTCTTTCTTAAAAAGGAACTCTGAACTCCAGATCAAAATGCCGGGGGTAGGAGGTGGATGTATGGAGTAAGGGTGGGGGAAGGTGGGAGAGAGGGGGAAGGATAATTTAAAAAAAATTCTATTGGTCGTCCTTGCGATTGGCTTCATTTATAGGATTGTATTGGCAGGCTTCTTTCTCTTCCAAATGTGGTTCAATATTGCCCGACTTAGCTGTTGCAGTGATGCCCCTTTCGCACTTGTTTACAGCCCATGACTACTGTAGGGTTGCGCGTTGACAGGATTACTCTCCCTGTCCAACGAAGAAGAATGGATGCTCGCTAGGAAAGAATGAGTTGATCCTCTACAACATATGGGTATATACAGACTACTGGTACCCCTGTGCTATCGAGGACCCATAGCTACTCCTGTGCTATCGAGGACCCCCTGATACCCCTATACTCTCGAGGACCCACTGCTACCCCTATGCTATCGAGGGCTCACTTCTACCCATATGCTATCGAGGGCTCACTTTTACCCCTATGCTATCGAGGACCTCTATGCTATCGAGGACCCTCTGCTACCCCTATGCTATCGAGGACCCACTGCTACCCCTATGCTATCGAGGACTCACTTCTACTCCTATGCTATCGAGGACCCCTATGCTATCGAGGACCCACTGCTACCTTTATGCTATCGAGGACCCACTGCTACCCCTATGCTATAAAGGACCCACTGCTACCCTTATGCTATCGAGGACCCACTGCTACCCATATGCTATAAAGGACCCACTGCTACCCTTATGCTATCGAGGACCCACTGCTACCCCTATGCTATAAAGGACCCACTGCTACCCTTATGCTATCGAGGACCCACTGCTACCCATATGCTATCGAGGACCCACTAATTCTTTCCTACAAAGGAATCATTCTTGTTGGTTAATGCTCCTGTGCTATTTGCTTATAATTATAGTTCAATATGTTGTAGTCTGGAAGTTTGGAAATTTGAATCTAAATGCCTAAAACATAGTCTTATGGGTATGTGTGTGTGTTGGAGTGTGTGTGTTTGTGTGTTGGAGCGTGTGACCGTGTGTATGTGTGTGTTTGTGTGTGTGTGTGTATATATATATATGTGTGTGTGTGTGTGTGTGTGAGTACGTGCGTGCCTATGAGTGTTGGTGCATGCTTGTTTGTTTAAGAATGTGTGTTTAAGATGTTGTTGTTGTCGTTGTTGTTGTTGTTGTTGTTGGTTATTTGGTTTAAGAGGAAAATAAAGCAAGATTTTAGAAACATTCCATTGTTAATGAAATCGTTTAAAGAGCAAGAAAGAAAGAAAGAAAATAACCGATTAAGAATTGAAAAAAAGACAACTAGAAAGCGGTAAATTGCGCTGAAAATACTTTAAAAAATAAAAAAAATAAAAGGAACAAAAAAGGAATGAAACGAAAAGATCAGAAGAAAAGCTCAGACAACCAACGATCAACCGAGTTCACACAATCAGACAAACACACACAAACACATACAGGCACACACGTACACACACGCGCGCTCACACAACTCACACACATTCGGACACACACACACACACAGACACACGCACACATTAGGACACACACTCACACGCACACTCGAAAACATACTCGGACGCATACAAATGCGGACAACACCCACAACAGAAAAGAAAGAAAACAAACGAACAAACCCTGAATTGCGAATAAAATCGTTTGGTGAAAACAGCCACATGTGTTGTTGTGTTGTTGTTGTTGTTTGTAGATTATAGTCACACGACACTTTCGCATATAGGTGACTACTGGACCGATTTATACTGACACCAGCGGGCCAGTTGTTGGTAAAGGGGAAAATAATATGATCACACGTTGACCAATCCGGGATTCGAACCAGCGACCTTTCGGTTACTAGCAAGACGCTCTTACCAACTGAGCTACCCGGCCCCACAAAAAAAAAAAAAAAAAAAAAAAAAAAAACAGCCACAACACCCGGCAACAAATAAAGGAGACACAACAGTGAGTATAACACAAGAAGCCTAATAGTTGAGTTGTCTCTCCTAAGGAAATAGGACTGGGGTTTATTGATAGCATAGCACAGTTTGGCGCCCTTGTTCAAATCGCCAGCAGTCACGTTCTATATACCAAACAAGAAAGAAAAGAAAACAAGCAAAAAGGAAGAAAGGAAAGAACGGAGAAAGCCAACTAAACCAAAACAGACATAAATTACAAAGTTTTGCGATGCTATTAAAAAGGTATCTAAAGGAAGGAATAAAGGAAGAAGAAGAAGAAGAAAAAGAAGAGAAGAAGAAGAATAAGAAGAAGAAGAAAAAGAAGAAGAAGAAGAAGAAGAAGAAGAAGAAGAAGAAGAAGAAGAAGAAGAAGAAGAAGAAGAAGAAGAAGAAGAAGAAGAAGAAGAAGAAGAAGAAGAAGAAGAAGAAGAAGAAGAAGAGGAAGAAGAAGAAGAAGAAGAAAAAGAAGAAGAAGAAGAAGAAGAAGAAGAAGAAGAAGAAGAAGAAGAAGAAGAAGAAGAAGAAGAAGAAGAAGAAGAAGAAGAAGAAGAAGAACAACAACAACAACAACAACAACTAGAACAAGAACAACAACAACAACAACAGAACAAGATAAGAAGAACAAGAACAAGACAGGAAGGAAGAAGAAGAAGAAGAAGAAGAAGAAGAAGAAGAAGAAGAAGAAGAAGAAGAAGAAGAAGAAGAAGAAGAAGAAGAAGAAGAAGAAGAAGAAGAAGAAGAAAGAAAGAAAAAAAGAAAGAAAGAAAGAAAGAAAGAAAGAAAGAAAGAAAGAAAGAAAGAAAGAAAGAAAGAAAGAAGAGGTAATGCATCTCGCTTGAAGCGACCAAAATACGTTGTAAACATCCGCTGTGCAAGATTCGGTTTGCTCAAAGCCGTACTAGGGGTTATTCTGAAGTGATGGAGATATACTTCGCTCTCGCTTTGGGTACACTTTAAAAACGTACTTTCTTGACGGTATGAGCGAGGCGCAACGGGTGAGGAAGAAAAAAAGAAAGAAAGAAAGAAAGAAAGAAAGAAAGAAAGAAAGAAGAAGAAGAAGAAGAAGAAGAAGAAGAAGAAGAAGAAGAAGAAGAAGAAGAAGAAGAAGAAGAAGAAGAAAGAAAGAAAGAAAGAAAGAAAGAAAGAAAGAAAGAAAGAAAGAAAGAAAGAAAGAAAGAAAGAAAGAAGAACAAGAACAAGAACAAGAACAAGAAAGAAAAAAAGAAAAAAGAAATATATAATGAAAAAAGAAAGAAATATATAAAGAAGAAAGAAAGAAAGAAAGAAAGAAAGAAAGAAAGAAAGAAAGAAAGAAAGAAGATGAAGAAGAACGAGAACAAGAAGAAGAACAAGAACAAGAAGAACAAGAAAAAGAAGAAAAAGAAAGAAAGAAAGCAAGAGAAGAAGAAGAAGAAGAAGAAGAAGAAGAAGAAGAAGAAGAAGAAGAAGAAGAAGAAGAAGAAGAAGAAGGAAAGAAAGAAAGAAAGAAAGAAAGAAAGAAAGAAAGAAAGAAAGAAAGAAAGAAAGAAAGAAAGAAAGAAAGAAGAAGAAGAAGAAGAAGAAGAAGAAGAAGAAGAAGAAGAAGAAGAAGAAGAAGAAGAAAAATTTAGAATGAAAAACACATTTAAATATGTAATCGTTCAGAAAAAAGAAAGAAAAAATAATAGAAAGGAAAACCAAAAAGAAAGTAAAAGAAATATCAATCCGCAGTTTTACCTCCAAAAGATTTTAATAACTCGAAGATTCGTAGCTCGTAAAACAGATGTTGGCTAGTTTGATCCCTTCATTAAAAACAAAAATGTGTAGTGAGAGGGGAAGGAATGGGGATGTGGAGAGAGTGGGGTGGCGGCGTTGGGGGAAGTGGGGTGGGTTGTTGTTGTTGTTGTTTGTAGATTATAGTCACACGACACTTTCGCATATAGGTGACTACTGGACCGATTTATACTGACACCAGCGGGCCAGTTGTTGGTAATGGGGAAAATAATATGATCACACATTGACCAATCCGGGATTCGAACCAGCGACCTTTCGGTTACTAGCAAGACGCTCTTACCAACTGAGCTACCCGGCCCCACTTGGGGTGGGTGTAACAAGAGGCCAGATTTATACAGCACATTGTAAGCTTTTGCCTTGTTTAGTCAGTTGTAACACTAAGGTTAATGTTACGCTGAAGCAGACGACAGAAGTTACTGATGTGTGCTACACTCTGCTATGCGGGCGGTAGCGCAGTAGGCCATGACATCATCGCAGCTTACAGATAGAGCAGAGTTACAGCCAATCCGAACCCAGAGAGCTTAGGCATACCGGTTCTACCTGGTTCAGGCAGACAGATAGGGGAGTCATTCGTGTTGAAAGCTGCGAGCAGTACACAGCTACGCTCTAGAGAATCTCTCCATCGAAGACTAGACAGCAGGACTTGTTGAAAACTCTATTCAATCAAGTTAGCCATGGCCTGACATTGTCAAAAAGCTAAATGAACATATTTTGTTTCATCGTCATTGTCACGTGGGGTTTATGGGCTCTGCACAATGGAATTATGGACCCTCACGTTTATTCGGTGGGAACTGCTAGTAAGTCACCCTATGAATTACTTTAATAAATTTATTTGTTTAGCTCGTTCTGTGTTAAGGTTGGGGTACAGAAATAGATAGAAAAATGGTAAAAGAATACTGTCACACTAGCTTTCACACGGCTATGAATCATATGTAGTCCAGCCACTTGATAACAGTTAAAATCACACATTTATTTCTTCTACTCTATACAAGATTCTCTAAGTACTAATCTAACTTAAAAAGTCTCTTTCACTGCTAATAGTTCGATCGCTGATAGTCTAGTATAGGCAGCTGTTTTTTCTTCCTCGGGCACTTTGCTATAATATTTCATGTAGATTTGGACTACTGTTGTCCGTTTTACAGTTTCTGAAGAGTTGGACTACTGTGGTCCTGATATGATCAGTTTAAGTGCACCTTCGTGTTATGCACTTAACTCATGAGTGGGGGTTCGAAGTCCTTCTGTGAGGTAGCTTCTGGTCCACCTGTGTCGTTGTGTAGTTGGGTTCCCTTGCCACGCTGTGGGGTCTGACAGGGTGTTTCTTCGGGTGGCTCTTTCCGTCTTGTGCGGTAGAGTCTCCTCAGCCAACTAGTCGTTTCTGTGGAGTAGGGTGCACAGGATAGCTCGGGATAGCTCGGGATAGCTCGCCTGCTCGTCTGTAATATAAGAGACGAAATTCTGCACAACCCTGAATAATCGGTTTGTGCAGAGCGTCTCACTGAAAGCCAAAGTAGCCCTCAGTGATAGCTCCACATCTCTATACATAAGCGACGAACATTCTGCTACTTCCGGGTTCCACTGGAATCTCACTCTAAATTCCTATACATACATAAATATCAATCGTGTCTAACTATACACATACAGAATTAATAATAATATAAACATTCCGTGGTACAGCCACTGGTCTGCAAACATACATATAAGTTAAACAACAGTGGTTCCGTACGGGATACAACATGGCGGCGCAACCGGTCGTGTTTCGCCTCGTGCTCGGCTCTTTCACATGGTCACGCAAATTCGGATTAACAATTCACATTTCTGCATAGCAAATTCCACAAACATAATTTCAACAATAATACAAATATATCACGATGAAACAGAAGGGTGTTCATTTACCTGTTTGACAAGTTCAGGCCCGTAGTGACTTGATAGAATTCTAAGATTTTAAGTCCTGCTTCCTGGTCTAAGAGTGTAGAGATTTCTCTAGCTGTGGAGATGTTGACTCTACCTCTTCTCACACACGACTGATTCAAACTGTGTTAGGCTCTGACACATTCAAAACTGCTCTACCCACTGAGCCTGCTCTGATTGGTTAAAACGGTCCGATTCAAAGCTCAAGTGCTGACTCACTGCGCTAGCGTGGGTCGGGCTCGCGGTGTGTGGTTTACTGTGTAATTTACTTGCTGCTGTGTAATAGTCTAACGTCTCTACTGTTACAAAGACTACACATGGCTAAATAGTCGATAGGCAGAGTTAACACTAGCCAGTTCGTGACAGGCTCCCTCAACTGAAAAAAGGCGATGACTACTGGATTCGACCTTTTTCTACTACAGAGCCTAGTTTAACACTGCACTATCCTAGGGTCCTATTTACACACTAGTTAAGTTTCTCTACCTGAGCTGCAATACTGTGCCAGGTAGCTATGGACACTAGTGACAGGGTTTTTATTGGGCGGGGACGAATTCTGGTGCTGTGGCCCTTAGTTGTGTTGGGTGGGCGACAGCTGCTGTGTCCTCCACGAGATGGCGACTGAGGTAGTCGGCTCCGTGGTTTTCCTTGCCGGGGATGTACTCGATTTGGAATGAGTATGCCTGAAGGGTGAGTGCCCATCGCATCAGGCGAGAGTTCAAAGACTTGGAGGCTGCCAGGAACGATAGTGGTTGGTGGTCCACCTGAACTGTGAAGTGGGTCCCATACAGGTAGAGTTGGAATTTCTGTATGGCCCAGACTAGTCCAAGGCATTCCTTCTCCGACGTGGCGTAGTGGGTCTCGGCGGGTCTCAATTTTCTGCTGGCGTAGGCGACAGGGAATAGCGTCTCTGCATTCTTGGGGTCGCGCTGTAGCAGTACTGCTCCGAGGCCTAAGTCGCTTGCGTCGGTGCGAAGAACGAATGGCTGAGTCAAATCGGGTAGGTGGAGTACTGGCGCCGATGTCATTCTGTCCTTGAGTGTTTGGAATGCTGTCTCGCATTCGGCGGTCCAAACTACTTTGTCCGGGGCGATTTTCCGGGTTCCATTTGTCAGTGGCACGGCGATGCTGTTGTAGTTGCGGATGAACTTCTTCCGCGATGGCGATGGCCATCCATGTGTGTGTGCCGGGGGTCGCTGGTCGGTCCGTGTATTTCTTGAGGAGATTGATGTGGTGGTAACGGGTTCTCCCGTTTACCTCTACTTGGTAGACTGTCTTGGATTTCTTTGCAGTCACCCGGTACGGTCCTCTCCAAGCGATGTCCAGCTTGTTGGTTCCACTTGGAAGTAAGAGTAGCACTTGATCGCCGACTTGCAGTTCTCGGTCCTTCGCGTGGCGGTTGTAGTACTTCGCCTGACGGGCTCTTGCCTTCTTCAGTGCTTCACCAGCTTTCTTCCACGTTGCTTTGAGGGTTTCCTGCAGGTCTGCGACGTACTTGGTGGCACCTCTTGGTGTGTCGTCTATCTTGGCTTCCGTCCAACTTCTGCGTAGGGCTTCTAGGGGTCCTGCTAGAGGTCTGCCGAATAGCAATGTTGACGGGGTGTAGCCTGTGGCTGCATGGGGCGTTTCTCGGTATGCGAACAGTGCCGCATTCACGTAGGTGTCCCACGCTTCTGGATTGTCGTCGGCGACTTTCCTGAGGATGGTGAGAAGGGTTCCATTCAGTCTTTCTACTTGTCCGTTGCTGGCTGGGTGGTATGGTGGTGTGCGAATGTGATGAACTTGTATCAACTCGAACACGTCTTGCATCAGGCGGCCGGTGAACTGAGATCCGTTGTCCGTTCTAATGCTGTCCGGGAATCCGACTCTGGTAAAGATGGCGATGAGTGCATCTGCAATCTTCTTGGTGTCGATCGCTGGCAACGGGACTGCTTCGCACCACATCGTACATGCGTCGACGAGTGTGAGTAGAAATCTGTTCCGCTTCTTGGTCATGGGCAGTGGTCCTACTATGTCTACTGAGACTTGCTGGAATGGCACGCCGACTACTACCGATGGTCCTAAGGTAACTGGTACGGTGTGATGTCGCGGGGAATATCGTTGACATTGGTGGCAAGATTTCACGTAGCGCTTGACATCCTCCGTGATTCCTGGCCAATAGTAGTGTGCGCTGATTCTCTGCACTGTGGCTCCAATTCCCATGTGTCCGCTGAGTGGCATGCTGTGGCCTAGTTCTAGTACTTGGGCTCGAAGGGTGGCTGGCAGTACTAGTTGGGTGTGATCTCCATCTCCTTGTCGATGTAGAACTCCCTCTTCCATGTAGAAGTCTCCCTTGTGCGGGGGTGTGTGCGCCTTGGGTAGCTTCTGGAAGCACTTCGCTATCGAGGTGTCTTCTTTCTGTGCTGTTTTGATCTCTTCGAGTCCTGGATTCGGAGCGAACTCGGGCTGGGGTGGTTGGGTTTTAGCTTGGGCCCTGGTTTGCACTGCAGCTATCTCTACAGTTTTTGGGGGCGTGCCTAAGAACACATACCTACAACCTAGCACTAGATCATACAGGGGTTTCTGTAAAACAGCTGCTTGGATTCGTCCTGTGACGTACCTACTCTCTACTTCTATCCATGCTATTGGGCAAGTAGTCGTCGGTTTCGTCAAGTCTGCTCCTTGTAGTTCGACTGTCTTGTCTGTCAAGTCCGCGCGCGATACAAGAGATTCGCTAACTATCGCGTCGTATGATAGACCTGTGTCATACAGACAGTTCGCTTCTTTACCGTTGACCTTGACCGTGTCTGTCACCGATGGGTGATCTCCGATCGTGTGTGGCTTGTTACCGCTACTTTGAGTTAGAACTCTGTGCGCTGGCCGGCTTTCGCGCTCTTCCCTACGTTGTGCGGCCAACTTGAAACATTCTGCGGTGGAGTGATTGTTTCTGTTGCAGAACGAACAATACCGTCTCTGTTCTGCGGGACCTCTTTTCCCGAATTCCGTGTTGGGTCCTTTATTTTGCCCAGGTCTGGGGTTATTCGGCTTATTCGCGGTGCGCTCTTCTCGGTTAGGGCTTCGTTTCTGTGCCTCTTTCCCGTTAGGCTTTAGGTCTCGCCTGAAGCTCTTGGCTTCTCCGTGTGCGGCCACGTACCTATCTGCGACCTTGACCAGATCTTCTAGTCTTTCCGCGCCCTGCTCTACTGAGAATGTTCTCAGCTCGGGGGTCATGGTTTCCCTTAGCTGTTCCCATACTAACAGTTCTGTCAGTCCATCATACGTCTTTGCCGTGGCTGACTGGCTAATCCACTTATCCAGCATTGTGGACAACCGATCCGCGAACTGCGCATAGCTCTCTCCTTTCACTCTCCGATTGGTGCGGAACTTTTGCCGGTAGCATTCTCCTGTCAGTTCGAATCCCGTTAGGAGTGCCTCTTTTACTTTGTGATAGTCAGTCACTCTGTCAGTCGGTAGCTTACTGTAGATGTCATAAGCCTTTCCTCTAAGCCCTTGACTAAGCTTAAAAGACCAATGAGTGGGATCTAGTTTGTACTCTGTTGCTAGACGCTCAAACCTAGTCAGATAGAGATCTAGACCTTCCTCTCTCTCATTGAATGTTCCCAGTGGAAATGACATTCCTTGTACAGGGTTGGATGCTACCTCTAGCTGATCTGAGTGGGGAGGGGTTGAGGAAGAACTTGAAGCTCCTGATCCCAATCTTCTTAGCTCTAACTCATGCTGTCTGTCTTTTTCCTTTTCTGCCCTCTCATACTCCCATTTCCTAACTTCTGCTTCTCTCTCTGCTGCTAATGCTGCCTTCTTCTGTTCTCCTTCTAATTCTAATTTCTTCTGCTCTGCTTCTAATTTCTTCTGCTCTGCTTCTAATTCTAATTTCCTCGTTTCTCTCTCTGCCTCTAATTTCTTCTGCTCTGCTTCTAGTTCTGCTTTTTTCTGTTCTCTCTCTGCGGCTCTCTCTGCCGCTTCGAGTTTCTTCGCCTCTCTCTCTGCTGCTCTCTCTGCCTTAGCCTCCTGTTTCTCTACCTCTGCATTGATATACGCAATTAGGTCTCCCCCTGCTAAGTGTAAAGCTTCCCCTAATTCCTTGAAGCGCAATCTCAAGGCCACTGGGTCCGACATTGCCAAACGTGTCTATGAACAACCTCTGAATCACGTGGAATACCAAAACACTAGCAATATTGCAAGTCAATAAAAACAATGCAAAGACCATCAAATTCGCAATCAATAATAGAATAAAACAAAAGTCAAATGGCATACAACAGTTACTTAAGCAAAACCTGCAAAAGAACAATGCAACATACAGGCACAAAAATATTTGAAGCAAAAAAGTTTTTAACTAAAGAATAGTGCACCCAAACTGATTAGTCCTTGTTACCACTATTCTAAGTTATTCTACTACTACTGTTATCTAATTTTATTGGACTTAGGTCCGGTTATACCCAATTCCTATTATCCACAGATCCTAGCTAGGCTCGCCAATTAAAGTGTCACGTGGGGTTTATGGGCTCTGCACAATGGAATTATGGACCCTCACGTTTATTCGGTGGGAACTGCTAGTAAGTCACCCTATGAATTACTTTAATAAATTTATTTGTTTAGCTCGTTCTGTGTTAAGGTTGGGGTACAGAAATAGATAGAAAAATGGTAAAAGAATACTGTCACACTAGCTTTCACACGGCTATGAATCATATGTAGTCCAGCCACTTGATAACAGTTAAAATCACACATTTATTTCTTCTACTCTATACAAGATTCTCTAAGTACTAATCTAACTTAAAAAGTCTCTTTCACTGCTAATAGTTCGATCGCTGATAGTCTAGTATAGGCAGCTGTTTTTTCTTCCTCGGGCACTTTGCTATAATATTTCATGTAGATTTGGACTACTGTTGTCCGTTTTACAGTTTCTGAAGAGTTGGACTACTGTGGTCCTGATATGATCAGTTTAAGTGCACCTTCGTGTTATGCACTTAACTCATGAGTGGGGGTTCGAAGTCCTTCTGTGAGGTAGCTTCTGGTCCACCTGTGTCGTTGTGTAGTTGGGTTCCCTTGCCACGCTGTGGGGTCTGACAGGGTGTTTCTTCGGGTGGCTCTTTCCGTCTTGTGCGGTAGAGTCTCCTCAGCCAACTAGTCGTTTCTGTGGAGTAGGGTGCACAGGATAGCTCGGGATAGCTCGGGATAGCTCGCCTGCTCGTCTGTAATATAAGAGACGAAATTCTGCACAACCCTGAATAATCGGTTTGTGCAGAGCGTCTCACTGAAAGCCAAAGTAGCCCTCAGTGATAGCTCCACATCTCTATACATAAGCGACGAACATTCTGCTACTTCCGGGTTCCACTGGAATCTCACTCTAAATTCCTATACATACATAAATATCAATCGTGTCTAACTATACACATACAGAATTAATAATAATATAAACATTCCGTGGTACAGCCACTGGTCTGCAAACATACATATAAGTTAAACAACAGTGGTTCCGTACGGGATACAACATGGCGGCGCAACCGGTCGTGTTTCGCCTCGTGCTCGGCTCTTTCACATGGTCACGCAAATTCGGATTAACAATTCACATTTCTGCATAGCAAATTCCACAAACATAATTTCAACAATAATACAAATATATCACGATGAAACAGAAGGGTGTTCATTTACCTGTTTGACAAGTTCAGGCCCGTAGTGACTTGATAGAATTCTAAGATTTTAAGTCCTGCTTCCTGGTCTAAGAGTGTAGAGATTTCTCTAGCTGTGGAGATGTTGACTCTACCTCTTCTCACACACGACTGATTCAAACTGTGTTAGGCTCTGACACATTCAAAACTGCTCTACCCACTGAGCCTGCTCTGATTGGTTAAAACGGTCCGATTCAAAGCTCAAGTGCTGACTCACTGCGCTAGCGTGGGTCGGGCTCGCGGTGTGTGGTTTACTGTGTAATTTACTTGCTGCTGTGTAATAGTCTAACGTCTCTACTGTTACAAAGACTACACATGGCTAAATAGTCGATAGGCAGAGTTAACACTAGCCAGTTCGTGACAGTCATGTATTGATATTATTGTTGAATAATCTTTGTGAAATTTGCTATGCTTATACTTGAATTGTTAGTCCAACGTTGCGTGACCACGAGGCGAACACGACCGGTTTTGACGCCATGTTGTATGCCTTACGGATCCACTGTTGTTTAACCTATATGTATGCTTCCAGACCAGTGGCTGTACCAGAGAATGTGTATCATATTAATTATTTCTCTATGTGTATAGTTAGCCATGAGTTATATTTATATATGTATAGGAAAGTAGAGTGGAGATTCCAGTGGACCACGGACGTAGCAGAATGTTCGTCGCTTATATCTAGAGGTGTGGAGCTAATCACCGAGGGCTCTTTTGGCCTTCAGTGAGACGCTCTGCACACACCTAGTATACAGGGTTGTGCAGAATTTCGTCTCATATGTTACAGACGAGCAGGCATCGTATCGTGAGCCCAACCAGGCGAAAGACAAGAACAAGTCGTCGCTGAACGTTGGCCTGCCGAGGCATCTCAAACAATGCGCGACGAGAGCCCACCAGTCTAGCAACAAGGAGAAGAATCCACAACAACACAGCTTATCAAGAAAGCAACCACAACACAGCTCTTCGAACATTCAGTTAAGTGCATATCGACGCAGTGCACCAAACCTGTATCAAAGGACCACAGTAGTCCACTCTTCCAGAACTCTAACCCTTAGGGCAGAAAGCATCCAGTGCCCGATGAAGATACAGTAGCTGCCTAGAGCTATCAAGAATCGAACCATTCGAATGGACATTTGAACTTTTAAGTTAGTATTGTACTTAGCAGATCGTATATAGAGTAGAGGAAATAAATGTGTGATATTTACTGTTAACAAGTGGCTGGACTATCTATGTTTCATAGCCGTGTGAGAGCTAGTGTGACAGTGATCTTTTACCATTTTTCTTTCTATCTCTGTACCCCAGCCTAAACCCCTTGGGGTCATGAGCAATCTTGCCACTGTAGATTGTTCAAACCTATAAAGGGAAAAGTGAAAGCCACAGTTGAAAACCTGTCTTTCCTATCTAGGCAAGACAGATTCACTGCGGCAACAGTACCCCCGTTGGAGTGCCGGGGGTTTTCAGTATAAATAGTATCCCCACTTTATGGAAATTTAGTGCTTTAAATTCCCACTGTCGCTGTCTTCCTCATTTACTCTTTCCTATTCCTGCTCTGTCCTTCACTCTGCTATACTATCTTCTTCTTCGCTAGATCAATGACCTACCTTTTTTCTTGAAAACTCTTCCTGGACAAGACTCCTTGTTTGTGTATGGGGTCTGTTGGATCAGCTTGGGAGTGTTGGACGCTTTCTGCCGGGTGGTCACTAGGGCTTCCTATGATTGTACTATTTAGCACTATAGGCATTTTATATGTATGCGTTTTGTTGATGATTTATAATGATGTTTGTATTCTATTTTGTTTTTGTAACCGGGGGTTCGCGTAGTTGAGGTCAACCCTCAGCCGTCCCTCGCGTGGGATGTCTTTATTGTAAAGTGACTGGCCGGTGGAGGGCATTCAATTTTCCCACTGGGGTTGTTTCAACAGATCTTTTATGCGGATCGGGGATTGTCCGGTCCTGATTTGGCTCGGAAGAGTCCGCTGGACCTAAAGCAACAATAAATCAATCAATCAAAAAAAAACCCAGCCTAAACATAGACCGAGCTAAAAATATAAATGAATTAAGTTAAGTCACAGGGAGATTTACTAGCGATCTCCATCGACAATAGACGAGTGGGTAATAGCATTCCATTGTGCAGAGCCCAGCAACAATAGACCCCCGTCACAGTGGGTTGGGTGTTATTGGAGCTATAACAAAAATACAAAGCTTGGAATTGCGACTGAACACAACAGATTCTGCCTTCACTAAAAATAATAATAATATTTTTTTTTAAAGAGTGATGGAACGTTCGGCCCAGTGTTTTTTTTTTTCTTCTCTTAAATCAAATCTGAGCGAGCGACGGAGAGACAATTGATCCAGCCAAAGTTGGACCATTTATGTAGCGAGCTTCACTGCATAGGATGGGATGTCCACAGCGTCGAAGGGACGTAACCGCAGCTAAAGTCGACCAATATTGAGCGACATTTTGGAATGGGAGATAACCCTGGACCATTAAGTAACGAGTTCCAGTGTGGGATAACTGCAGCCCAAGTCGACAATTTGCATAGTGCGGGTGACTTTGCAGTGATGGCTCGCACAAGCTGTATTTTACTGAGATCGTTTCATTAAAGCTAACGGGTTTCCAAGGGTTTTGCCTGAAAACCTTTTACCTGCCAACATTGAAGCCCACTGAAGGTGTTTTCCCCAAAGGCCGGGTTTTATCTACTTTCCCCAAAGCCATATTACGACCTTTTCAATGTACCTGTTTAAATGGTTTTCAAACCGCCTTAAATTACAACTCTTCGGATTGGACATAAACTTTAAACATCCCTATGCCACTCCCATCGTCCTCACGTTTACCGTACCCCTCTGAGGAGGGGGGGGGGGGATTCTTATATTCTTTGTGTGTATAGTTGGTAGAGGTTTGGAGAAAGGGAGAGAGAAAGGGAGAGTATGTGTGTGTGTGCGTGGGTGTGTGTGTGTGTGGGGGGGGGGGGGTGAACTAAAACTATTGCATGCCCTTTGGTTATATACTATGACTGATAGCCGCGTTTTCCCCTTCAATCGGTCGTTGACACCCACCGCAACTACCGAGGAGGACAGGGGAGTATCACAACCACATTGACTACATCATGGTCAAGACACGCTTCAGATCAAGCGTCAACAATGGCAGGACACGCACTTTTCCAGGATCTAGCAGCAGACATCGGAAGTAACCACGATCTCGTCATGATGTCTTTCCGGCTCCAATTGAAGAGAGTAAACACAGCAAAGTGCACCAGACTGAAGTTCGATCTGGAAAACCCGGAGGTGGCAGAAATATTCCAAGCCAAGATTAGAGCGAACCGCAGCCAAAGAGGAAGAAATGAGTTTCACTATATTTAGAGTGGTGTAGTGACCTGCTCTGCTCATTTTGGGAGCTGGTGAAGTAGATGTCAACATCATGACCACCACCTTCAACTCAGCTGTGACAGATGCCGTCACTGAGATCCTTGGCAAGCACCACCCAAAGAAGAAACCGTGGATCACATCTGAACCTTTGGACATGTGTAATAAACAAATGGATATAAAAAAGAAAAAGAACACCTCACAGGGAGCTGATGCCTACCGAAAAATCAACAATGACATCCGAAAAGCCATGCACACAGCAAAGGAGAACTTAATAGAATACTAATGTCAGGAAATAGAGAACAGTTTGAACAAGAACAACCACAAGAAGGTCTACCAGACTGTGAAGCGAGGTCCTCCTGAAAATAATACTCAACAGGTTGAAACCACAAGCTTAACAAATCATAGCTGAGGAACAAAGCAGGATTCAAGGCAGGTCGAAGTACCACTGAACTGATTTTCAACCTCAGAATCATCTGCGAGAAATACCTACAGCACCAAGAACATCTATATCATGTGTTTGTAGACTTCAAGAAAGCGTTTGACCGAATCTGGCATGCAGCTCTGTGGGCAACCACGAGAGTGCACAACATCAGCCCTAAATTTATTGAAGTCATCAAATGACAAAGTATGACAAAGCTACCAGTGCAGTCCTTCACAACAGCTCCATCGGAAACTGATTCAGAACAACAATTGGTGTGCGACCCTCATTGACCCTCACAGCAGACCTACAACGAAGAATACAAAGCATGGAGATGAGGTGCTACAGAAGACTTCTGGGCATTTCCTATATCCCCAGACTATCACACAAGTCATTGGACAACACTATGACATGCTTACAGTGGTGAAGAAACGGAAAATCCGATGGTGTGGCCACGTAACCAGAGCATCAGGCCTTGCAAAGACCATCCTGCAAGGAGGCAGAAGAGGAAGACAGAAAAAGAGGTGGGAGGAAAGCATTCGACATGGACTGTCTTGAAACTGAGCGAAGCCATGAGGATTGCTGAGGACAGAGAAAGATGGCGCCCCAACCACTTTCGAGTTACGGGACAGGATAGGATAGGATAGGCATCTACCGCACGGTCCGCATTTGACCTTTAAACTTCATGGAGATAAAGACGCCTGCTGCGTATGAATCGTTGGGCTTGGGTACCTCACATCCTGAAAATGCTCGTAGGCTTCCATTAAACTATTAATGTATTTATTTATTTATCGTTCTTTCGTAAAACTTTTCCAGCTCAAGAGTTGCTCAAGGCGCTGGCCGATACGTGATCTGACTCAGGCCACAGGGGGCTCCCACTTGCAGCTTTAGGCGTTCGTCGAAAACTCCCAGACAACTGAGCATAATCCTGGTCGATCGGGTCGAGAGAGAGGGGGATCAAGTGGTTGCAGGGTATGTATGTAGCTCCAGGCACTCAACCGACTAGAACCTAAGCGTCAGGATTTTTACAGTCCGTGCGCATTTGATTAATAAAAATGGCGATAAGCTAAAATCGTAATCGGCTACAGTTTCATCTCTTAAAACGTATTTGGTGTTGTTAGGTCAAAGTGTTTTTACAATGTGCCTTCTCTAAAAGACCTTCATTCTTATTTAAAAACAAAAAAAAAAAAAAACTCCAAGCACTTGACGAATGAACACCAAGAGAAAGCCCCTTGGGCAGACATTAGGGATTCCAAAAAGGCAATTAAGCAAAACACGATGGCAAACTTTTCACGTGTGTTTTGAGACTATCCTATCTTATCCTATCCTATCTTATCCTACCCTATCCTATCCCGTAACTCGGAGGCACCACAGATGATCGTTTAACCAGCGTACTCCATCTTTCCCTGTCCTCCGCAACCCTGATGGTTTCGCTCAGTGTCAAACCAGTCCATTCTCGAATGTTGTCCTCCCACCTCTTTTTCGGTCTCCCCCTTCTTCTACCTTCTTGCACTGTGCCTTGCAGGATGGTCTTTGCAAGACCTGATGATCTGGTGACGTGACCATACCATCGAAGTTTCCGTTTCTTCACCCCTGTGAGCAGGTCATCGTGTTGTCCAATGGCTTGTGTGATGGTCTGTCAGACTTCCTCGTTGGTAAAAAAAATAAATAAATAAAAACTAAAATTTAGCGACATACCGTTTAATTGATTTAAAAAATTGATTTGCAATTTTATAGAATTGTAATAGAATTGTAATTGTGCACTACTTGTTTAAGGCTTGTTTACGGTAATATAGGGGGGAAAATAGGGTCTGTGGGTCGGCTTTAAAAAAAACAACAACTTTTCCACCTTGGGTGATACTTTTGTGGGTGGCTTTTTTCAATTTATTTACAGACTATCCTCCAAAAAAACGTTTATGGTCGGGCAACAAAATTAGGGTCGGTCGGGATACCGTAAACATCAATATTTGTGTCCTAATCTGTCGATATTTGGTACAATTATTTCTATTTGTATATGGGATCCTTAGTTTCCTATAAGTTGTCAATATTATAAGATACGCAAGTCGATAGACTTTGGTCGATCACAGTGTCTCCAAATTTCAAAATAAATAGAATTTTAATTATGCACTATTTATTCAAATTGTTAATATTTTCTACAATGATTTCTATCGCTAAGTGTTAACCAGGTTTTCCCACAAGACTTCAAACTAAGCGGGGCGTGAACAGACAGAATTTGATCGATTACCAAGGCTTCAACTCGCAATTAAACATAATTTTAATTGCACTCTACATATTTCATAAGTCGATATTTGGTACTATTATTTCTATTTCCAAGTGGTGACCAGGTTTCCCCCTTAAGGTCAGCAATTGAAAGGAGGAAATGACAACGCATTAAACTTGCATGGAGCAATTTACCTTGACCTCGCCCTAGATTGGAGCGCGCGGGAAGGAAAGTAATTGCTCCATTGTTTCCTTCAATTCACTTACATGCTGTGATTCTTTTTTTCCCATTGTTTAAACGTACAGTAATTACTCAGATGAAGTAGCGCACTTCCGTCCCCGCTCAAACCGCTTCCAATCGTCATATGCTACTAAATGATGATGATGATGATGATGATGATGACGACGACGACGACGACGACGACGATGACGATGACGATGATGATGATGATGATGATGATGATGATGATGATGATGATGATGATGATGATGATGATGATGACGACGACGACGACGATGATGATGATGATGATGATGATATTTTTTAAACAACAATATTACTTGATGCTTTATAGGTCTACGCACCTTATACCTAAATCAAGCCCAAAGCGCGGCGATCTGTCCCACCATTAGCGTTAACATGTGTCATAGTTTCATAGCTACACAAAAAAGCGCACACTCATCACCTAAACATGTGAAGTAAAAGCAAGGGGATCGAAAAGGTCAAGACGGAAAGGAAATTACAACGTTTATTATTGAATTTTTTATTGACTGCATTGAGAGAGGAAACCGGAGTATCCGGAGAAACCTCTCGGTAAGCTTCTCGTACCTAAGTCGCGTTAAGTTCGCCCCTTGCGAGAACCCGCGATCATCGCTTTAGGAAACCAGCGCCTAAGCCTACTGCTGGCTATCTCTACGCAACGGAGGGTCTACTCATTCTTACAGCTACCTTATGCTATCGAGGACCCATTTACGCTCCTGTGGTCCAACCAGCTACCACACGCAGTCATTGTCACCGAGGTCAACCTTTCTCATAATCTCCCTCGTCGTTTTCACAGTCATTGGCAGGAGAAACAGCAACTGAGGTGGTGATAATGTCGGGCACAACATAGGCTTATTCCTTAATTTCTTTATTTAATCATTCTTACATAGCGCTGTTCCCATTCAGTAGCTGCCTAAGGCGCTGGCCAAACTGAATACAGGATCTCGCTCAAGTTCCCCGAGACGCCCACCTGCAACTTTAAGCGCAATATCTGACGCCCAGACAACTGAGCACAATCTTGGGCGACCGAGGATTGGGGAGAAGGGACCTAGTGCCTGCTGGGTGTATTTGTGTAGCCGACTAGACCTCGGTTTGTACTCTCATCAGAAGGAGTAGAGCCGCAGTGTCTCAGGGTGGTGGTGGTTGTTGATGATGATGATGATGTTGTTGTTGATGTTGTTGTTTGGTGTGTTTCTTTTTTTAACGTATGACCAGAAGGAGGATTGGAAGACGACGAAGAAGGCGAGGTGAGAATGAGAAATGAGGACCTGAAGAAGAAGAAGAAGAAGAAGAAGAAGAAGAAGAAGAAGAAGAAGAAGAAGAAGAAGAAGAAGAAGAAGAAGAAGAAGAAGAAGAAGAAGAAGAAGAAGAAGAAGAAGACCTCATCATCACCAACAAAATCCACAATTGCAACAATAGTCATGCATCACAATTCTGCGTTGTTCTTTCCTTCATTCTTTTTTTTTCTTTTTTTTTTCTCTTTTTTTTGTGGGGGAGGGGTAGGGCAAGAAGGCGTGGGGCGCTTTTTCTCGCGGGAGGTCTGCATTTTTCCGTGGGAAGGAAATTTGCTTGGAATAATGGGACCTTGGGAAATGTTGGAATTTCTACTCTGTTGTCTCACGTTTGATTTGCCGGAACCCAAAGCTTCGTAAAAGGCGAGAGTGCAATAAAAGAACAAAATAATAAAATAAAACAGTTGTTTGGAAAAAAAACCAATAGGATTAGAAAGAAAAAAAAGCAATTTACAATTTATGACGTCATCATGATAACGTCACTCAATATACCATAGTTTTGTTTAAGGTTCAAGGCATCTGTACTCTCTAATTCTATACAAAGTTACTGGGTTTTTTAAATTTCGTCAAGATGATTACATCAATCGATTTGCATAAGTTTTGTTTTTCCTAGGCACAAGTGAAATCTATGTACACACCAAACTTGAACCAAATCCCTTCATTAGTTTGGGAGAAAATAGGATTGTAAAAATAAAACAAAAATTATGACATCACCATGATGACGTCACCCAAGAAGCATTTCTTTTATTGTCATTTGGTAGCGTTCACTATTACTCAACTAAAGACCAAGTTTCAAAGAAATTCGTCCATTAGTTTCAGAGAAAAGTACGTAAATGTACCCCCCGGACGCCGGATGCCCAAAGCCAAAAAGAGTAGTTTGCGAGCTTTACAGCTCTGGAACTAATTAAACAAACTTTGGAAAATGCCGCCGTTGTCGTTTGAGCGGAAACAGTCCCTTCCAACTGAAATAACGTAATGAGGAGTTGCGCTCGCTCTCTCTCTCTCTCTCTCTCTCTCTCTCTCTCTCTCTCTCTCTCTCTCTCTCTCACTCTCACTCTCTCTCTCTCTCTCTCTCTCTCTCTCTCTCTCTCTCTCTCTCTCTCTCTCTCTCTCTCTCTCTCTCTCTCTCATTATGCTGTAGGAAGAAGGAAGAAACTTGTCGACCAAACATTGATTTCATGAACCTCTATTATGTAACGAATGCTGATTAACTATCAATAATTTGCCTTCTTCTATATAATACTTTCATATATTCTACAGACGTCAATCCCTAAATAATATATGGCAAATAAAGACTGAAACATGTAACAAATCATTTTCATACAGTTATTAATAACATCACTTGTTTTTTTTTTTTCGCTATTGTATCATACAGTTGTTATCGTTATCAATGTTTTTATGGGATCATGTAATAATTATTGTCATTTATATTGTATTATTTACGTGGGGTTTTTTTGTTTTTTTTTAAATAAATATTATAGCTTAATCCTTTTGTATCCTACACTATATTATGTTTACACGAATTTTTCTCCAGTTTGGTGTTGACGTAGCTTGAATTCTATTTTGAATTTGTTGTATTGAGAAAATACCATTGCTCGAGAGTTGGTAAAGGAATGACCTCCCTTCCCCTCTGTTCCTTGGTATGCATATGGGCCCAAGGCCGTGAAATGCATTAAAATCTGAAATCTGAAATCTCTCTCTCTCTTTCTCTCTCTCTCTTCATTAAGCTGGCCTAGAAAAAAGGGAGTTTCCAAACGCCTCCCTCACTTCCACCACCTCAACTCCCAACGACCAAAAGCTTTCGGGGACACCTTTACCACCTATTTCCAACCTTAAGGGCTCCCGATAGTGTGATAGATACATACTGCCTAGTCGAGACTAGCCAAGGCGTATCGTAAACCTCTCCAATAGTCTCTGCAGCTGGTCACAGGTTTAGCTGCAATATTCATTTAGCCGCTTTTAACATTAAAAAAAAAACTATACTTTTAACATAAAAAAAAAATAAAACGAATCAGCTACTGAAAACAAAATATAAATGAGAGTATAAACCGAGGTCTAGTCCGCGCACGCACTATTCCATCGCACGGACTTTAAAGATCCTGACGCTCATGTCCTAGACGGGTGAGTGCCAGCTACACATAAGCACCCAGCAAGCACTAGGTCCCTTCTAATTCATCCCTGGTTCGCTAGGATTATGCTCAGATGTCTGGGCATCAAACAGTGCGCCCAAGAGATGCAAGTGGGCGTCTCGGGCACCTCGAGTTAGATCCTGATTCCGCCAGCCCCTTGAGCATCTGCTGAGCTTGAAAAGCGCTATATAACAAATAAATCATCATCATCATCATCATCATCATCATCATCATCATCATCATCATCATCGTCGTCGTCGTCGTCATCAACATCGTCGTCGTCGTCGTCATCATCATCCTCATCATCGTTGTCGTCATCATCGTTGTCGTCATCATCATCATCGTCATCGTCGTCGTCATCATCATCGTCGCCGTCATCGTCATCATCATTATCATCATCATCGTCATCATCATCAACATCATCAACAAAAACCACCTCCAGCATCACCACCACCACCACCACAACAACAACAACAAACAACAACATTGACAATGACCTTTATATTTGATCAACTATGGCATCAAGCCACATGCGCCAGATATGATGATACATTTTAGGGACACTGGCAAACCTTTGGGTCATAAAGATGCCGGTACGCCAGAACCGCAATTTTATGCCACAGCGCTAGTAAATTATTTACAAAAGCGTCTGAAGAGGGGAAGGGACAATGCCAAATGATGCTTTATCGCTATCATCATCATCATCGTTATCATCATCATCATCATCATCGTCGTCGTCATCATCATTATCATCAACATCATCACCGTCATCATCATCATTATCATTATCAGCAGCAGCAGCATTGCGAACTTCATTATAGTCATCGTCATCAGCAGCAGCAGCCGCAGCAGCAGGACCTACATACATCATCGTCATCAGCAGCAGTAGCAGCATCAACAGCAGCAGTATCACAAAAGTCATCATCATCATCACCATCATCATCCAACCGTCGTCGTCGTCATCATCATCATCATCATCATCAAGGTAGATTTAGGGTGTGGGTATACGGTAGCTGTAGTCAGCACGATGGACAGGTTGTGCAGGAGGACATCCCTCTATTCTGTTACCCATGTTTATATAGTGTTCTATGTATCCAATGTTGCCTTCAGCGGCACAGCCGCGCCATCTAGGACGAGACAGAAATAGGACTTACAGGGCTTGGCCAAAAAGTGTTGGAATAGATGTAGAGGTCAGGATCTTTACAGGTCGCGCGAAGGAAACGCATGCACGCACAGTACAGAAAAAGACCTGGATTTGTACTATTATCCGAAACATAAATTGTGGCTAGCATCATCAGCCTCATCGCTTGATGGACGAATGAAGCAAACTCACGGGCGCCGCATATTATTACATACAACTTAGCCGAGTTTAGAAGAAGCCTGCATTCTGAGAGAGGGAGAGGGATGTTTGATTGATTGATTGATTGATTGTTGCTTTAGGTCCAGCGGACTCTTCCGAGCCAAATCAGGACCGGACAACCCCCGATCCGCATAAAAGATCTGCTGAAACAACCCTAGTGGGAAAACTGAACGCCCTCCACCGGCCAGTCACTTTACAATAAAGACATCCCACGCAGGGAACGGCTGAGGCTTTACCCCAACTAATCGAACCCCCGGTTACAAAAACAAAATAGAATACAAACATCATTATAAATTATCAACAAAACGCATACATATAAAATGCCTATATTGCTAAATAATAACATCATAGGAAGCCCTAGTGACCACCCGGCAGAAAGCGTCCAATACTCCCAAGCTGATCCAACAGACCCCATACACAAACAAGGAGTCTTGTCCAGGAAGAGTTTTCAAGAAAAAAAAGGTAGGTCATTGATCTAGCGAAGAAGAAGATAGTATAGCAGAGTGATAGGACAGAGCAGGAATGGGAAAGAGCAAATGAGGAAGACAGCGACAGTGGGAATTTAAAGCACTAAATTTCCAGAAAGTTGGGATACTATTTATACTGAAACCCCCGGGACTCCAACGGGGTTAAATAACGGACGCGTTTCGTACACGTTTGTGTAGGAAGACGTTATGACGTCACTGCGTTATTTACGAAGGAAATGATAATTTAGTTTTGTGAGCTGTTGTTAGCTCAGAGATGACTTATCAGCCGAGTTGAGCGGACGTATTCGTGGGTGCTCTAGGAAAGCCTGATTCTGCTAGGATATACTATAGCTGTATCTAGAATACAGGTATTTATTTTTATTATTATTATTATTATTATTATTATTATTATTATTATTATTATTATTATTATTATTATTATTATTATTATTATTGGTGGTATTTATAATGAGCTGTAAAGCTATCCATACGAAAAGGGGATGAAATAGGTCGAAATTTCTTCCAAATTTCTTCCGAAATGGACTGCATTTTCTCCGTCCCGGATAGTGCACTCCTCTGTACTTAAAACACTCTCATGCACTACAACTGCACTCCCATGCACTAAAAAAGCACTCCCGCGTACTTCGAAACAAATGGGGAACGCGAGACAAATGAGGAACGAGCAAATTACCCGATTTTTGACTGAAAAAGTAAATTCCGTTTCTCATTTCTGTCGTTATACAACAACACACCCACACACACACACACACACCCTTCGTCCTCTCTCCCCCATAGTTTGATAGCATGTCAGCCAAGCACAGAACAATACAATGACAGGTTGATCGGAAAGCGGGATTTTGTGCTGCCATGCAGTACAGTACTAAATCATTTACTGTAGCGGTACAAGCTCCAAGAATCATGCTGAATATTGTGGCATGAACCGGCATCATCGTTAGCAGCTGCTGCAGCAGCAGTCGCAACAACAACAGCAGCAGTAACATCAGCAGAAGCAACAACAACAACAGCAGCAATAACATCTTCATCGTCACCATAATCATCATCATCATCATCATCATCATCATCATCATCGTCGTCGTCGTCGTCGTCGTCGTTGTAGTAGTAGTAGTCTATATCATCATCAGCAGCAGCAGCAATATCATTTTCATCATCATCATCATCATCATCTCCGTCATTACATTAAATTACATGATTATTGCTTTAGATCCAGCGGACTCTTCCGAGCCAAAACAGGACCGGATAACCCCCGATCCGCATAAAAGATCTGCTGAAACAACCCTAGTGGTAAAACTGAATGCTCTCCACCAGCCAGTCACTTTACAATAAAGACATCCCACGCAGGGGACGCTGAGGCTGTACTCTAATTTATCGAACCCCCGTTTACAAAAACAAAATAGAATACAAACATCATTATAAATTATCAACAAAACACATACATATAAAATGCCTACATTGCTAAATAATAACATCATAGGAAGCCCTAGTGACCACCTATCAGAATGCGTCCAATATTCCCAAGCTGATCCAACAGACCTCGCACACAAATAAGGAGTCTTGTCCCGGAAGAGTTTTCAAGAAAAAAAGGTAGGTGACTGGTCTAGCGAAGAAGAAGATAGTATAGCAGATTGATAGAACAGAGCAGAAATGAGAAAGAACAAATAAGAAAGACAGCGACAGTGGGAATTTAAAGCACTAAATTTCCAGAAAGTGGAGATACTATTCATACTGAAACTCCCAGCACCCCAACTGGGGAATCATCTCCGTCAACGTGGTCGATATCGTTTTCATCTGCATCATCATCATCATCATCATCATCATCATCATCATCATCATCATCATCATCATCATCATCATCATCATCATCATCATCATCATCATGGACGGCAGTCTCATGTTCATGGGGCGGAGAGGGGTGTTGGGTGGGGTGGGTGGATGAGTGGTGGGAGGAAGTGTGAAGAATGGAGGAGAGTATTAGAGTGAATAATTAATAAGCTAACAAGGCAATAAATCCTGCAGTTCCTCATCGACGTCGACGTCGTCGTCGTAATCACGATCGTCACCGCAACCACCATTATCACGACATCCATAACGGAGTTGAAACACTATCCGGCCTTTTTGGGGGGGAGTCTTCAATGTTCCAAAGTTTTACGGTTTCCCGAATGAGCGCATCAAAGTGAATATCTAATAAGCTCTTAAGGCTTGCATATCATCGTCGTCATCGTCATCGTCATCAAAACCACTGCCATCACTATCATCACCATCTGCTTCTAGTTTCTTTGGTAGATGCTGCTGTTTGGGAGCCAGAAACCAATTTTTCATGTACACGGAACAAGAACTTCAAAAGGAATCTTTGATAAAGTAAGCTTTATCAAACCTACGTGGCATCAATACATCATCATCATCATCATCATCATCATCATCATCATCATCATCATCTCCGAAACACCCACCATCACCACCAACTTCGTGACCCGATTCTAACTTCTTCCGGGAGGGTTGTTTATATTGGGGGTCCTAAACCAACTTTGGGCGTGCACAAAACCGGAACATCAAAGGGAATCTTTTAACAGCTCATAAATTTCTCTTGTGTCGTTTCTAGTACCTCCCTTGTACCAACAAAAACATTGTACCAATAAAAACAGCAAAAAATAGCATGATTGTGATTCACAATTAAAAGTAGTAGTAGTAGTAGTAGTAGTAGTAGTAGTAGTAGTAGTAGTAGTAGTAGTAGTAGTAGTAGTAGTAGGAGGAGGAGGAGGAGGAGGAGGAGGAGGAGGAGTTGTGAAAGGATTAATTATGAGTATATGGAACGTCTTTTTGAAGTCAGCTAATGATGCGGGGTACATAGAATTGTACGAGTTAGCGAGCGAGAGCGAGAGACAGACAGACAGACAGAGAAACAGACAGATTGAGAGTAACAAAAATCTACAGGTTCATTTTTAAAAAAAATCTCTTTTACCGTCTCTACTATAAGATGAACTAGGAAAGGAGTTAAACCCCCCTGTAAACGTAAGCCCACATAACAGCTACCACTGGTTTATAGTTTTAAAAGACTGACTGACGGTACGTACTTCTTAGAAGACTCCTCATAGTGGCGTCTTTTGTCAATTGATTACAAATGTCTATAGTTTGTCGAAGAGCAATCGCAGGTACTTAGAAAGGTAAATGCTGAAGCTTTAGGATCCAGAGAGACAGTGTCATAATAGATCACGGAATTTCAAACGAGAAAAATGAGAGAGAGAGGAGGGGTGATGGGGGGGGGGGGAAAGAGAGAGATAGAAAGGGATGAGAGACAGAGAAATGATGAAAATGATGATGATGATGATGATGATGATGATGATGATGATGATGATGATGATGATGATGATGATGATGATGATGATGATGATGATGACGATGATGAGGATGACGACGAGGATAATGTGTATTGTGTTAGACATTGGCAGTTCCATTTTAGTTCCAGACACAGCCGTGCCTAGCTGCCATGTTTTTCTAGTGTCTTATCACACAAAACTACACAAAAACAATAGTATGAACAACGAAATACTGGAAAGCGAACAAACACTATCTTGACCTAAGTGGGTGAAATTTGGTCCACTTTCTTCATGATGCGTCTGGTTGACTTTTTTTTTCCTCTTGGATTTCTATTTATTTATTTATGTAATCGCTCTTTAATAGCGCTTATCCAGCTCAACAGCTGTTCAAGGCGCTGACTGATACAAAAACTAACTCAAACCGTCAGAGGTTCCCACTCCAGTTTTCTCCAAAATTCACTAACTATAAGAAAGTGGGGTTTTGTTGCTGTTGTTCTTGGTTTTTTTTGTTGTTGTTTCATGTAGTCTAACCGACTTATAAATCTAAAACTACGCAAAAGTCGGTACAATGGTGTGGAATGAAGGCAGTACCTTTGGAAGCCGATGCATGCTTGTGTAGCATTATGCTTCAGGCCATGCTATAACTGGCTTGCTACGGTCCTGCCTACAGTAGTCCCCAGCCACATACTATTGTTTGAACAATCGGTTGTTTAATAGTGGTATAGCCTCTTGTGCTAACCACATCGTTACGGTTTCTATTAAAGGTGCCCGTCCCATACTTCTTCGGACCCAGTTTCCCATTGTTAATCGCCAGGGTATATTTACGGCTATATTTTCCTTGCATAATTTGAACGATACAGTACGCAGTTGTGCCTTTCTTATGGCCTCCAGCAAATGCTATTTTTGGTATAGGTTGTTTATTTTGCCATAGTTTCCTGCGGTCATTTTAACGTAACGGTACACATTAATACCTTAGCACCTTGGTACCTGTCCCACATTAAGGCTGAATTCTCGGTTGTTTAGCATGATCGTTTCCTGTGCTGCGTTTATCGTTACAGGGCACAGTGATACCTGTCCCAATGGTCCGAGGTTGAAACAGTGGGGTGAATTATTAATTGTGAAATGCTGGTTGTTTCCTGTCCTAGTTTTGCCGCGACGCTGGTATGGTACAGGTCTCACATTCTTCACACCGAATTATCAGTTTATAGTCTCAAGCGAATAATTTGTACCAAATCCTCCGTTGTTTATCATTGCAGCTACCTATGATAATGTTAGCTTTAAAACCTACACAGTGATCACTGCAAATTTCAGGAAGTACTTCTACGTTTTTAACTAAACTGGTGCTCTGTTTCAGTACTAAGTCAATACAGATGCTAGTATAGTAGTTTCAGTTATCCTTGTGTCTGAGTCACTCCTTATGACGAAGCTGTATAACGATTTATGAGGGAGCATCGTGACGAAATGGTAATGGATACTTCCTAGTTTATACTACACTACCTAGAAATTATGGGCAGTATGATTGCTCTGGTGGTTCAGTTTAGATTTAGGTCCATACCTCTTCTTTCCTAGGATGGTCATCCCCGTGAAACTTCCATGTTCTCTCTCTCTCGCTTTCTCTCTGCTCTCCCCTTAATGATAGTAAGCCTATGTAAATGTGTTCTGGATTAACCATGGTGCGAAATTTATGTCCATTGTTTGATTCAAATTTCCCCTTCTCCTTTGTAATGGGCTATCGGCCTTTGTACAATTAAACATTCTGATTCTGATTCTCTGTGTGTGTGTCTCTCTCTCCCTCTCTCTCTCTTTTTATTCTCTATTTTTTCTTTCTGCCACGCCACTCCCCACCCCTCTCTCTCTCTCCTTCTCTCTCTCTTGCTTTTTTTAAATTTCAGTAGAATAGTCGCTCTTTAGGACGAGTGCCAGGTGTAAAAAAGCAGACCACTGCTTATTCTACTACCTTCGTTAAATAAAGACTTATCTTATTTCAATTAATCACTAGTTTTGCAAATAATGCACCCATAGGCCTGGTGAATGGTCACTGGACTTTGGTCACGCGGTGGTCAAAGTCAGCAGAACGGCCATTAGTGACCGCTGTCCGCCACTGTCTCGTCTGTCTCGCAGCTTGAGATTACCGTGGATGACAGAGATGGATGCTCATTTGCACGAGAGTTGGTCAACGTCTGTCTCTGTAGGAGTCCAAGATTAAAGAGGCTATGGTATCAAGGATCATTGTTTTATTTTTGTGACAACGAGTTAACTTGGGAAATGGCATTGATGTCACATTAAAAGATGATATAATGGACAATCGTTGCTCAAACCCACCTCTAAGCTTTCAATTGTAGGCCTCTCTCTTCTTTGTTTGTATAGAAACAACTGGGACACAGGTGCTGGTATCTGGGATACAGTCAGGGGCGGATCTTTCCATTGTTTGAGAGGGTGTGCACAGTGCACTAATGCGAAGTGGCGTAGCCACAAGAGCGAGCAGGCGAGTGTACTAGGGGGGTCCGGGGGCATGCCCCCCCGGAAAAATTTGAAAATAATGGTTAAAATCTGTGCAATCTGGTGCATTTTGGGCATTATTTTAAGGACTGAAAATAGTATTGTTTTGTGCTAAAAGTCCTCTTTAAGTTTAGTTCACCCCCCTCCCTCCCACACACACACACACACACACACACACAAACACCCCTCTGCAAACTCTGATAATAAAATTTACAATAGCAGAACATCTTGCATAAAGGCTTATACAAAGACAGATAAAGTTACTGCAAATAAAACAAGAAATAGCAACTCACATCAGTTTTATTCAAAACTGACCTGATGCATGTACAAGTTTGGTCACACACAAAAAAAAAACCAAAAAACAAAAAAAAAACTAATTTGGAGGTACATGAAACTGTGTGGTGAGTGAGAATTAGTAATTGTTTTCTCTTCTTTCTTCTCCTTTTCTCCCTCCTTTTTTTTTTTTTTGTTTTTGTGTTTTTTTGGACCGCCAGGGGGGTGTGCACGTGCACAAGTGGCACAAGAGCAAGATCCGCCCCTGATACTATAACGTCCTATCTATAGAACGCGTCACTCTCCGTAGGCTACTTTTATATCAAGGCTTCAACCCCTTTGCGCGCCGTAGGCGCTCGCGTGTCCAGATACAAGCGTCTGTGATACGCGATGACCCCCGAATTTCGCTGAGAGGAGTTTGAGATCTTGATATAAAGGTACGACGCGAGAGGGACACGTTCTTTAGAGAGCTCGCTTGTAAACTATGCAAACTATACACCAATTCGGCAACGTGCTAAGTTTAGAATCAACCTTGATGCTATTAATATTAGTCACGTACACAAATGAATGTAAAGATTTATATCCAAATGTCACCGTACTTTTCCAAAGCATTGCTGCCGTGAACTGACAAAACCGAGCAAGTCCACAAAACCTACTTTCGAGAAAATCGACGTTTTGTGTTGCGCTATATTACGCGATCGTTTCTGGAAGTTTAAGGGCATATTATAATGCAATTCCTCGATTTAAGAGTGCATAACTTGAATGTTAAAGAAATGTTTGATAGATTTGATGTTTTAAGACTATTTGTGGACTTGCTTTGTTTTGTCAGATTATTCTTGAGATAGATCTTTGTTGAGAACATGACAAAATCAAGCAAGTCACCCGCTTGGTTTTGTCAGTTTATTATTGAATTAAATCCTTGTTAAAAAAATTCACAAAACCAAGTAAGTCAAATCCGCTTGGTTTTGTCAGTTTATTATTAAGTAAATCCTTGTTTTCAAACTTCACCAAACCAAGTAAGTCCCATAGGCCGTTTCGTTTCTTTGTTAAAAAGTCTGACGAGATGAGTCACGTAAGTTGGGTTTTGTAGTGTGCCTGTTTATTGTTTTTAGCCATTCTTCACCTAATATTCCTGGGTTGGTATGCAGGAATCATGGGTTTTTTTTGCTCTCCCTTCAAAATAATATTAGATGCAGCCAATTTAATTTTAAAAATACAAAACTATTTTCCTTTCAGTTTCCTATTGTAGCGATCTTCCTGCCTTTACACCACGTGTATGTCTTGTATTTTGTTGCCCTTGTTGTGTGTCTGTAATATATTTGTTGCTGTTTGTTTGTGGGTTCGGGCACTGAATAGAATAGGCCCAACGTTTCCCGGCGTGTCGTAAGAGGCGACTAACAGGGGTAATGTTACCACGGCATCACTGGGCGAAAGTCTTCTACTCAGAAGTCACCGGCCACGGCGAGGAACCTCACGTTGCTACATGTTCAACGACCACGTGCTCGGGGCCAAGGCGAGCCACACTGTATTCGTGGATTTCGGCTGTGCCCAACAGCCTGGAGAGGATTGGGCACCGCCAGGTCCTTTTTTGCCCAAGACACACTACATGCATAATGACACTATCCACTAATTCCATACCGGATAGGTCGTCGCCCGGCTCAAGGACCGCGCCTTCCGTTGGCCACCAGGACGGAGGTGTTAAGTATGCTACTGATGGACAATTTAGCAAGATCCGCACGAGAAACAACATCGTCATAGGAACCTGGAATGTTAGGACCCTAACTGCGGAAGGAAAATTAGAAGAACTGGCCCACGAGTTGGACCACTATCGATGGAACGTTCTAGGCATTAGCGAACTGCGCTGGAAAGGCCTAGGTGAAACAACGACAGACAAAGGCCACAAGCTCTATTTCAGCGGTAGAGATGACAGGCACGAACACGGCGTTGGATTCTTGGTCCACAAGAACATTCTAGCCACTGTCATGGGTTGCCGCCCAGTAGACTCATTACCATCCGCCTGAGAGCAGCCCCTTTCAACATCACCATCATCCAGACCTATGCCCCAACATCAGACTATGACGACAGCAAAGTGGAGGATTTTTATGAAAATCTACAGGCGGTCCTTGACCAAGTGCCGAAGAAGGACATAGTCATAGTGCAAGGCGACTGGAATGCCAAGATTGGCCAAGATGCGCACCACAACTGGGGAGACACATGTGCATGGACCCCACTGCAACAACGAGACACATGACAGGGGTCTGAGATTCTTGGAGTTTGCCAGATACAACCATCTGGTACTGGCAAACATGCTTGGTCTCCACAAAAACTCCAGACGATGGACATGGCACAGTCCCAGGGGGGAGCATCACAACCAAATAGACTACATCATGGTCAAGAAACGCTTCAGATCAAGCATCAACATTGGCAGAACACGCACTTTTCCAGGAGCAGACATTGGAAGTGACCACGATCTCTTGATGATGTCTTTCCGGCTCCACTTGAAGAGAGTAAATACTGCACTAGACTGAAGTTCGACCTGGACAAACTGCAAGACCCGGAGGTGGCAGAACTATTTCAGGCCACAATTGAAGGGAAATTTGCACCATGGCTCATTTTGGGGGCTGGTGAAGTAGATGTCAACACCATGACCACCACCTTCAACTCAGCTGTGACAGATGCCGCCACTGAGATCCTTGGCAAGCACCGACCAAAGAAGAAGCCGTGGATCACACCTGAACTTTTGGATCTGTGTAATAAACGAAGAGAGATTAAAAAAAAGAAAGAAAAAGAACACCTCACAGGGAGCTGATGTCTACCGAAAAATCAACAATGACATCCGAAAAGGCATGCGCACAGCAAAGGAGAACTGGATAGAAGATCAATGCCGGGAAATAGAGACCAGTCTGAACAAAAATAACAGCAAGAAGGCCTACCAGACTGTAAAGCGGCTGACAAGTTTCAAACAGCCCAAAGTCTCCACGATCCAAAGCAAGTCTGGCATATGCCTTACAGAAGAACAAGAAGTCTTGGACAGATGAACAAAGTAGTGCTCTGACCTTTACAACCATACACCAAATGGAGACCCATCAGTTCTAGCATGTCCCGAGAACAGAGAAGAAAAAATCCTCCCAATTCTCCGGGAAGAAGTTGAGGCAGCAGTGCAATCGCTAAAGAAAGGGAAGTCAGCGGGAGTGGACAACATACCCGCGGAACTGCTACAAGCAGGAGGAGAAGCGATGATTGATGCCCTCACCATTATCTGTAACAAGATCATGGGCCCAGTCGCTTGTCATCACTCTTCCCAAAAAAGGTAACCTTCGGGAGAGTGAAAATTACCGCACCATCAGCCTCATCATCCATCCCAGCAAGGTCCTCCTGAAAATATTACTCAACAGGTTGAAACCCCAACCTGAACAAATCATAGCTGAAGAACAAGCAGGACTCAGGGCAGGGCGAAGTACCACTGAACAAATTTTCAACCTCAGAATAATCTGTGAGAAATACCTACAGCACCAACATCATGTGTTCATAGACTTCAAGAAAACGTTTGACCGAGTCTGGCATGCAGCTCTATGGGCAACAATGAAAGCGTACAACATCAGACCTAAAATTATTGAAGTCATCAAAAACCTGTATGACAAGGCTACCAGTGCAGTCCTCCACAACAGCGCCATCGGGAACTGGTTCAGAACAACAAGCGGTGTGCGTCAAGGATGCCTACTCTCTCCAACACCCTTCAACATCTTCCTAGAGTGCATCAAGTCAGATGCTCTTGCAGATCACGAAGGCACAGTCAGCATAGGGGGTAGAGCAATCTCCAATCTTCGTTTTGCGGATGACATTGATGGATTGGCTGGAGAAGAACAAGTACTTGAACAGCTGGTACAGAGGCTTGACACCACCTCCAAAGCTTGTGGAATTGAAATAAGTGCAGAGAAGACCGAAATGATGACCAACAACACCAATGGCATCAACACGGTCATCAAAGTCCAAGGCCAATCCCTCAACACAGAGCATAGCTTCAAATATTTAGGAGCCATTGTATCAGACAATGGGTCCGGACAGGAAGTCCTCTCCAGGATCGCACAAACAACTGCTGCCCTGACAAGGTTGAAGCCATTTGGAAAGACAGGACCATCATTCTACATTCCAAAGTAAGACTGCTGCGCTCCCTTGTCATCTCCATCTTCCTATATGCTTGCGAAGCATGGACCCTCACAGCGGATCTCCAACGAAGAATACAAAGCATGGAGATGAGGTGCTACAGAAGACTTCTGGGCATTTCCTGTACCCAACACATCACCAACGACGAAGTCCGACAGATCATCACACAAGCCATTTGACAACACGATGACCTGCTCACAGTGGTGAAGAAACGGAAACTCCGATGGTATGGCCACGTCACCAGATCATCAGGCCTTGCAAAGACTATTCTGCAAGGCACAGTGCAAGGAGGTAGAAGAAGAGGGAGACCGAAAAAGAGGTGGGAGGACAACATTCGAGAATGGACTGGTTTGACACTGAGCGAA
This sequence comes from Oncomelania hupensis, assembly GCA_036898135.1. Taxonomy (NCBI): domain Eukaryota; kingdom Metazoa; phylum Mollusca; class Gastropoda; order Littorinimorpha; family Pomatiopsidae; genus Oncomelania; species Oncomelania hupensis. The sequence continues at coordinate 87,694,197 of CM072513.1, forward strand.
GCCATCAGGGCTGCTGAGGACAGAGAGAGATGGAGTATGCTGGTTAAACGATCATCTGTGGTGCCCCTACGACCTCAGGGTTACGGGACAGGATAGGATAGGATAAGATAGTTTGTTTATTTCCACACCTCGTGGAAGTTGCCGCGTAGGCGGAAGATCTCCAGGATCCTTCATGGTGGGCAGGAAAGTACATGAAGAAAACTCTTTTTCAAAAAGCCGAACACGTCCTTTGCTGACCGAAATTTCGTCATCATTTTCACAGGAAAATAATATTGCACAGCAGCAATAACATGGATTCTCACTGGTCCACTTCATCTTAAGGCGCTTTCTCATTGGTCGGGAGGACTTACTTTTCTTTGTCAGGTTATTGTAGAAAATGACGTCATCATGACAACTCGAGCATCAGCCAGAGGATCGCCGAAACAAAATCGCAGGGGACTTGCTTGGTTTTATCAGTTTATTCCCCCACTTAAAATTTTTTTAACAAGGACTTACTCTATGATATCTCCAAATCTAAACATAGTTCGGATTTGATTTTTACAGGTAAGATGCGTCATTCTCTTGCAAGTTTGATGGCGCAAAAAACTCATTTTCGACCTTAGGTGGACTTACTCGGTTTTGTCAAATCACGGCAGATTGCAGTCACAGTGTAGTGCCAGGGGCAAAATAATCCACTAACCCTTACTATTCCACCATCCACTACGCAATTAAGATAACTAACCGATTGAAGCAGTACGATGCCCAGTGCTCACGGTTTCTTTTAATGTTGCTAACAGCCTTGATTCGAACCTCATAGACCTCTGAAAAACGAGATCCGGGTTCTACAATCGGTGAGTCTTGATCAAGTCCATGGAAAGTTATGTCGTCTGCAAAAGGCTGGCGCTTCGCCGACTGTGCTATACGCTACTGTGCTCCTATTGAAGCTCTTTTCTATTTGAGGCTCAATCCGTCCATGGAATTTTCTGTCGTCTGCTTCAAATGTCCCGTGCTATCGGGACGCTACAGGCGCTCTGCTGTCTGTGAGTCTCAATCGGTCCTTGGAATTTTCTGTCGTCTGCTTAAATGACTCGTGCTATCGGGACACTACAGGAGCTAAAACCTTCTGTCTGTGAGTCTCAAGCGATCCTTAAAATATTCTGTCATGAAGGCTGACTCGCGATAGCTTCGGCGTCTGCTCACATGGGGTTTTTCAAATGATAAACCAGAACCCCCAAAGCATTATTTACTCCCTTAGGAAGAATCGAGATGGCTATCTGTCAGCTTTGAATCCATCTGAAGGACAAAATCTTCGTTGCGAGCAAAAGCAGTGTTTCTCAAAGGAGCGGGGCCAAAGCGCCGCAGTAATCATCTGAAGGCACAAGCAAGATAAATCGCGACTAAGCCAGCCTTAACGATACAGCGGTCATTGTGTTCATCCTAATTAACACTCAATGTGCATTCATCCGCTTTCTTCCCTTCCTTTTCCCTTTCTTCAAATAATTATTACAAATAAAAAAATAATAAAGAATATACCGATAATGCCTATCGCTTTCTAAATCTTCTTCTTCTTCTTCTTCTTCTTTTTCTTATTCTCCTCCTCCTCCTCCTTCTTCTTCTTCCTCCTCCTCATCCTCCTCGTCTTCTACTTCTTTCCAATAATGCCTATCGCTTTCTTCTTCTTCTTCTTGTTCTTCTTGTTCTTGTTCTTGTTCTTCTTCTTCTTCTTCTTCTTCTTCTTCTTCTTCTTCTTCTTCTTCTTCTTCTTCTTCTCCTCCTCATCCTCCTTCTTCTTCTTGTTCTTCTTGTTCTTCTTGTTCTTCTTGTTCTTCTTCTTCTTCTTCTTCTTCTTCTTCTTCTTCTTCTTCTTCTCCTCATCCTCCTTCTTCTTCTTTTTCTTCCTCCTCCTCCTCATCCTCTTCGTCTTCTACTTCATCCTTCTTCTACTTCTTCCTCCTCTCAATTCCGGAAGAACTGAAGCACTCCAACAACATCCTTTACTTGTAGTAATAAAATCGTTACAGTGCACCACTGGGTCAAGGACAAGGACAAAGTTCCAAGTCTCGGTGGACAGTTTATCATTTTTATTTTTCCTCCCTCCGTGTGCGCCATCAGCATATCCTCCTAGAACATGGACCTATTATTGGCGTGATACAAGTGGACATTATCACCATCATCATGTTCTTCCTCCTCCTCCTCCTTCTTCTTCCTCTTCTTCTGCTTTTCTTCTTCTTCTTCTTCTTCTTCTTCTTCTTCTTCTTCTTCTTCTTCTTCTTCTTCTTCTTCTTCTTCTTCTTCTTCTTCTTCTTCTTCTTCTGCTCCTTCTTCCTCTGCTTCTTTTTCTTCTTCTTCTTCTTCTTCTTCTTCTTCTTCTTCTTCTTCTTCTTCTTCTTCTTCTTCTTCTTCTGCTTCTTCTTCTTCTTCTTCTTCTTCTGCTTCTTCTGCTTCTTCTTCTGCTTTTCTTCTTCTTCTGCTTCTTCTTCTTCTGCTTCTTCTTCTTCTTCTTCTTCTTCTTCTTCTTCTTCTTCTTCTTTTCTTTTTCTGCTTTTCTTCTTCTTCTTCTTCTTCTTCTTCTTCTTCTTCTTCTTCTTCTTCTTCTTCTTCTTCTTCTTCTTCTTCTTCTTCTTAGTATTATGTTTTAGAGCGAATGCGGGTTAGGAGCTGTAGCTTTGGGTATGGTTTTTGTGTTTGGGAATGCATTTGGAATGGCTTGCCATCTGTTTTCTATCCTACTCGCCATCGCCCAGCTTCTTGTTCTGCTTGTTCTTTCTCTTTCCTTCTTGCTTCTTCTCTAGCACTTTCTTTAAAGAACGAAAGCTATTTTCAAACTATTATTAGTTGGACAAAGGACACCAAACCAAATTAATCGAACAAGAGATTGTTCCGACGTGAAGAGGGATATAGCTAGTAGTTCAAAAGCGTGAAAGGTGTGTGTCATCTAGGACCCAGGGAGTTCTCGCGACGTAATCATCATTTAAGCCCTTCTCAAGACACTTGAACATCTTCCGATTGCGTGATATGGACGATTCATCTTCTCGCCTGTGTACTCAAAGACAAGGATTTTGTATGAGATCTCGGTAAAAAAATAAAAATAAAAAAATAAAAAAGAACATACAACGAAAGAACAAGACCTAACTAAAAGAACGAGATTTCACTTAAAGGACGAGATCTAACTAAAATGGTAGGCACTCAAACCAGGTCACTCCAAAAGAGAGAAGAGTCTCAGTCAAAATCTCGCGTGATCAAGATTTCGCTAGACGATATCTGCATAAGTTGACAACATGATACAGCGACAGAAAAGGTGGATTAATCTTTGAATTTACTGATCAGTCTTATAACAATGATATAGCGATAGGAAAAATTATCATGTGTGCTCTCGCGCGAACAATCCTTTTTTTTTCTATGTTTTGAGTACGAGATCTCGCAAAAGTTAGGAGTCTTTTTGAGACCTCGGACAGCAAACGAGAATTTCCCGCCTTCTTTTGAGGACGAGATCTCGCCAGAAGAACGTGTTTCCCTCGAGAACGAGACTTAATCGCGTTCTCGCGCGTACGAGATCTCGCCAAATAAAGGACGAGGTTGGTTCGTGGTCTCGCGCTTACGAGACTTCCACCTACCGAGACTTAAAAGATGGTGGCGTGCGCGAAGACCAATGGGAGTAGGCGACTCTCAATTACCCACACTGCAAATCGCTTTTTAACTTTAGAGCCACCGGCCTTGCTGGCCCAGAAGGTTGATTTGTTCTGATGGTAGGGTTGATCTCGCACGAAGCATCAGAGACAGCATAGTCGGAAAGGGTTCCGTCCAGAATTTCTCAGTATTCTTGGTGTGAGATGATCGAGCCAGAAAAGGCTACGGAACAATTAAACGAAGCAAAGTGGAGACTCTTCTCTGGGTATTCTGAGAAGAAAGACTGGTAACGGACGCATCCAATCTAAAATTTCGAACATAAAATTCGATTTTATGGCGTCTTCTAATAAAGATCTCCCCTGCCTTTACAACACATGTTTGAGTGAGAGATGTGAGTGTGTGTCCGTTGTGTATATTAAAGTGTGTGAAACATGTGCGCGTGTGTGTTGATACAGATCGCCGCGGTTTTGTGTGTGTGTGTGTGTGATTTTGGGAAATGCGGCTCCATTATTATTATTATTATTATTATTATTATTATTATTATTATTATTATTATTATTATTATTATTATTATTATTATTATTATTATTATTATTATTACTATTATTACTATTATTAAAAGTGACCCCGATACAAACTGCCTGGCGAGGACAACACCAAATCCAGGTTTTTGTATGCCAACAGGCAACACTCCACGATGAGGCACATCTCTGATGAGAGTATAAACCGAGGTCTAGCCTGTGGCACGCACGCATTCCATCTCACGGAGTTTAAAGATCCTGATGCTCATGTCCTAGGCGGATAAGTGCCAGGTACATAAACACACCCAGTTAAGCATTATAGATATCTTCCTCATTCATCTCAAGTCGCACAATACCGCGCCGAGTTGTCCAGTATGTCAGACGATGCGCCCAAAGATTGCATGTGGGCGCCTCGGGGACGCTAGAGTTAAATCCTGTGTCGGCCAGCGCCTTGAGAAGCTCTTGAGCTGGAAAAGCGCGCTATAAGAACAATAACAAATAAACATCGGAACAATAAACAATATCCCAAGGCCCAAAAAAAAGTCTTTTTACGGTATCCCGACCGATCCAAAATTTTGTACCCGATCCTAAACTTTGAGGGGGAGGGTGGTAGGGGGAAGTAGAGAGGGGGATAGTCAGGAAAAAAATGAAAAAACCAAAAAAATCGCAGCCTAGGTGGAAAAGATTTTTAAAAAAAAAAAAGGAAATAAGAAAGTCTACCTACCGACCCTATTTTTTCCCCCTATGTTATCATAAACAGACATTTTGGAAGGAGTCCTAATATAATAAAAGGACACGACGAATCGAATCTTCATCTTTTTGAAGGTTGAAGGTTGGATGGTGGTATATTAATTAGATTGTGAGACTCAGAGAAAAAGGCTAAGGCTTCAAAAACACTTAGACTTAACATGTGTCATCGACAGACAAAACGTCCATTTTCTCAACCGTTGGTCTAGCTGTGTCATTGTCACCACAGCGGAGAAAGGGCCCTACCACTTGTGGGAATTCAACCCTGGTCTGTTGGCGTGCGACGTCTTTAAGAACAAATTGGGATAGTGGGGTGTGTGTGTGCGTGGGAGGGGTGGGGTGAGTGTAGAGGGGAGTGATGCAGCGGGAAGGGTGGGGGGGGTAGGTGGGGAAGAAAGGAATACATATGTTTGCCCAACGAAAGACTCTGCAAAGACTGGGGATATGAATGAATAGAACGGATATTGAAAAAGACGATGACACCAGACGAAAAACCTGAGGCTAGCTCGAAAACGGTCGAAAACGTTTATTCTACGGCGGGGTGGGTGGGGGGGGGGGGTGGATGAGCAAATTGAAGAAGGGGAGAGAGGGAGTTAGGTGGAGTAGGAAGGAATACATTATGTCTGCCGAAAGAAAGACAAAAAAACAGGAGGAACAATGAACGGAGAATGGAGGAGTAGATTAAAGGAGAAGAAGGAGGAGGGGAGTAGATGGCGGGAAAGAAGAGGAGAAGCAGCCGGCAAAAAAGAAAAGAGAAGGAGGATGGAAGCAATGGAAAGAGAGAAGAAGGAAAAGCAGAAGAGGAGGAAGGAAGGAACATTGAGGTTTAACGTCTACACCCACCATTGGCGATACGGCAGACGGGGATAACCATCACTGGAAACAAGGGGTAGGGACCTGAATCAACACTGAACCACCAGAGCAATCAAACAGCAAAAATGGACAGTGAAAAATGGCCACTTTTGTTTTCGCCCACCAGGGATTGGAACCTGGTCATGTGTGTGTCAGGTGAACGCTCTACCACCTGAGCTACGGCGGTGGGAAGAAGAAGATAGATAGATAGATAGATAGATAGATAGATAGATAGATAGATAGATAGATAGATAGATAGATAGATAGATAGATAGATAGATAGATAGATAGATAGATAGATAGATAGATAGATAGATAGATAGATAGATAGATAGATAGATAGATAGATAGATAGATAGATAGATAGATAGATAGATAGATAGATAGATAGATAGATAGATAGATAGATAGATAGATAGATAGATAGATAGATAGATAGATAGATAGATAGATAGATAGATAGATAGATAGATAGATAGATAGATAGATAGATAGATAGATAGATAGATAGATAGATAGATAGATAGATAGATAGATAGATAGATAGATAGATAGATAGATAGATAGATAGATAGATAGATAGATAGATAGATAGATAGATAGATAGATAGATAGATAGATAGATAGATAGATAGATAGATAGATAGATAGATAGATAGATAGATAGATAGATAGATAGATAGATAGATAGATAGATAGATAGATAGATAGATAGATAGATAGATAGATAGATAGATAGATAGATAGATAGATAGATAGATAGATAGATAGATAGATAGATAGATAGATAGATAGATAGATAGATAGATAGATAGATAGATAGATAGATAGATAGATAGATAGATAGATAGATAGATAGATAGATAGATAGATAGATAGATAGATAGATAGATAGATAGATAGATAGATAGATAGATAGATAGATAGATAGATAGATAGATAGATAGATAGATAGATAGATAGATAGATAGATAGATAGATAGATAGATAGATAGATAGATAGATAGATAGATAGATAGATAGATAGATAGATAGATACTCGGTGCTTATAGGGTCCAGCGGACTGCCAAGAGCTGAATCAGGACTACAGAAGAAGAAGAAGAAGAAGAAGAAGAAGAAGAAGAAGAAGAAGAAGAAGAAGAAGAAGAAGAAGAAGAAGAAGAAGAACAACAACAACAACAACAACAACAACAACAACAACAACAACAACAACAACAACAACAATAAGTAGAGGAGGAGAATCAGATGACGTCATAAGAAGGAGAACAACGGTCATGAATAGTAGGAGAAATAGAAATAAAAAAAAGATTAGAAGAAAAAGAAAGACGGGCAAAGAAGAAGACAATTCGAAGGCTTTGTTTACTTTTGGCCAAACCAGGTTTACCCTAAAATCCGCATTGTTATGACATTACACAAT